>OX104063.1:120869189-120969974 GCA_944474145.2 Dicrocoelium dendriticum | reverse complement strand
TTCGTGACCAGCTCAAACTGAGGTATAGTGGCCTCATAAGAAAAGACACCAGTATACCGTTCGCTAAGTATACAGGCATTATCGTAGTCGGTATGCCCATGGGTCTCGTCCGCTCGTAGTAAAGCCGGTATAGACGAGTTTGTACCGCTGTCTTTTTACGTAATCAAAGAACTTATTGGGATTTGTTATCGCTGCGTTAGCCATATCCTCCTCGAACTGAAGACGAAGAGTTCTAAGATGATGCTTATATTTATTGCTAACCGCTCGATAGCTTTCGTAGGTGCTGGTTGATGAAGCCGCTTGGTAAGTTCGCCAGCACTAAGAGCACTTCCTGAGCAAGTATTTACCTGTATGATCTGTCCATGAAGGCTGCGCCCGTGTCACCCTTCTCTTAGTGAGTGGGATGTGAGGAGCAGAGATCTCGGTGAGGTATGTCTTAAATTTATGCCAGGCTGTCTCAACGGTGACAGCCACGGTGATCGCACAACGCAAAACTGAAGCTTTGTCTCGCATTGCGTTAAAGTCTGCCCGCCAAATATTTGGACAAGCCCCAGCGGTAGCTTGATGACACTTAGTTTGAGCACATCGAAAGGACATCCAGATATGGTCACTGGCTCCTAGAGGACAGTCGTAGGCAATAGCACTTACGAAAACGTGTGACTTCGCAAAAATGAGATCCAAGGTAGACGTAATTTGGTTGCGCATATATCTTGTCGGGAGATCTACGAACTGATTCAAAGGCAGTTGCAACACGCACATCAGGGAAACCCCTCTTTCTCCCGTGTCTCCGTCAACCGCCTGTTCTGTGGATATAGCCATGGCTCCCCAAAATGGAAACCATGACAATGACACAAATGCAATTCCCCTCGTACGTAAAATTCAACATGAAAGAGAAATGGGCTCAGCAATCAGCATCCTGTAACGGTGTAGCACATCGTATACCGTAAAACAGCAACTTACAGTTTCCCAGGACGTTGCTACGCCTGCCGTGAACACAGGGATACTGTACGTACCGGTACGGGTACTCATTGGGCAACCCCGTCCACTTTTGCCGTTCATAATGCTGTGGAATCACAGCCGTATGCTTGCAAAAAGCTGCGGCAGCTGCAAATTTCTTCACATCGGACTCAACCTCATCAAGTTTCTGATAATAGTACGCATTAAAAGGCAGAATCTTTCAGATTCATCCACCATGATGACAGTTACAAATGTGGCGCCAAGTGATTTCCAATACTCCTGTAGTCTATCACAACAACTAACTATGAGAACCACGTTAACCGTCTTCAATACAAACCATGCATCAGGTTAACATGTATATACTATATATATATGCAAAGCGCCATTTAATGGCAACCTCTCCAGTTGGCCTAGCATACCTACGGAACCGAACCCGTGGCTAGGCAAATCTCAGATGTGAGAGTCCCGGTCCGGTACGTAATTCCGGCTGATATGGGAAACGGGACAAGAGTAAACAGCTTATCCACAACTTGTCAAAACGCTTGGAGCGTTGGGCTGGCCGATTTGAAAGGCAATTTAATCCTTCGGACTTGTTAGATTTATCGCTGGCTACTGATCGCCCCGCTCCATGGGCTGTCCTTATGGATCCACCCTCGCTAAGCAGTCGAACATGAGATCGTACTATCAAAGTTAACTAAAGCCGCGGGACCAGATGATTTTCCTCCAGCCCTCTTCAAATTCGTGGGACCTTCTCTTGTGCATGATTTATACGAGTTATTAGTGAAATTGTGGGAACAACACACTGTCCCGACCGACTGGAGCCGCTCCGTCATAATCCCAATTTTCAAGGGAGGCTCAAGATCGGAATGCAGCAGCCATAGAGGAATCAGTCTGCTCTCTGTCTCCTCCAGATTGCTTGCCTCTGTCATCCTTCACAGACTGACTGGCACTCGTGAAAGCCATGTTTGTGAGGAGCAAGCCGGGTTTCGTTTAGGTCGTGGCTGCATTGACCACATCTTCACTTTGCGTCATTTGTTAAAGCACCGTCACATATATTGGCGGCCGGCCGTTGTCGTGTTCCTCGATATCAAAGGTGCATTCGATACGGTGGATAGACGTGCACTTTGGGACTGCCTACTCAAGAAAGATGTACCTGAGAAATATATAAATATTATCCGATCATTATACGCGCGTAGCTCAGGCAGGGTGAGGGCTTACGGCGAGCTGTCGTCGCCTTTTAATATCTCCAGCGGTGTGGGACAAGAATGCCCGCTGTCACCTTTTCTCTTTAACTCCCCTATTGTTGAAGTCCTGGAAATCGCGTTTACAGGACACGACTTAGAAGGTTTGGATCTGCTCCCAGGCGAACGACTTCTTGGCTTGGAGTATACTGATGATATTGCTGTAATCTGTGACAGCTCCCACACGTGACAAGCGACACTGGACAGATTAGCACTGGCTGTCAACCGCTTCGGGCTTTGCTTTGCACCATCGAAGTGCAAAGCGTTCCTCCAAGATTGGCCTGGACCGCCTCCTTCGCTGACCCTTGTTGGGGATCAGCTAGAAGTCGTTCAAAAATTCAACTACCTGGGAAATTGTATCAACACCCATGGGATCGAAGATGAGATCACAAACCGTATAGCAATAGTTCGAGGCGCTTTTGCTAACCTTCGTCACTTATGGCGCCAGCGCGACATCACTTTCGCTCTGAAGGGTAGAGTGTACAATGCAGCGGTACGTTCGACCCTACTGTACGCTTGTGAAACCTGGCCCCTTAGATCAGCGGATATAAAGAGGCTAGCTACGTTCGACCACCGGTGCTTTCGCAATTTAGTTCACGTCTGGTGGGAACACCGCGTGACAAACGAGCGTGTTCGACGTCTTTTTTACTGCACAGGAAAAGGAAATGAACCGCTCAGCACCGTTATTTCACACACCAAGCTCCGAAGGCTCGGCCACAATTTACGCGTGCCAACCCGCGGACTCCCGCGACGTGCGTTGTTTGCGCGCCGGGGGTGTGGATGGAAGAAGGAGTGGCCAAGCAATGACTTGATCGAGAGGAATGAAAGCCATCACTTCAGAGCTGGCCTCCGTTTGAGCGTCTCGGCTCCCTGGTTGAGGTCCGAAAGACGGTGAACAAAGTTGGCTGGATACACTTGCTGATATGGCTAGGAGCCGACCTCAGTGGCGTTCGTGATGTGAGTTTCTTTCTCCCACCCCATCCTTCTTAACCTCCTCCTCCAACCACGATCTCACTATTTAGTCTTTCATAATTTTGCATAGTAAATTATTTTTTTCTGCTGCATTGTAGCCGGCATGTAGCTTGCTGGAACGATGCCTATCCCTTACTGGCAGCTCAGATGGTTTGCACCTGTTACATTTTGTCCCCTTTTTCTCTTAGGTATTGCGGCCCAGCAGCTGAGATGTTTCCCACCTCTACCTAACATGTATATTGCTGATGATGAATTTCTTCCATTGTGCGCAGTCTCAGAAACAAACTAGACGAACTTCAGCTTTTTATCTCCATGAATCGGCCGGATTTTATAACTCACCGCGATCTGCTTGTCCTCAGATCCCTGGATACCGCCATTGCCGGACAGACCGCCATGTAGGAAGTCCTGGGGCGGTGTGATACTCTATTGGAAGACGGACTTTGTAGACTCATCTGCTTGGAGCTGCCTGTGACAGCAATGACGACTTCGAAACTCTGGTGCCGTGTTCATGACGGATGCAGATCTCTCATACTCGGTGTTGTCTACAGGGTTCCATTGGGCTCCGGAGCTTACCCGTTGGACCCGAACAAAATGCATGGTGGGGGCAAGGACTGCTTATTACTGGGGAACTTCAATGCCCCGAGTATCGACTAGGACCTACTGCATTGTGTTCCCTCTTCAAACGTTTTTGATTTCACTCTTTTAGAGACGGTTCTCGAATGTAACTTACTCCAACATGTCACAATGTCTACTCGTATAACTACAGAACATACCCTATATTCTTGACCTACTCTCACCGGCACAATCAGATGTCACCGGCCTAACCGTTCTTCAGCTCATTGGTAAAAACGATCACTGTGTGGTTTCATTCCTCTGGATTCGACGTCTTACTCTCCACAACCAAGGTCGCCTCCGCAGGAATTTCCGGCGTGTTGATCCCCAACGTCTACAAACTGCCGCCATTACTGAAGATTGGAGTATACCCAAACCCCTAAACCTGGACGATGAGTGGAACCTATTGTACTTCATAATGATTTCGCTCGTTGAGCAGGTCGTTCCTGTCTACAAAAGACCTTTTGCCACAGGTCCTCAATGGATTGATCAAGAACTGAGGGGCCTAACGAACAAAAGACGGCAACTGTGGGTCCAATTCAAGCTCACGCACTCCGAGTCTGACTATTCGGAATATAAAGTAGCCAGAAATATCTGCAACTTAAAAAAACGGCATAAGCACGAACTCGGTTTGGCTGTGTAATCCAAGACGACTCCCAAGACACTCTTCTCTTACCTGAAGTGAAGTACCAGAGCAGGCAGTGGTATTCCTGCCCCATATTCATTGGCGCATGTCGGTTTACTTGATGATGACGCTGCGAAAGGCAATCTCCTGACCACGCAATATTCATCTACTTACTCGGTGGAGACGCCGTTTCTCAGTGACGCGGTGCCAATACACCCCTCTTCGTTGGAGCACGTAGAAATGAGCGCTGATATCGTTGTCAAAGGCATTCGTTAATTAGATCCTAACTCCTCGCCGGGTCCTGATGGGTTGCATCCGCTGTTCCTCAAGACTGTGGCTGATTACGTTGCCGCTCCTGTTTGCGGGGTATTTCGCCATTCACTTTCGGTTGGACAGCTCCCGATTGCTTGGAAAGTGGGGATTGTTAACCCCATACACGGAGGAGAGGATCGTCAAAATCCTGCCAATTATCCACCCATCTGCTTAACGTCAATATTTTGCAAGGTAATGGAGAGGATTCTCAAGCGGGCACTTCTCCACCTTGAGAACCTAAACGTCATCTCTTATGCGCAGCATAGTTTTAGGCGGGCACGCTCATGTTCTTCGAATCTATTTGCGGTCCGTGAAAGATGAGCAAAGCCATTAGACGCTGGGATCTTATTTTTGTCGACTTCAGCAGGGACTCTGACAACGTTCCTCATGGAAGGCTCCTTTATAAACTACGGGGAATCGGTGTTTCTGGGAACGTTCTCTCTTGGATCGCTAATTTTTCGCATGATCGGACAGTGCGAGTCAACATGAACGAGACTCACCCCGCTCCTGTTTTCATGACTAGCGGTCCCGCAGTGATCGGTACTTGGTCCAGAACTATTCAAGATCTTCATCAGGGACATCCCGTCGGAACTTCAGTCGAGTTGCTTGATTTAAGCTGACGACTTGAAGTTGTGGATGGAGGTAACTTGTCTTGACGATGCGGACCGATTACAGGCTACACTTGATACGTTACATGAGTGGTCAGTCAAATGGCGATTGCCCATAAATCGCGATAAGTGCTCGGTCATCCCCATTGGTGTTCCTGAGCCTTTCGGGACGTGTAGTAAAAAGGTCAAACGGAAAAGCTTAACTACATATAAGAACTGTCTATAAATAAGAATGCTGTAGCTGACCTTAGGTAAAGCACGATTTTCGCTAGGCTGTCAGTTAGTCGCACAATCTGGTCGGAAGATGGAACTTAGTCGGCACAATAAATCGACGCGTTAGATCGGATGATCGATGGACGAGGCCAGCAGACAGACGACGACCAACAGCACAACACGCGTAGCCGAAACCAGAAGGCGAATCGAAACCCGAAAAAGTGTTTTATCGGTTGTTGGTCCGTTAAAACAAAACTGTACAATAATAATGGAAATGAGAATAGGAAAGTACAATTGGGAAGAAAGATATGTACAAGCGCTACAGAACTCCTCCCGTAGAGCGTGAGTCACTGAGACGAAAGCTCGATACTTGGGTGTCATTTACCGTAGTCTGGAAGGAAGAACAACTGTACGTCCGAAGCGTGTTCGATGATGCGATTTCGAGTTTGTGTCGTGAGATGCTTGGGGTGCAGAAGAGGGAACAGAGGTGTCAGACATGGGCTGAGTAGGAGGCGTACTTGGGAGGGTAGGCTGGTCGGTGACAGGAATGTTTGTGGGTTTCGTTATAGGTCGCAACTCGATGTACGCCGGCTTCAGGCGGTCAATAGTCACAGTATCCTGATAACCATTTCTCTTCCCGGGTAACAACCTTGAAGGGGCCCTCGTAAGGCGGTGTCAGAGGTTTACGGACGGAATCGATGCGCACGGGAACGAATGGGCAAGTGCGCAAATCCGGGTGTACTTGTTGACTCCGAGGACTGATTCGAGGTGGCGTTGGACGAATTGAACTGAAGTGTTGCCTCAGGCGTGTGATGTACGAGGACGCATCAACTTCTCCAGTAACCCTTGAGTCTAGCACCATTTCTCCGGGAAGCCTGAGAGTAGTGCCAAAGACCAACTGAACGGGACAACAGCCAATGTCTTCTTTATGGTGTTACGAATACCAAGCAAAATAATCGGTAGACGTTCTGACCATTGTGAGTTCGACTGTGAAGCAGTAAGTGCAGCTTTAAGTTGACGATGGAAACGTTCAACGATGCCATTAGCAGCTGGGTGATAGGCGGTTGTCCGTAGGTGGGAACAACCGAGCAGGCGGTTCATGTCACGAAACAAGGCCGAATTGAATCGGGACCCTCTACCGGTAGTAATAGTGGCTGGCGTGCCAAAGACGGAAATCCAATTCTCAATGAATGTTCGCGCCACCGTTTCTGTAGAAGCATCACGTAAAGGCACGGCAAGTGGCCAACGCGTATAACAATCAACACATGTCAATAAGTAGACAAAACCGTTGGATGGAGGCAAGGGTCCAACGATGTCAAGATGAAAATGTTTGAAACGAGCGTCGGGAAGAGCAAACGTGCCGGGAACGGTAATCGTGTGACGATGGATTTTGCTGGTTTGGCAAGTGATACAATGTTTGGCCCACTGCTGGATCTCAGAGCGCATGTTGGGCCAAATGAAGCGATCAGTAATTAGCTTGACGGTGGCTCGGATGCTCCGGTGTGAGATTCCATGCAGGTGGTCAAAGACAATTCGGCGGTACTGCTGAGGGACAAAAAGCCGGGGCTTGCCAGTAGAAATATCACAGTAAATTTTGGAGTCTGGGTTAAGGATTTGCAACTGTGATATTTTGATCGACTGATTTGATCTCACTTGCACAAACTCAGGATCTCCTTCTTGATGTTAATCTTCTGCCGTGAAACTTCGTGAAGGCATACGTGATATGGCATCGGCGACAATGTTATTGGCAGCATCGACATGGCGAATGTCGGTAGAGAACTGTGAAATATAATCCAAATGACGAATTTCTCTGGGGGAGAAACGGTCGGATGAACCACGGAAAGCAAAGGCAAGTGGTTTATGGTCTGTAAGAATGGTAAACGTGCGACCTTCAAGCAGGTACCGAAAATGTTTGATAGCGAGGTAGATAGCTAAAAGTTCTCGACCGAATGTGCTGTATCGCGTCTGTGCTGGCTGGGGTTTACGAGAGAAAAAGAATAGCGGCTCAGGTTGACCGTTGTTTACCTGCTGGAGAACAGCCCCAACGGCGGTCTGAGATGCGTCAGTCTTGGGGATGAGAGTGACGTCAACATCAGTCCTCAAATGACTAAGCGCGGTAGCGTTGGACAACGCGTGCTTGATCTTGTCGAATGCATCGATAGCTTCCTGAGTGGGGTCGAATTTTCGTGACCTGCCTTTAAGTAAATCGGTCAATGGCTGGAGTAGCCCAGAGCAATCTGGTATGAAACGGCTGTAGTAATTCACCATGCCTAGAAAACGACAGAGACTTTTGAAAGATTGAGGCATGGGGTAGTATGCAATCGCTTGTACTTTCTCGGGGAGTGGACTAATGCTATTGCAACCAATTCAGTGGTCCAAAAAATCAACAACTTTGGCCAAAAACACATTTGTCAACATTGATCGTAACGCCGTACTGAGCAAAGCGTTCGATCGGAGATGTGACAGATGCTCATCATGATTGGAACTGGCCACAAGAATATCGTCAATGTCGGCGTAGACGAAATCGAGCCCTCTAAGGACTTGATCGATACACCTTTGGGAAGTCTGTGCGGCATTTCGTAGACCAAATGGCATGCGAACGAATTCATAAAGACCAAATGGTGTGGTTATAGCGATCTTCGGAATATCGTCGGGAGCAACCGGAATTTGGTAGTATGCACGCACCAAGTTAATCTTAGAGAAAACGTTTCTTCCATGTAAACCAGTTGAAAAATCATGGATGTGCGGGACCGGATATCTATCGGGGACGGTGGAATTGTTTAGTGCGCGGTAATCTCCGCAAGGTCTCCAGTCGCCACTGGACTTTTTGGGAACCATTTGAAGCGGGGAGGACCATGGGCTATTGGAACGACGAACGATACTGAGACGAAGCATATGTTCGAACTCTGCCTTGGCAGTAGCGAGCTTGTCTGGAGGTAATCGTCGAGGTAAGGTGGTTACTGGTGGCCCATGTGTTAAGATGTGGTGAGTAACTTCGTGCTTACGCTCAGGAAAGTCATTAGACGATTGACAAAGAGCAGGAAACTGCAGTAATAGTTTGGTAAACACATCGTCGGCGGGCAATGCCAAGCGAAGACCGATCGAACTGATCGAAGTGACTTTACCCGAAACGGACAAGGATGTCAAACTATCGCATAGTTTACGGTTACGCAGGTCCACGATCAGGCCAAACTTGGTAAGGAAATCAACACCAAAGATCGGGCGTTGGACGTCAGCGATGAGGAAAACAAAGGGAAAACTTCGACGAAGACCAAGGTTAAGAGTCAACATTTTCTGGCCGTATGTACGGATCTTGGTATTTAAAACAGTTAGTCCCCTTCAGTAGTTTGAACAACGAAATGAGAAGACGAATACTGGCAGATGCTAGCATTTCGTATCATCTCGTCAGTACCATTACAATAACAGGGAAATTCTTTTATATGTCTTACAGGGCACAGGCAAACCAATCAAATTTATTGTTGTGATCATTGTTATCAGATTACGTCCACGGCAAACGCAGGTTGACAACTAATTGCTTTTGGACACACAAAGCTGGTCTCATTCGGCTTATCGCGACGGCCTCGGCAAATCGTAAAAGGCGTGCATTAGTATGACGTAACAAGATCCGGAAAGCTGCTAAGGGATTGACCTGGTGACGAGTCGCCAAGATGTGCCTGCCTATGGAGGACGCTGGCGGCTTACGCGAACACGTATCATCGGAGGTGGATTGGGTAACCTCACGCCGAACCCAGTTTGGTAGGTGTTCCTTCAATCGGGAATCTAAAACCCGTTCGGTCCTGCCGATGTAACTGATACCGCAGTCACACACGAATTGGTAGACACAATGGGATTTGGCGCCGACGGGTTCATCTTCCTTTACTGAAGGTAACGGCAACCCGAAAGTTGCCGTTACCTTCAGTAAAGGAAGATGAACCCGTCGGCGCCAAATCCCATTGTGTCTACCAATTCGTGTGTGACTGCGGTATCAGTTACATCGGCAGGACCGAACGGGTTTTAGATTCCCGATTGAAGGAACACCTACCAAACTGGGTTCGGCGTGAGGTTACCCAATCCACCTCCGATGATACGTGTTCGCGTAAGCCGCCAGCGTCCTCCATAGGCAGGCACATCTTGGCGACTCGTCACCAGGTCAATCCCTTAGCAGCTTTCCGGATCTTGTTACGTCATACTAATGCACGCCTTTTACGATTTGCCGAGGCCGTCGCGATAAGCCGAATGAGACCAGCTTTGTGTGTCCAAAAGCAATTAGTTGTCAACCTGCGGTTGCCGTGGACGTAATCTGATAACAATGATCTTGGTATTGTTCGCCGCCTGCAATGTCAGTCCGGTTGGAAATAGGTTGCGTTTTTCTGCAGAACGAGGAATAACGCTGACCTCGGCACCGGTGTTAACTAAGAAGTACAAATTGGTTGAGGAATCGTAGACCTCAAGAAGGCGACTGTAAGATCGGCCAGACGCAGCCGTCGCCATCACTGGCTGGCGTGGAGGTTTCCCTGCTGCGGTTTGTGGAATGACTTCGGATGGTTACAACCAGGTCGACAATTCCTTGCATCATCGCCAAAACGGTGGTGGTACTAACAGAAATGACGTTTCGAACTCCTGGTGGGACTACGTCTACTTCGAGAGGAGCGTCTAGGGCTTCTACCACGGTAGCGATTAATGCTCGAGATGGCGAGCTCCAGCTTCGATAACCTCTCAGAAATTGTTTCAATCGGGTCAGTCTTAAGATCGGCGTTAGCGGTCGACTCAACTGCGTGACATGCTGCGGGTTTATGAAAGTACTCATGAACTTTGTCTGCTGTTTCAGCCAGCTTGTCCAAAGACAAATCATCTGCGAAGACGGCGAGAAGAGCTGAGATGTTCGATGGAAGACATTTCGTCCAGAGCTGTCGCAGAATCATGTCATCGACCTTAGAGGAACTGACCAACGTACGCATGTGCCTGAGAAGTTGTGACGGCGTGCGATCGGCTAGTTCAACACCGGAAAGTAACTGCCGAAGTCTAGCTTCGTCGGAGGCCGTAGTGCGCTTTAATATGGCGGCTTTGAGTTTATCGTAAGGTGCGTCAGCCGGAATCGGATCGGGCAAATCTATAATGTCAGTTGCGATGTGGGTAGGAAGCTGGGCAGTGACGTGCGAACATTAAGGACTGAGAAGTAATACGGTGTATGCGCAAAAGAGCTTCCAATTGTAAAAACCACACGTGAGGATTAGATGAATCAAAGGCAGGGAAGGAGAAACCAACAAAATTTTCTGAAATGTCAGTGCGGGGATCGTGGTCCGACATAGTCAAGTCACAAAAAAGGAGTTCTGAGCTTTCAAAAAAAACGGAAACGGGGTCACCAAATATGTAGTGGAAAGGCCAAACGGAAGAGCTTAACTACGTATAAGAACTGTCTATAAATAAGAATGCTGTAGCTGACCTTAGGTAAAGCACGATCTTCGCTAGGCTGTCAGTTAGTCGCACAATCTGGTCGGAAGACGGAACTTAGTCGGCACAATAAATCGACGCGTTAGATCGGATGATCGATGGACGAGGCCAGCAGACAGACGACGACCAACAGCACAACACGCGTAGCCGAAACCAGAAGGCGAATCGAAACCCGAAAAAGTGTTTTATCGGTTGTTGGTCCGTTAAAACAAAACTGTACAATAATAATGGAAATGAGAATAGGAAAGTACAATTGGGAAGAAAAATATGTGCAAGCGTTACAGACGTGCCACATTGGTGGGACGTTGCTCAGAACCTCAGTCCTTGAAAAAGACCTCGGCGTGTTGGTGTCATCGGATGTATGGACTACGCAGGACATGTTACGATGGTTTTATGCTGCCAACAGGATGTCCCATGCCATACAAAGAGCCTTCTCGCGTTTGACTCCGAATATTTTCAGACTCTAGTTTACTTCACGTGTGCGCCCCATTCTGGAATACGGATTACCTGCCGTCTTCCCTCACGAAATTCAAATGTGACCTCATTGAGAAGGTCCAACTGCGGGGGTCGAAATACATCTTGGAGTTACGGGACTTAACTTACCGCATGAGACTTCAGCGGATGAACCTGTTCTCTCTAGATTATCTCTAACATCGCGGTGACCTACTTTTCGCTAGGCGCATCCTGCGAGGAGAGATGAGGACGGAACTGCAGGCGTGCTTTCAATTCAATGCAAACAGCTCAACTCGAGGTCACAATTGGAAACTATTAGAACTCAGAAGGCTCCGGGTTCGTCCTGCTCTCGCTCTATCAACTCGCGAACGACTTACGGAAGCATGTGGTCGATGCCCAGACTGAGGAATGTTTCGAGCGAATGTTAGACTCTTATCTTTTGAGTACAACGGACCCTTGCAGCTTCCACTGTAGCTGTCACGGTCCCTTGTGGAATACCGCTTAGCAACGAATCGGCCTCCACACAATGATCGGGAAGCGATAGAGCTAACAAAGGATTTCTCCTTTTACTCTAGAGTCCTATGATACTCCAGCACCCGAGCTTGGAGCTCAACACGTCACTTCGAGAAGGCAGATTACCACGAGACTGGGAAGAGGCATCTGTAGTGGCGATACATAAGGGTGGTTCCAAATCTGTGCACGTCAACTATAGGCCTGTCAGCTTCACAAGCGTGTTGCTTAAATGTTTGGAGAAGCTTATCAGAAGCCGAATTTGTGAGTACTTACTTGCTCATAATTTGATAGGAGTAGAACAACGGCCTTGTCAAGAAGAAGGCATGTCTTACCAACTTGTGCTCCTTGAATGAAGTAACACGTTGTCTTGACAATGGGATTTCAATACAGGTTTGCTATCTTGATTTCAGCAAGGCGTTTGATTCGGTAAACCACTGTTTCCTACTCATGAAGCTTGCCTGGCTTGGGATTCCTCCTCAATTGTTGACTTGGATATCGGCATTTCTTTTAGAAAGAACCACGTTAGAGTCGGTGATACCATCTCAAGTATAGGCACCGCTCACAGTTGAGTTCCTCTCGCTGTTTTAAATCCCATTATTCCTCTTCTTGATGACCCCTGTTAAATCTTTGCCGATGACTTGGAACATTGGAACATTGTATTTAATGGGAATAAAAGCCGGAGCTTTACATGACCCATAGGGTAAAAAGAGTACGGGTCGGGTTTAATGAAAGGCCAAGCAACCTTATAGCGGGTTGGACTCGCGTGTTAGCCGTATCTTCATTGGGCTTATGTGGCATTTAAACAGAATGCACGCCGGCTCAAAGCGAGACATCCCACCACGCCCTCCGAAACGGCTTTGGAAAGGAAGTAGGTGGAAGAAAAAGAAAGAAAGAAATTCCATCCAGTAGAATGTAGTTAAATTAGGGAATATCGCGGTGTAGCTCGGCCAGATGACAGTCCAAGCGGGCCTTAAAGTCCGCCACAGTGGGTGCCAAGACTAAATCGGCCGGCAGAGCATTCCACGGTCGGCAGATTCGCAAAGAGAAGTAGTGTCGTCTGCAGTTCAGCCGACTGTGCTGATGTGTGAGCCTCAGTGGGTGGCCACGTAGGTGGGAACCCGATTGGTGCAGTGTGAGTAGGTGGCGACAGGGATGTCCAGGGTTGGATAAGATCATGAATACGAGGATCAGGTCGCCCCGTAGACGTCGGTACTTAAGCGAATAGAGGCCCAGGCACTGAAGTCGTTGTGGATAATCTAGGTGCTTGAGACCTCGGACCAGTTTGGTTGCTCGACGTTGTGGGGCTTCGAGTATGCGTTGGTCCTTCAACAACCAAGGGCTCCAAGCCTGAATAGCGAACTCCAAGTGGGGTCGGAGAAAAGCGTTAAGGAGGAGGCGGAAATTGCTGGGGTCAATTTGACCGAAGGCTCGTTTCAGCAATCCCACCATGCGGTTAGCAGCAGCTGCTGCTTTCCGGCAGGAAGCGGATACGGAAAGACTCGTCTGGGTAATGATACCCAAGTCTCTTTCGGCTGAAGAGATCTGGAGGATAGACGCTCCCAGGTAATATACAGGAGAAAAAGCGGAAGGGCGGGTAGAAAGGACGCGACATTTCGAAGCGTTAAATGGAAGGTTATTTTCTATGGACCACTGATGTAGACGGTCGAGGTCCGTCTGAAGTGCGTTGGCATCGTCCGGAAGGTTAATTGTGCGCCACAGCTTGGCGTCATCCGCGTATAGTAGCAGCGAAGACTCCACTTGCGGTGTGACGTCGTCAATGAAGGCTAGGAAGAGGTGCGGTCCGAGAACAGACCCCTGTGGAACTCCGCTTGTGGCAAGGATGCGGGGAGACAACGCTCCGTCGACGCGTACTTGGAAGGTACGGTTTTGGAGGTAGTTCCGGATCCAGTCCATCAAGTCCCCTGAAACGCCGTAAGATGACAGTTTCCGCAGCAGAATCTTGTGGTCGACCTTGTCGAAGGCTTTGGCGAAATCCAGGAAGATAACATGCGTTTCTTGGCCAGAGTCGGCTGCAGTCGTCCAGCTGTCCCTGGCAAGTAGCAGGTTACTCAGGCAAGACCGTTGACGCCGGAAACCGTGCTGGCAATCAGAGAGCAGTTTCTGGGCCTCCATGTGATTTGTTAAAGCGTCTGCGACGATCGATTCCATGACTTTGGAGATCGTAGATAGGAGAGTTATCGGTCGGTAATTGGCCGGATCTTTGCGAGTACCGCCTTTGTAGATTGGTGTAATAGTCCCACATTTCCAATCATTGGGAACTGTGCTTTGCAAGAAGAAGTGGGTGAACAGCTCCGCTAGGGGTAAAGCTAGAGCTGCAGCGCACGCTCGCAAGAGCCGTGGGTGGAAACCATCAGCGCCAGGAGAGGCCGTTAGCCGCAGGGATTTGAGTTTCGCCAGGACCTTCTCCGGAGTGAAATGAACAGTCGTCAGGGAAGTTGAGAGTGAAACCGAAGAAGGTACCGTCGTGTGCAGTGATGGAACGGAGGATGTGGATGCGTACTGCTTGCACAGGACTTCTGCTGCCTCGGTAGCTGATTTCGTGAGCCCTGTGGGGGTCGTCAATGCGGTGACACCGTGTTTGACTTGTCGAAGACTATTGACGTGTCTGTACAAGGCTTTGGGATTGGATGAAAATTTACGCATAAGTTGACGCTGGTGCTCACTCTTATCTTCTCGTACAAGATAGACGCATTGGTTACGGATGGATCGATAATATTCCCACTGAGTGGCCGTTGGATGGGAGCGATAGTTTCTCCATGCCGTGTTCCTGGAGGCAATCCATTTCCGTGTACGACTTCGGATGAGTGCTGGGCGTCTCTTCCCTATGGAAACTTCTTTGCACGTCGTCGTAGTGGAGCAGAGTTCACGTAGGGTAAGGCAAAAGCTTGACCACACGCTGTCGGCGCTCGATTGGGGCTCGGGTGACCAGTTGTTAGCGGAAATGAGAAGGTTCAACTTTCCGTAATCAGTCCAGCGTTTGGTATAAGTTGGCGTGCTGACGAGTTTTTCGGCGAAGCATATAAAATCGAAACGGAGGACGCAGTGGTCGCTAAGCCCTAAAGGGGCATCATACTCAACGTGCTCAACTATGAGTTCTTCGTTAGTGAGGACGAGATCTAGCAGGGACGGTTGGTTGTTGGATAGCAGAGATAATAGGGGCACATTGTCCTAGGATCTCTGCACTGTAGCAGAATGGTCTGTCGTATGGTATTTGTCCCTTAACGTCAGTAAATGCCAGCTGCTGACCTCCAGCAATGATGGGATTACAGTGCAGACTTCTCCTCGACCCCTGACATTGTAGCCTGTTGATAAAGCACGGGACCTAGGTGTCATTATTACGAATAACTTCAAACCCTCGGCACAGTGTCAACAAAGCGCGGCAGGAACTTTTTCGCTTCAGGAGGACCTTATGTAACACTTAATCGGAGGTATTCCTCCCAAGCATGGGCGCCGTATCTCCGGATGTTATTTGTATAGAGAAGGTACAGAAGCTGGCCACTGGAATGATTGAGGGCCAACGTGATAAGCCGTATGATGAGCGTCTAATGAGCTTGGGATTGTTTTCCATGAAAAGGTTTTCCATGGAGAGGTGATCTAATAGAGCTGTTTCGGATCATGAAGGGCCTCAGTGGCATCAAGCCTACCGACCTGTTTGAGCCAGCTACATCAGATCACCTGAGAGGTCATCATCTTAAGCTCAAGCATCGAAGGTCTCGACTAGATATTAGAGGGAACTACTTCGCGAACCGCGATGTCGGCAGCTGGAACAAGCTTGCCCTTTGTTGATGTACTGTACAGCGCTTGACGCCTTCAAGAGAGGTCTAAACAGACGTTGGTTTGAACATTTTCCGGGAATATTGTATACTTGTTGATACTCGTTGCAGAGAACTCATGAAGTATGAACGTACAAGATTGCTTCTTTTTGCTTCGTTTCCTTTGCAGAAGCAAGCAATGGAAATGGTGGTCGTAGTACCGGGAGCCCTTGGTTCCTTGCCGGTGCAAGAAGCAGGACGCTCGCGAAGCAGGAGCTCGCGAATCTTAAGCAGAATTTGCTTGCGCTCATCTCAGCAACACTGTCAACATGCGGTCTAAAACTGTACCAGTTACTCTTGAGCTCTCTCCGTCGAAACCGCATTAATGTGTTAAGGTAAACTGCGTAGACTCCAGTGACACTGCTATATCTACCGCAATTAACCGCAGTGAACCAAATTTACTATCCTCATAAAACTTGTGTCTATCGTCCCAAGATGCAGTGAACTCAGCTGAATTTTCTACGGTACACTATTGCTATGTGGTAACTCATGTGCCTCGCCAACACTCACCTGGCTCCATAATTTAAGTATCACGCAACCACACAATTGAGTTCTATATACAAAAATGTAGAAGACATGTTTGTCTTTGATTGAGTCAGTAAACGAACTCTTGCTGTCGACTAGGCTTTCTTCTGTGGAGCTCGGTGACTTGTGCGAGGTTGCACGTCTCGTCTACAGTCACAGCGCGGGCACATCTGGTACCTATATCGCAGGGCGTAAAGATCCGAATGCGGGCTACTGTGCACGTGGAGTATTCCCCCATCGCGACGAGACTGGACATTCGTCATAATCATCAACAACAGTACATTAGCCATTTGAACTGATGCTTCGCTGCCATACATCCATAAAGACCGATGTAACAACGAATAACGAGAGAGATGTGGGACTTACCGGAAAACCTTAATGCGCTAAGCAAACATTCAGGATCAAGGCGCCTACACCTTTTCAGTAAGACACCATCACAAATAACTGGCTATCATGCAGTTAAAATAGCATCAGCAAGACAGCTACCTTGCGGCTTTCACTGCCCTGCGTCATAAACAGCCAGTGTCCGAGAGATAAAGCAGTACAAAACACACTTTAAACAGGCAGCCCGACTAGGAGATGGCAGCAGACGCACCACTGGTGCCGATTGCGAGCAATGTCTTGTAAAGTCTCGAACCCAGCTCAAGACGCTTCCTGCGGACTCCGTCCTTTAAAGCGAGACGGATAGACGGCACCCAGTTTGATCCTCAGTGCCTTCATTTTCCGCTGCCGTGTTAACTCTTGTCCACCTCGAGCCTTGCACCGCCCTACATCTGGCAACCAAAAAAGGTCCTCCTCGGTAACCGGTGACGAGGCATACGTATTACGCGTCCAAGCCAACGCACCTTATGCATTGCTATCTGTTGTTCTAAGAAACTATACTGATGATCACTTACTAACACTCGCCTACTCACCTCATCTTGGGAAGACGCTGGCACCATCCGACACCAGCAATGCTTCGCAGACGATGATCAAAGACTTGAAGGCGCCTCAGCTCTTCAGACCGAAGGGACAAAGTCTCACTCCCATACACTAGTACGATCCTCATTGTGGCCTTGTAAACACGGCCTTTTAGACGGGGTCAAACCCATTTCTGTCGCCAAAGATGTCGCTGGTTCAACAATGCAGTTCTGACTTTTGCAAAATGTGAACTGACTGCAGTGGTTATGTGCCCATCGTTGCTACTTCAGCTGCCAAGGTAAGTGAATTGATTAGCTACCTCGAGTTCCTCGCGATCAAGGGTCAAGGGGTCATCAAGCGACTAGTGGTCCTGCAACAATACTTTGCGCTTTAAAGGTGCGAAGCGCATACCAGTTGATGGGACCACACTATAGAGGCTACTCTGGGTTGATTGCGCCTCCCCAACATCGCTACACAGCAAGATGATATCGTCCGCTTTACCAAGATCAACAAGCCTTCCACCAGGCAGCGGCTCAACGTCTGCATCGTGAGATTCCGCAAGGGAACACTTCATGCTGGAGTCCACGAAGATAGTAAACAAAATGGGGAAACTGCACAACCCTGACGAACGCCACTAGTTGTCGAAAAGCTATCCGACAGGTCACCATATTCCCTGGCTCTGTCTGTAGCGTTCGAGTTACTGAGCATGAAATTGTTCATATATTTCATGGGAACGCCTTTCCGCCGAAATATTTGGAACAGAATGCATCGATCGATTGAATCGAACGCACTCTTGAAATCGAGGAACTCAACTATTTTAGGTCTTCGGTATCCGTGGTGCTGCTCTACTGTCTGCCACAAAGTGAATATGTGTTCTATACAGCCACATGCTGGGCGGAAATCTGCCCACTATTCCCTATTCCTGGTTTACCGTTCCTCAGTGAAGTGATGAGCAAACATCGAAGTCAGTACTTTTGTCCCAACTTGCGTTAGGCCAATACCAGTGTGATTAGCACATTCTATGTGACTGTCATTCTTGTATATTGCCACTATGCTCGATTAACTCCAGTTAGCTGGGACGGTTTCCTCCTTCTATACATGTTCGAACAGGGAGGTTAGTAATTTGCAGATGACCTCACTTCCGTCCTTAAATACTGCAGGTGGGGGTACCCGGGTCAATGGCACGAAAACGATTGAGGGCTGTGATCGCGTTTCGAACCTCAACCTCCGATGAAGGCTCAAAACTAATCGTCTATGGCTCATCCTGCATCACCTGAGTAGGAAGAGGTCCGGAAGCAGGGAGGCCAGTGAACTGATCTTTCAAAATTTAAGGAAGTCCATTAGCTAGTCAAAAGGCAGTGTTACTGAACATATATTTTTGATAATACTTCAGGCCATTAAAATTATATACTTTTATCCCCACCTTTATTTGGTTTAATGGTCTAGCCTCAACACACCGAATTATCCGATCTCGACTGAACGGTCTTCTGCTTTCTGACCTCTCACAAGCAGAGATATAAATGATCGGTCCCTGCGGACCCAACACTCTGTAACTCTCCTCTCAGTAGCCTTGCTGGTAATGCTCACCCTTATTATTATATCCGCTTTCATTCCTGACATGTTTGTTGCTGCCGACGCTCTCTGTTCTTGTTCCGACCTAAATAGTACGGTTTAAGCAAAATGAGGCGATATTCTAGTCTCAATGGTCTCCAGCTTTTCGACTATTGAGACCTAACTGATCAAGATTCGACAGACCAAACGATCTGTTCACATTACCTCGCATGCGCTGGCTCGGGCATGTTCTGCGCATGCCAGCCCATCGCCTTCCACGTCGAGCGCTATTTGCACTCCCAGGGAGCGATTGGAAAAAGTGCCGCGGTGGACAGCCGATGACGTGGAGAAGGAGTATGAAGAAGGCGACCTCAAGTTTGGCAGCAGTCGGACCAGTCCGCCTTCCAGGTTGGGGACCACGAGATGCTGAATTGCAGTGGTTGGAAACATTGGACGTCATGGCCCGCAACAGACATCAGTGGCGGCAATGTGGTTCCGCAATTTCACCATCCCTTTGATACACACAAAAACTCACAAAACAAAACAAAAAATACAAAATGGCGTTTGTAAAACCAAAAAAAATTCGTTTCCCATATTTTTAATCGCATTAGTGTCCCCATCTTCTTCACCTTTTTCTTCTGCCATGGTTCTGATGGCACAATGTCTGTTAACAGACTGTGAATAAATATAATATATATACCTCGAGAACGTCGTTGGCTTTTCCACTTCTCAATAAAGCCTTCTCTTTCCCTACCCTATGATTCCCTTTCCGCGCCTCTGTTTACATTCATTCTTCAGTTGGACGGATAGCTCTTTGTATCCTTATCTAGTCTCATCCGACCAGCCTCCTGCTCTCTGACTGCTTCCAGATATCAGAGACGTAAAGATTCTAGTTTCTGCAGACCCATCACTTTGTTACTCTCCTCTTGAGAGCCTTGTTTGATTTGTTGTTCCCCTATCGTAGCATCACATTCATCCCGAACTTTTCCATTTCTGGTGCAACACTACTTTTATTCCCACCGTGTTTGCGCGTCCTGACCCCAACGCGCTGAATTACCCGTCTCGTCTGAATAGTCTCCTGCTTTCTGACCTCTCCCACACTGAGATGTAAATGATTTGGGCCCTGCCGACCCAACACTATAACCCTCCTCTCAGAAGCATTGCAGGTAGTGTTTATCCTTATTATCATATCCACTTTCATTCCTGACGTCTGTTGCTGCCGACGCTCTCAGTTGTTATTCCGATCTTAATGTAATGGAAAGGCCAAACTAAAAGGGCTTAACTACATAAAAGAACTCCCAGTCTGTAAAGTAAGACTGCTGGACCTGACCTTAGTTAAAGCACGATCCTCGGTAGGCCGCCAGTCGCACAATCCGGTCGGGAGATGAAAGTTAGTCAGCACAATAATTCGACGCTTTAGATCCGATGATCGATGAACGAGGCTAGCAGACGGACGACGATCAATTGCACAACACGCGTAGCCGAAACCAGAAGGCGAATCAAAACCCGAAAAGTCTTATCGGTTGTTGGCCATTTAAAACAAGACTGACAATAACTAATGGAAATAGGGATGTACAATTAGGAAGAGATATGTACAATCACTACAGAACTCCCCCTAGAGTGTGAGTCACTATGACGAATGCTCGATACTTGTTTCCGATACGCAACGCACGTCGATACCTAGTATGGCTGACGTACGTGCGAGTGTAGCCTGTTGACCTATTTGTCTTAGAGTTGGAACGGTGAATGTCGCCAGGGAAACGGGACAGCGTGGCCTTATAGCGGACTGTTGCTGACTAGTGTCCAGTGGGTGTTGTTGGAGGGTTACCGCGGATGGTATGACTTTAGTAGCAGTACGGTTGCAGTCACTTAAGCTTGGAATTATAGGAGGGTTAGTAATAGGGTTTGGGAGAGGAGCAAGAGGGACAGGTAGAAAAGCAAGAAAGGAAACGCTACCAGTAGCATGTTTTCGCTTGTCCACTCTGCTGTATGCAGCAGCGATGGCGACTTGCTAATCTGTGCAACAACCGATGCAGGATTTGGTTGTACTTTGAAGGAAGTCGTGATTATATCTGCGCTGGGATACTGCCAGGGCCTTTAGACCTAGACAAGGGGACAACTAAAGTCCTCAAGCAAAACAAAAGCGCAAAAGCTTGTCTGCAAGGCAGCGGTGAGGTTACAGTGATTTAGTTTTACAAAAGGTACGCCATCCCATTTTAAACCCCAAACCTGGTTGACCAGGAGACTACGTTTGTCCATTGGGCAACCTGGTAGGAGAAGCTCTCCAATTGGCCGGGGCCACTACCCAGTATAGCTCAATGGGTCAAAGAACTACGCAAATCGTCGCACTACGTTAAGGTCTAGTCTCGTCACGACGCTTGGGATCATGGTGGCATCATTTGTATCCGCCACACAAAACGCTACGATTGTAGCATCGTTTAGCGCGCCTTGCGTGTGTTCTGCAATTTCACCTTGGTACTTTTGTGATTCTATTTTCTACTCTGGATTTGTTTAGAATTAGTTGGCCCAGGCTTCACTGAGGCTAAATCACATGTATCCCTCAGCTGTGATGCGTTTAATAAGTGTTTGTCTTGTGTTCCCCTCCTGATTTGCTATTTCATGTGGTTGAACTTTAATTTGTACATTGGTGGATTTCGATTGCCGGTTTCCATAAGAGATATTCTACCACTCCGGTTTACTAGTTGTAATAGTTATGCGATGAGTTGATCGTAAATCTCGCTGTCTTATTAAGTGGCGAAGACTGAGATAATGCTTGGTTTCCAGGCCGTTGTCTCTATGAATGTTTTTAACTGAACGAAGGGTGTTTACTTGCTTCATATCCGACGGAATCCCGATCGCTCTGAAACTGATGTCTGGTGAGAATTCTAGTCGCGTCCATCGCCGTAAAGTATGTAGTGACATAATATCTTTCCTTTTCCCTCATTCATTTTCTACCGGAACTCTTTTTTAGATAAACATTTCCGGAGCTTCTGCTCCGTTCGGGTCTGCAGATGACAACAACTGGAACTTCTTCAGAGACCGAGGGTGGAGAAGAAGAAGATTCTGAATCCTCTTCTCATCGTTCCATAGAGAACGGTCTACGTTCTATTCTACATGATAGAAGAAAGAGCTCGCTTAACATCTATCAGACGCCGAAACAGAAAAGCGGCCAGACTAAACGTAAGAGTGACGTTAATTACTGCCCTCTACTTTTCTTCATCCCGGTGATTTTATTCGGGACCTATACGCCTTTTCTCCATTATATATGTACTGATCTCTTGTTTATTGTTGCTCGTCTAGCCTGAGTCATCCATCACGTGTTTTTCCGCTCAGTGGTTATCACTTCCTCAACTTTGAGTCAAACTTCTCGTTCGGCATCCAGTCGCTCGCAAGTTCTTTGTTTTTCTCCGTTAATTATTCGTTTGCATTGTATTTAGTTAAGCTGTAACATTTCAACGACATTTCGAAGCTTTCCACTACTATTGTTTGGGCAGGTTTCTATCGGAGAGCTCTTCTCTCTGTTCACCATGTGCGCGGTTATTCATTCATCCGGTTATTTATCTCCGCACCCTT
Source organism: Dicrocoelium dendriticum (assembly GCA_944474145.2). Lineage (NCBI taxonomy): Eukaryota > Metazoa > Platyhelminthes > Trematoda > Plagiorchiida > Dicrocoeliidae > Dicrocoelium > Dicrocoelium dendriticum. The sequence goes on along the minus strand of OX104063.1, from coordinate 120,947,635 downwards.
ACATATTGACAAAATAGCTATGGAAAGCTGTTATTGCTAGTTTATCCAAAGGTATTCAACCAGGTAACCGACTGATTATGGAGTTAACAGTATTCTTGGGTGTGAATGCGGCATCTTGGTGCACTCTCCTGAGGGAACCAAACGTTTGTTTTCTTTTACTCTTCGTATCATCAGAGATCAATTTAGTACTCGTGTGCTGAGCTGACGCGACTCCATTTCTATTTTTCATCGAGGTAACACTCCAAGCCTTCTTCTACAACTGTTGCATGTGTAGAACATTTGGTCCCCTTCATTCACTTCGTCAAAGCAGAAAGAAACCATAGATTGCGATATGTCAACATTCCGATTGTTCTCATCAGTCGCAAACACAATACAAGCAGAAACACAGACACAAACATATACATTGGAAAAAATTGGCACGCCAATTAAACTGTCAAAATCAAGACAAAGGCAATCTGATTTATTGCCTCAAGAGTTTCTGTGCACATAACACAGGTTGATAAGCACTAATTAGCAACGTTTCACTGCTTTTACGAGACCGCGCTTGTATGCAACTGGGGCTTCACTGATTGCCAACCTTATCGGGTTCCTGTTACGTAATAACACCTTGAACGCATTATTCGGGTTCACATGGCGACGTTATCAACAGGTGTTGGACGATAGATGATGACGGACTCCGATTCGTTCTGTGGGGCGTTCCGTTTTGTGGCCCCATCATTTGTTTGCTACATTTTGGCAAGTGCTCAGCCACCCTCTGAGCCAACCGATGGTTAGTCTTGCCTATGTAAACATCACCGCAACTGCCGGTGAACTGATAAACCACATGAGAGGCCGAACTAGCCGAAAGGTAGCTCTGACGGTCTTGGAGAACCAGTTTCCGGGTAAAGTGCATTGGGCGCAACTGGGTAGTCGTGTATATGCGATTTAGGGCGGACCTGAGCTTGTATCCGATATCATTTGCCACATGGTCCCCCTTGAACGGCAGGACCAAACAGACATTTTTTATCTGCCGTTTGCACCGGCAGTTTCTTCTTGGGGGTCTGCTGGACACTTGGATGAACTTTTCGGGATAACCATTCAATACTAAGGTCCTAAACAGTAACTTTTCTTCAGCTTCCCCTCAAACTCAAACCATATATTTTCTGTACAGAGTAGAATCATATCTCTCAACTATTCCACAGGGAGGCCCAAATGCATGTTTTTTCTCAGAATGAAATAACACAAATCGTTAACTGTTTCGTGAAGGGACACGTTTGTGAATAGTGAGTCCACGTCTATAGAGTACATGAACTCAGAGCCCAGTGAGGATTGTCCCAGCGTCCTCGCCAGTTCAAATGACTCTTTCAGGCAGTGCGTTGTCAGGAGTTTATGCACTGGATCTAGGAGTTTCACCAGCCACCGAGCAACGTTGTGATAGGGTGAGTTGTTCATTTGCATACTCGGACGCAGTGGGTTGCCTGCTTTGTGCAATTTGGGCTCGCCTCTTATTCTTGGTGTGCGTTCCAGTCGGTTTCAGCTGCCTGTACTGCGATTGGTGTGCCAATATTTTCCCATGTATATATTTGTGTCTTTGTCTCTGCTTGTATTGTGTTTGCGATTGATGAGAACAATCGAAATTTTAACATATCGTAATCTATGTTTTTTTTCTGTTGCATATGTGCTTGTCCAGTCAAGAGGTCAATACACGTGTCGGCTAGGCACCTGTTGTTTTTCAATGCCCTTATTGCCTATGGAAACGGCCGAATATTGTCCCCTCAGTCAGGGCTAAAGTGTATACACTACATTGTGGCTATTGTTACTGCCCGGATCAGGCACATGACCACAGGCACTTACAGATGGATACTTAATTATTGATATTGGTTGTCGCTTCCTGTAATCCATTGGTTACGACTGATATGAACATTGGGTGCTTGATGCTGTAATTCAACGATTGGGATATGCAATGAGCCTTTGAGAACAACTGAACTGTCTCTTTTATTGGAGCACTAGAGTTTTCGGTGTCATTTCTTTCTTATTTTCACCGACCACATACCTCGGCCTTTTGAGTACTGGACTTTCTCGGGTGTATCTTCGAAGTAGCCGATTGTTGAAGCTACATGGGGACATAAAGGATCCGATTGAGGTGTTGATTTAAGTTGGGGCTCATTCTACGTTTGCCTGGGAGCTGGAAATCGATCAGATCAGTGATCCCGAGACCCGTTTATTTGTAGTAAAATGGTGTGGTCAGCAGCATTTTCTCGTTCGGCTCTACTTCTAACTCTTAACCACCCCATGTGGGGATTATAGCTGTTACGCAATTCCATGCTTATCGTGTTCTTTTCATTGACTTAACTCTCACGTTTCACTGCTTACTCCAACTATCTCCAATAAACTTTGATGCACAAACATTGATCAGTTTAGCTGAAGATTAATTGCTCACAAGTGTCATCCTCCTGCAACCCGCTGCTCGTAATTGTAGAATTTTTACGGGCTTCCTGATTTCTGCGCTCTTAGTGCGTTTGCAGCCAGGGGATGGAACGTAACCACGTACTTAACTGCTCGCAGATTCACTTTAAATCGTGCTTTTCCTCTGCGTATACACCATTATCACCTATCGTGCTTGGCGATTTTAATGCCGTATGGATCCCTATCTACCGCATTTCCATGTGTCATTCTGAATCCACATGAATATGCAGCGAATTCTAATTGCGGGGAAACTACAGGCACATCGTGTCAAACGACGCCAGCTGGTCTACTTCTATGCCTGTTCTCTTTTGCCTGTTACATGTTCGACAACTCCTCGTCCATACCGTATAAGGGACTGAGATTCACTGTAACGGTTTTTTACAGCTTTTTTCTCCCCACTTCGTGATCGCGTCTTATTCTTGGCCTTAACACTAAGGTTGGTTCATCACTGAGATTGGCCTCCATACCCATCGGACCATGCTATAAATATGATGCTTAAATCCCACCCTCGTACTCAAGCGGAACCATCGGTATCCACTTTGTCGCCGTTCGCCATCATTTTCTGTTCATTTGCCGATCATTGTTTTTTCGTTCTTCTGATGGCCACCATATAAGTGCACCGAGCGCATCGCTGTTTGACACACTGCTTACCAGCTGTTTCGAGATACCATTCCGATTCCTTCGAGTTCGTTTACCTAACCACGTCATTTTGGTCTTCCTTACAATTACTCTTGCTCAGCACTTCCACCGCGATCAAAGCGATTTCACCGTAATTTCAAGGTATAATTACCAGTCATCAAATCTGCACTCTAATTATCAAGGGTTCAATTCGTACACGCTGATAACGTTCCCTTCAGATACCATTGCCCAGTTAATTGGTACCCTAAGCTTCATTAACTTTTTATCATCTATGCATGTGAGTGCTTCTCTATGGGGTTTTTTGCACTATTCCCGTTTGCTTTGACATTCACTTTGTGAACGGTTGCTATTGGTCTCATTAGCTTGTCTGCTAATCGGCTTATTCGTAGCTGTGCACTCATTCCTTGGCGAGGATTCCTTTTCATCCGACATGTGCAATCAACTATTTGCTTAGCAGCTCCCAAACCCGAACAAGGTTCCATGACCTTCAGTTACGGGACAATTTCGGTGGGCAGTTCTCAAGTGAACGAGTAGAACAGTATCATTATCTCTTCACATCTTCGTCAGTGTGTACTCTGGACAACTCTCACCCCGAGAAACAGCTTCGGATTTTAGGATATATACCGCATTCAATTGTGTCTCAGAAGCGGCTTTTTTATTATTGGATTAACAAACATCGTTGCTCTTATCTGCGACCACCCTTTGACTTATGCTTGGTAGCTGACAATCCTGCTCTCCACTTTTCACTCTCGAAGTGCCTGGCTTTTCTTCGAGATTCTTTGGTCTTTGCGTCTTTACTAAATCGTGCTGCTGTATACCCAGCTGTATACACAGTTTTACTAACGCTAGCACTTGCAATTGACTCCGCAGCATATATGGTGCATTTTCCTCCTGCTTTCGTCGTTTCAATTCATTTCAGCCCAGTGTAGTTATACAGTTGTACCCTGGTCGTCGATGCGAAGTAGATCCGATTGTGACGCTTGTGTTGCCATGGTACCTTTAGTGAACAGTGCAGAGAAATGGTTTGGACTCCTAATGGAATATGGCGAAGAGGTATTATATTTATGCATTTACTCACAAGTCTGAGAACAGACAAATGTTCCAACAGAATGTAAAAGTGTTTATTCAGCATACAAAGGAAAACGGTATGTTTTATAGTTTTGATTTTTTCATTGAAAACTGAAATTTACATTAAAAGGAAGTGTCAGAACAACATTGACGCCACTGATTTCGATTGCGAGCCATAGCCTTCAAAACTTCCGACCATTTGGACTCCACATCATATGGTCCCCAACATGAAAGACGGACAAATGCTGCGGATAGCAAACATGGGGTGATATTTTTATGTTCCTTTTCCACGTCATCGCTTGTCTGCCTCAGGCATTTTTTTCACTCAAACTCAGGAGTTGCGCATAAGTCTCGGTGAGGAAGTCGATTGGCTGGCATGCGCAATGCACGACCGAGCCAGCGTAATCGGCGTTGTAGGACAATACCATGGAGGCTAGAATATTTCACCCCGAGTACTTGACTTCGAGTTGCTTACATGGTGTTGGCACCACACACGAGCGATCGCTCGCAAGCTGTGGTTGTCAAAAATGATAGTCGTTTCAGACCTTCCGCGCGAGCCTTAGACTGATGTCCTGGCGTCGGTACAAGTGTGTCAAGTTAGTGAACGCCCTGCGGTATTTGGCGGTTCACTGATATACTTCATCTCCAACACCACACGCCGTGACACAACTCCTGAGATAAATGAAACTTGCTCCAGGGGATCACCTGCTATTGTGTATAGACACTGGCGCTTGCCAATCTTGGAGCAGGGTTTTACACTTCTATGGGGCAAAATACAAATCATGTTTAGATGCGCCAATCGCTCGGTGGTTCAAAACCTTTCGGATGATCTGTGGGTCGCCCCCCCAGCGAAGCGATATCATCAGCATAATCCAGGTACTTAACGGTGTCCACGGGGAGGAACTCAATACCGCAGCTCTCGGCTTTCTCCAGAGTGCAGTGGAGCACATTATCGATGGCAACGTCGAAAACGAATGGCGAGATAGAGCAATCTTCGCGAACTCCGCTTGTAAAAGTAAACGACAAAGAAAGCCTTCCATAATTTCTAACTTTGCCCGATGTGTGACGATAGTGTTTTTTCAGGATTGCGACAAAATTTTCGAGTATATCGCTTCTTAACAGACAGTTTCAAAGTTGTTCTACCTATAAATTTAAAAGCGGAACGGATATCCAAAAACCTCTTATTGGCCTTTGGTGGACGTGACGATGTCCAAGACGCGGCATGAAGATCTGGTCGATGCAAGTTGGACCGGTGGGAAAGTCAGCCTGTTCCTCGCGAGACAAACTCTCGAATAGCTGAAAGCCTGTGGAGCGATATGGACACAAAAACTTTAGACTCGAACGTTATAGGTGATATTCCTGGGTTGTTAGTGTAATCGTTGCGGGAGCCTATCTTGCAAATCGGGACTAGGATAGATTCGTCCCCAAATGTTGGGAATCTTCTCATTGACACACACTTTCGTGAAAAACGAATGCAGTTCGCTAACTACTATATTCCCTTCATCTTTGAACAGGGTCTGAGGCCGGCTCTGAGGGTCTGTGGGTTTCTATCGTTTCAGAGTCCGTATTTCTGTCCAAATCCCTTCCTCAGTGGTTGTGTGCCAATGGGCCATGCACCAAGTGCTAGCAAATGAAATGTCACCGGCGATTGAGCTGGACAATTAAATCGAAGTGCAATATGTTCTGCCCTGCGTCAAGTTAGGGATCCTTGTATCGTCAAACGAGCAGATTATCTCGCTGATGGCATATGGTTTGCATCCAGTGGATCTAATGACATAAACTTATCTGTGGATGTTCCAAGCAGCGGCAGGAGTTTTCATTTCTGTGGCTCCTTTTGATCACCAGGATTCACGATCACGGCGAAAACTTGCTTTCAGTTATCGAGAAATCGTCCGTCGGAGTTCATTAGGCTCCACATTGACGTGAATAGACCTACGACGGTCATGTAGTTCCGACTCTGTCACTGAGATTCAACTTTTAGCTGCTGAGCGAACAAGACCACAACTAGACAAACCCGCAGAAAACATAACCTGTTTTAAACGTAGCCAATGCTGGTCAATATCCAGAGTTGGGGAAAACACTGTCACGGAGCATCCGTTGATATTCCACTTGAGTTGCGGGTTTTCCGATTTATCAGTGTTCAAACGAGTTTCTTTAATCCTAGGCGATCCACCGAAACGCATGTTTACCGTCGCACGTACTAGTGTATGATCAGATTCGATGCAGGTTGACCAATAGAATCTGCAGTCTTGAACACTACCATGCCACCGACGACTTATGGCGATGTGGTCAATCTGCAACCATTGTTGCGACGGTGATGGGGCACGACGGGTAACATAGTGACGTTTCGTGTGGCGAGAGTTCATGTTGGATAGGTAAAGTTGGTGGACGATGTATAGGCTGAGCAGCCTTTCTCTATTATCCAGGAGAAAGTTATCGTATCCATGCGGACCTTCGAGATGGCGTTCGCTTGACAGTAATCGACCAACACGCGCGTTGTACTCTCCCGCCATAACAATGATGTCTGCTGTGGGGCCCCTAGAAGCACGTCATGAAGGTTCTGATAGAATAGTTCCTTGACTGTATACAAGCTACAGTCAGTGAGCTCATAGGCAGAAATAACAAAAAGCGCGTTTGTCTTCTCGACGCCTGTTAACTTTGGAGCCCCTTAGCGCAGAAGCGACTGTTGATGGGAATCCATTCAAGAAGGACGACTTCGGCTCTGGAACTAAGAGCAATCCCAACACCAGCTTGCCCAGCTGCAGTGGACTCAGCGTCACCAGAAACGCGAAGAGGAAAACGGGTGTACGGGTGAAGACAATTTTTAGACCGTGTAAGGATCTTTAAGTCTGGTTTCAGGTAAGCAACAGACATTTATCTATAGTGATTCCAGGGTGCATACGAGACCGGATTGTTGTCCGATCTGCATTAGAGTGCGCATATTGAACACCTTATAATTGAACTGTTTTGGGTTGAAGAAGCGAAGAGAGGAGAGCTTGGGGTTGTCTTACCTCGCTTTGGTGCTATGTGATTGGTATGGCGACGGTTTCATCAGAGAGCGCAGTGCTGTTCATCGATGATGGCTCAGACGAGAGCGGGGGATGATGATGCAGAGGAATTGTGGATATGCAGGTGGCATGTGATTGAACAGTAATATTAGCAGTAGCAGAAGTGCAAACCGTCCGCAGAGCGAGCGTGTGTATGTCAATTCATTTCCATGGTTTCTCAGTAGGTGGAATACTGCCCTGTTGCTTTGGCCGTAGTAAGGGGTTTTCTTAGGGAACCGCTGCTCCGCTGGTCAAAAGGCCTAACACACAAGGCAGTGGTTCGAAATGAGGGACTCGCACCCGTTGGAAGCCGGTACACGATCGCTCGGTTCATGCGCCTTTCGGGTGGCTAGGAGACATACCAGGACCCAACCCACCCGTCGGCAGACTTTATTTATTGGCGAGTCACATCCGCCACACGGCCTATCTAAGAAAACCGTTGCTTGTTGAGAACCCATCACACCATCCAACGTCGCCACTGAATTGTGCACGACTGCTTTTTCCTCTGAATGTAAAGTATATGAGGTTTAATCAGTTACCTCCGCAAAGTAGACATCCCCCAATCCGCAACCTGAAACGCGTCCGGGGGCCGACAGATCGGCTACGGTTGAACAGCCGTTGCATCTGGATTGGGTTGTTAGACTTGGTCAGGGCGGTGCTTGCCGTCTTCCTGGATGAGCGCCTCGGGGCGGTCCACGCCAATGGTTGAAGACGCTGCCTAGACACGGCGCAGTCACGAAGTCACTAGCGTACCTGCATTCGGTTTCTTTCATCTGATTGTTAAATTTCATTCCATTCTGATTAGTCTAATGCATTTCCTTCTTGCTCTCATTTTCTTTACATTCTATTTACATCCATCCCTACTATCTTGCCATTTTTATTTATTGCTATTCTTACACTGTGAGTCGTGGCAACTGGCTCCACCCCACTTCGGTGCTCGGCTCATAGTTGATCAACTGAACTGAACTGACTGGATTGGGTAAAATCCAACATAATTAACTGGGTTCGGATGTCGACAGTTAGATTCAAGAGACTGAACACAGGAGCATCACTGGCTTCGCGACTACGCGATGTTGGACAAACTCTCTAATCACTGATGTGGCCCATCCAACCCCCATACTCATAAACAGAGCATGTACTACCTCATCTGGGTGTCAATCAATTACTTTATGCCTTTTTACCGCTAATGACTGACATTGACAGGACTTCACTCAACAAAGTACAACCACAATATAATACACGCTGAGGAGTGCGGTCAACATGCGTGCTCAGTACATAACCTGTTCAGCGTAAGTGGTTCGAGTTTAGCAGACGCTGCAATGTGATGCCAGTGAATTTCTTTTCGAACACTAGTTGGATGACTATTATGACACACTCAGTCGTCCCACAAGATGCGAGCAACATACCGCAAACACCGCTTATTAAAGGCGACCGATCTCTCGAGTTTCACGATGCCGTGTGGTCATGTCGCTGATCCGCGAAGTAACATTGGCGGTATCTACTTTGTCTGGTAGACTGATATCCCGCTGTCTGTTTAGATGCCTTGGCTTCGGACTGCCGCACTGGTTTTAGTAACATTTGTTGTAATATTCTTGGTGCTGTAACAATCGCATGTTAACCGAACCGATCGACCCCTTCCAACGACTTTTCGCTGATAGCTGAGACCGGTGACTTGTCAGCTCGGACCAACAACAATATTTTGCACTTTAAGTATACGAAGTGTACTGGAGAGCTACGTCATCTGCATACTCTACGTTGCCCGATGGAAGCTCCTCTCCGGGAGAGGGTGTGAGGACAGTCATTCGTGCAAAGAGGATGTAGGACAACCTTGGCGAACTCACTTATCGTGGTTAACTCGGGGGTCGAGTTCTTGTTAAACCTCTTTCAACTTCGGGAACCATGATAGCGAAACTTTATAACCGAAGAGAATTTCTGTCCTATGGCCTTTAAAGATAGGCAGTAGCATAGGCCAGTGCAATCTAATGGTTTGAAGGCGGCTCTCAAGTCAGTTATAGTCGCTATAGTGAGTCGCCTGTGTTTCTGCCTCATTACTTGACGAAGACCAAGGCAAGAGCCAGCGTGACATACTGACTCAACTTTCACGAGAACTGGTTAGTCACTGCTTCCAGGTGATGACAATACTTCTAACCTGGGGTGCTTTTTTATTAACTTCTCTGCTCATTTTTGATGGTGGGTCTGATGCTTGATAACAACAGACTTGAAGGTATCTTTCTAGTGTCTTAGGCACTCTAGAGTAAGACGAATATACCGGCCATCATTTTGTCACTTCCATCCCTCAGGAACGATGGAGGATTGTTTTCGGCTCCTAGTATCCTGTTCATTTCAGCAGATTTCACGTCGGATCTCTTCCATATAGGGAGAAATGAGATCAGTGTCTCGCGCAGATTCCAGTGACTCACCAATTGATTATTATTATTTAACTACTGCTGCTCACAATGCTTCAGTCAACCATCTAGTCGATGTGGTTGAGAATGCATCAACTGTCCATCTTTCTCAGCGATTGTCTCATAAGTGAGGACTTTCTTAGACCCGTGCTTCGGGTGTATTGGAGCAGCACTCCGCTGTTCCAAATCTCACTGGCTTTCATTAGTTGTTGTCACTCTCCAGATCTGTCGGTCAATTCAGTTACTCCTGGTTGGGAATCCTTTCAGGGTGTTGCTCAAACGCTGAAACTGAACACCTAATTACAGTAATCAATGCTTTAATGATCCATCCTCAGTTCGGACATATTGAGCAGGACAAATGAGACCCTTATAGAACGTTCCTTATGGCACATTCTAGACAAAACGCTCAATTTCCCACTCGCTACCTTGGCCGGCCCGCAGCCTAAAAATGCCAAACTTGTAATCTGACGGCGCGCGTTCGACCCTGCATAGGGGCAGGGCGACCCTCGCATTATTCTTGACCCACAGGTGACCGGTGATGGTTGCGCGGCAGTAAAGCGTCGGCCCTATGTACTGGCGTACTGACGAAGCCTTTTTTCTTCTTTTCTGCTACTTTGATCGTCATTACCATTCATTCCTCATCAGTTCCTTCGTAACGCTGCTGGTTTGCCTTCCGTGAGTATAGTTGGCAAGTAGCCTCTAAGTTGGCATTTAATACGGCTGCGAGATTGAGCACGACGAGCGTTCACACTAAGACATATCCGGAATCCAAACATGTTTTTCAACTCGACGGACGATCGATGATTAACGTGCACCAACTGCTGCTGAGTCCACCATACTATAATTGTGGTCCGCGGGCACCAGATGATAAACTGTCAGTGCTTGCATTGGAAGGCGGTACCGTTAAAATAAAGTTTTGGTCATCACATAATTGGAAGTTCGACCACCACTGTCTGCTCATCATGCCGTTGTTGGGAGTCCATCAAGCGAACAACCTGGGCGTTTACCACCCTAGCAACATGGCGATCTTCGTATTCTTCCTCATACGGATAAGCACTGTGAGCTGCATTTGTCCCCCAGTTAAACGTATAGTTCATGCCAGCATCCTTCTTACGACTAATATTTTGGTTATGAATCTTGGCTCCCCATTCGAGTTACATGATCTGGTCACATTCAGTCACTATTGTCTTCTCGATTCGCCAGTTTTTCCTAACAGCTTTTGTTCTGTCACCGGCTTCTCCACCTTATTCGCGGTGTTCGCGCATAATCTGAACGTTCACTACTGATCTCGTGCACCACTGTGATAAGCGACTAGTGTATTGCATGTCGTAGTTGTAATATTCAGACGGAATCGTGCTGTTCATGAACTACAGTGGACAAATTCCAGGGCACGATACTAGCGAAATTGTCTTATCTATGTTCTGTGCAAAATCCAGAGAACAAGGCTGCAGCCGAATTGATTTTCTTTAGTTAGAAACAAGGGAACTTGCCAGCACGTGGTCGCCGATCTCAGTAGCCTACTAATTAGGGCATAAGCTTTCTCTGTTGATAAATATTTTCTTCATTCTCATTTAGGTCCCAGATTCCACACCAGTTAGCGGTTTTTTAGCCTGTGTGCTTTGGCTTTCGCTAACTGGTTCGCCATATCTTTCTGCACTATTTTATCAATTTTTCACATTATTGGCATTTCGTCTTGAATATGCTTTTTGCGTTATTAACTTTTGATAGGCCATCACCATAGTTTCGTCTAAGCTGAGCTTCGCTTACCACCTTGGGCCAAAGTAGATGCTGTTCCTACGTCGCTAGCTTAGAAATATTTCTCTAATTAGATCCGCTCTTGCTTTGATGTATTTCACGAATTCATAGGGAAAAAATTCTAAACACCAGCAAAAGGGTAGAAGAAATGTGACCTGTGTCTTTCTTATGACGTTATAGCGAATAGTTCAACGTAAACTTTACTTCATGCGCCTTTTTACTTCGAAGCGGAATTTGTTCGTTCATTCACTTTCCACTAGTGCCAGCTGCTTTTTTCGCCATCGCTCGATTATCCGAATGTGGCTCCCATTCGCAGCTGCATGTTAGCAAATGATCTGTTTTGTACTGTTTACTCCATACACTGTTTGAGCAAGTGATTTTCAGAGCCGTGGTCTGCTCAGGGGTACCTGTGCTCGCTTTGCCTCGCAGTCCGATTGCAACTTTTTCATCCCCTAACGAGGTGCTCATCCGTGCGCACTAATACTTTCACTTCGTTTAGTAATGAGGCAGTAGTAGTGGTAGTAGCCGTAATTGTAGTAGTTAGTTAGTCGTAGTAGTTAGTTAGTTATTCATTGTAGTTAGTTAGTTGGTCGTAGTAGTTTGCTACTTATTCGTAGTAGTTGGTTAGTTGTCGTAACAGTTGGTTAGTTGATCGTAGTAGTTAGTTAGTTGTAGTGGTTAGTTAGTTGTAGCAGTTAGTTAGTCGTAGTAGTTAGTCGTAATAGTTAATCGTAGTAGTCGTGGTCGTTGTGGCAGGTGGTAGTCGTAGTAGTAGTAGGTCTATCAAATAAATATAGAAGGTAAACATAACCATGGAAATCACTAATAGAAGTCACGTTGGACACCGTATCAGCATCATGGCACATTTACTGAAGGTGAGTAACACACTACAACTATTGTGGCTCTATATAAAAACAAGGGAGCATTTTTTGCTATGTTGCACACGCCATATATTTAATGTTTGTCATTTTTAATAGTTAAGCATTAAGTATCCAAAGCTAAGCAGTTATCTACACAGATCCTCCACTGGTTTCTGTTACGAGCCATGAATTGTTTTGCCATCGACACCAAGTCCTGTGGTCCCCAACCAGGCAGACATGTAGATCCAATAGCGGCAAGGTCTAAAGTCCACGAGTTCATTTGCTGTCGCTAGGTGGGTGGTGGACCACCATGTCGTCTCTTCCATTTGAGTCCTCCACGAGCAAACAGAGCGCGATAGGACAAACGCTCCGCTGACCTACGCAGGAAATGATCGAGCCATCTTAACTGGCGCAGCAAAACCAGCTTGCTGAAGGGAATACTCGCATTCCCTAAGACACGACGTCCGACTTCACTGTTGCAAATGTGTTGTTGCCACCACACACGAGTAATCCTTCTCAAGCACCCGTTGTCGAAGACTGAGGACCTGCGCATCTCGTATACGCGAACTGGTCATGACAGGCGGATGTGACACGCCACTAAATAAAGTCACTGCCTCTTCCCTTTTCCGGAGGATCATTCACACAGCACGAACGTCATCCGATTCAAAGCGTTCCATTGAATCCCACCTTTGTTGGCGAACACAACGAACAAAAGCATACACAGTTAAACATAGTTTTACATCTCAACACATACATAAGTTCCTATGCTGTTGGTCAAAATGTACTAATTTGTGCAATTGCCGATCATACATGTCTGTAATACCATCATCACGCCCTTGATAGTGTGCCTCGCAATGACGAGAATAAACTGTATTTATTTATTTATATAGTGACACCGCCCGAACAGAGGCATTGTAAGAGCAATTCATTGTATTGCATGGGCATGATACTCTCAGGTTGCCCAGGCCTAGACAGGAGCGCGTTTAGTGTTCTCAACTAAAGTCTTTGGTTCAAAATCTGACGGCAAGGCATCTGGTTTGGCGTTGGGCTACAAGGAGTCCGTTTTAAGGAATAAGGAGCCACCCTCATTCCATCCCCCAACCTGGAGGACCAGGAGGCTGAGTTTGTCTGGTCTCTAACCATTGACTATTCTGGTATAAGTAGCTCTGAAGGTGCAAAAGATACACCACCCAACACAGGTCAATGGATCACTGAGGCACACAAACCATCGCACCACGGTAAGGTCCAGCATCTTCAAAGAGTTTCTTGATGCTCTGGCCACCGCAGAGGATAATCAGCGATGCCCTATCTGCTGCATCAAGCGTAGTGGATAGGGGTTTGGATGCTACTGCTCAAGCCTTCCCATCTTCTTATTCCTCCACTAACGCTTTTTCTCTTACCGTCCCGTTCTGGCTTCACTTTTATCCTCCTGTTTTCAACCCCTCAATTTCTGGCCCTCCCCCACCTTGCTTCAATAATCGCTTGTCTTTTAGTTTCAATTCACATGTGAACGCGGGGCGTCATTCCTGTCCTGTCGACAAGCCCATGTCCAAGCAAGCGGCCAAGCCCAGTTCATCGGTTTCCATTTAGAGCCCTTGATCATCATTCATATTAGCATGCGTCAGTGTACGCACATTGCTACGAATCGGTCAACAGGCATCACTTGCCCGAACATTAGAGACCCTGTCAATCGATACCTTCTGCTTATCGGCGACCCGCCTGCAAGATTCGATCTCTGTGCTCACTCCGCGATCCCCTTCAGGTGACACCAGCAGCACTTTCTCATTGTGCCTAACCGATGACGATGCAGCTTCGAGTACCGGCCAAGCCGGTGTTGGTATTGACCTGAGTCCCCGCGCTGAAGCTGATCTGGTTGACTAGATTCCAATCAGTAACCGGTTGTGTGCGGTCCGATTGCTTGGCTCGTTCAAAGCTTTGAAGTAGCGTGGGACTAGGTGTCTATTCGTCATCGCTGCCTATGCACCCACAAACTAGCGATGAATCGATAAAAGACGACTTCTATCGCCAATTGAACGAGCTGCTTCGCCACAGAAGAAGCTCGGACACTGTTATGTTGGCTGGGGATCTGAACACTCAAGTTGGAAAAGTATCCACTGATGAACTGCATCTGGACGGCTAACATGGTGTAGGCTCCCATAATGATAACGGTGAGCGGTTATTTCATTTGTGTGAAGATGCTCGCTTATTTCTTGCGCGCACTAATTTCCGAAACAGCACCCGCCAAAGGGTGACTTGGCGCCCACCAGCCTCGAAACAGCTGCGGACGCAAATCGATCACATTGCGATAAGTTACCGATGGAGATGCTGCATTCAGAACTGTCGCTCGATTTGGAGCACATTTGTGGACACCGACCATGCACTTGTAGGTGCTGACCTGCGGATGCGTTTTGGCGGACGCCCAAGACGACGTTGTGAGCGCAATGACACCAGCCAACTGGCGAAACCAGCTGTTCTGAATGCCTATCAAAGTACTCTGTCATGCAAGTTGAGTAAGCGCTCGCTGAAATCCATTGAAGCTCACTGGTATCATATTCACCAGACCTTACTACCAGCAGGCAAATCCTCATGTGATAAGTCTAATCGCCAATGTAAACATTGGGTCGCTTTGCAGTCTCTGGAACTTATGGATGCTCGCCGACATATTCTAGCTGGAAGCGAACAGAATGAAACTCGCAAATAGCTTCGGGCAAAACTCTGTGCTAGCCTGAAGAGAGGCCGCGAATCCTGGCGGTGTCATCATGCATCAGAGATGGAGGTGACCGCTTTCCTTGGTAACCATCGTAAGTTATTCCGGTTGATACGGGAAACGGGCAGCGGTAGACCTGTTGTTAGTGAAACTATACGTGACGAGCGTGTACAGCCTATCCACAACTTGTCGAAACGCTTAGAGCGTTGGGCTGAGCACATTGAAAGGCAATTCAATCGGTCTGGATTGTTAGATTTCTTGTCGGCCCCTGATAGCCCCGCTCAATGGGCTGTTCCTTTGGATCCACCCTCTCGCTGAGAAGTCGAACTTGCAATCGCACCGTTTAAGTAAAATAAGGCCGCGGGACCGGATGATGTACCTCCACCACCACCACCACCACCACCACCACCATCATCATCATCATCACCACCATCATCATCATCATCATCATCATCGTCATCATCATCATCAACAGTACATCAGCCACTTGAACTGATGTTTCGCTGCCATACAATCATGAGGACCTGTGAAATAAAGAATAAGAAGAGGGAGAAAATGGGGACTTATGTGAAAACCTTAATTCCCTAAGTAAACATTCTGAGTCAAAGCGCCTACACCTTGTGTAGACAACATACCGTCGCAGACAGCTGGCTATCGTGCAAAGATAAAGCGGCATTTGCGAGACAACTTCCTTGCGGCTTTCACTGCCACGCGTCATTATCAGCCATTACCCCGCAGATAACTCAGCACCAAACACACTTTAAACAGGCAATCCGATTAGAAGACTGCAGCAGACGCGCCGCTGGTGTCTACTGCGAGCCATGTCGTGTAAAGTCTCGAGCCAAGCACAAAGCGAGTAACGTGGACTCCAGCCCGGAAGGCACGACAGACCAACGGCACCAAGTTTAGTCGTCAGTGACTTCATTTTCCGCTTCCAAATC
Organism: Dicrocoelium dendriticum; assembly: GCA_944474145.2. Lineage (NCBI taxonomy): Eukaryota > Metazoa > Platyhelminthes > Trematoda > Plagiorchiida > Dicrocoeliidae > Dicrocoelium > Dicrocoelium dendriticum. The sequence continues at coordinate 120,931,768 of OX104063.1, read as the reverse complement.
AACTTCTGTCCACCTCGAATGTTGCGCTACCCTACACCTGGGAGACTAAACAAGGCCGTTCTAGGTAAGCGGTGACCAGGCATACGTAGCACGTGCCCGAGCCAACGCAACTTATTCAGTGCTATCTGTTGTTCTAGGGAGCTAGCATGATTATCACCACCTATTACTAGCTTACGTACATCATCGTTGCGGACACGCTGGTGCCATCCGACACCATCAATGCTTCGCAGACAACGATAATCAAAGACTTAAAGGCGCCTAAGATCTTCAGACCGAAAGAGCAAGTCTCACTATCATAGAGCAGAACGGACCTCACTGTGGCCATGTATACACGGCCTTTCAGACGGAGGGAAGCTCCCTTCTGTCGCCAAAGATACCGCAGGTTCAGGAAGGTAGCTCTGGCTTTTGCAATGCGTGAGCGGATGTCAGTTTCTGTGCGCCCATCATTGCTAATGTTGCTGCCAAGATAAATGAATTGATCGACCACATCGAGTTCCTCGTTAGCAAGCGTCAAGAGGTCATCAGTTGGCTGGTGGTCCTGCAGCAACACTGCACTTTGAAGATGCGAAGTGCATACCAAATAATGGGACCACTCTGCACAGGCTATTCAGCGTTGATGGTGCCGCCCTAACATCGTTGAAAAGCAGGACGATAACGTCAACTAACCTTTCACCAGGCAAGGGAACATTCCATGATGGGATCCACGACGGAATTGAACAAAAATGGGGAAATCGGACAACCCTGACGAATGCCACTTGTGGTCGGAAAGCTATCCGATAGGACACCGTAGACCCTGACGCCGCGTGTAGTGTTCGAATATAGAGCACGAAGGATGTTCACATATTTCGTGGGAACACCTTTCCGCGCAAGTATTTCGAACAGAATCGATCGATCGACTGAATCGAACGCACTCTTGAAATCGAGGAACACAGCTATTGTCGGTTTGCGGTATGCTTGGCGCTGCTCTAGCACCTGCCGCAAAGTGAATATATGGTCTATACACCCACGTCCTGGGAGGAAACCGGCCTGCTCTTCCCCAATCCGAGATTCTCGTTCCACAGTGAGGCAACGAACGAGAATCGAGGCCAATAATTTTGTCACAACTGGCGTTAGGCTAATACTGCTGCGGTTAGAACAGTCTGTGCGACTGCCCTTCTTGTATATTGCCACTATAATCGATTCGCTCCAATTAACCGGGATACTCTTTTCCTTCCAAATACCTTCGAATAAGGTCAGTGCTTTACAGAGGACCTCACCTCCATCCTTAAATAGTGCAGGTGGGAGGGAATCCGGGCCGGAGGCACGAAAACGATTAAGGGCTGTGATCGCGTTTCGGACCTCGGCCTCCGACGGAGGTTGTATACTAACCGTGCATGGTTCGTCCTGCATTACCTGAGTAGGAAGAGGTCCGGGAGCAGGGGGCCTGCTGAACTGATCTTGAAAGTGTTCCGCCCAACAAGGCATAAGGCGCTCCTTATTGTGTATCAGTGCACCCGCGCTGTCTCTGATTATCTCACTGATGCCTGGTTTTCTGAGACCAATGGTGCGGATTAGCTGGAAGAGCTTGCGATTATTGCCTACTGCTCCAGCGTCCTCCAGTTCTTGAGCCCTACTGGTCCACCAGATTTCCTGGTCAGTATGTAGACGCTGCTTTGGTTCACGCCTAACAGCCCGTCTGCTCACATTGTGTTCAGAGCCAGCCGGGAGGTGCCTTCTAGATTCCAACAGGTTCACCGACCTCTCGGCTATTCAGTGACTGGTGCAGTGACGATGGATAGTGCCACAAGCAGATGCGCCTGCATCGTGCATGGCGGCCGAGATCCTATTCCACTGAAGCTCGGTGTCATTAGGACAAGACAGCGGAAGTTCGGTATACAGTGCGTCTTGATAGGCTTGCCTGACCGAGGACTGAGACAATTTCTCCGTTGCCAATCGTAGGGGACACTTGATGCGCCTCCCGGTAAACTTCATGGAGAAACGACACCGTACCAGGGCATGATCAGAGTCGACACAAGTACTCCAGTATGAGCGGCAATCCATGATGGAACCACGCCATCTGTAACTTATGGCTATGTGGTCAATTTGGGTCCATCGCTGGCCAACTACTGGAGGACGCCAAGTGGCATTTCGGCGCCCACTGTGTCTAAAAGCAGTGCTACTAAGAAACAACTGGTGCTCTGCACACAGTTGCAGCAGGCGCTCACGGTTCATGATAGAATGTGTCCTTGACAGCGTTAGAACTGCAGTCAGCGGGAGCATAAGCGGAAATCAAAAACAAACAGCGTTGTGTACTACTTCGTGAATCAACCTTAGCTGATGTCGTCAAACGGGCTGCACATAAACGGCTGTTCACTGGAATCCAATCAATCAATGATGGCTCAGCCTTGGAGCTTAGAATGATACCTAGACCAGCTTGACCCGTGTGTGCTGCATCGACGTCTCCGGATGCGTGCAACTAATAACGAGAGGATAAGCCGCGTGCAGTAATTACAACAACCTCATTAGAGTTATTGATCCTAGTTTTGGACGCATAACACACATCAATACCCAGTGTGTCCAAGGTGAGTGCGAGTTCAGCAGCAAGCTCGTTACCCATAGGCTACGGTAGGCACTCTGCATTACGTCGGCCGAGAGGCACCAAACGAGTCTCTAATTTGCGCAATGGGATCACCGTGTGTATCGGTATTTAACGAAGCTGTCAGTACCTCTTGTGATGCATCCAACTAACACTCTCCTTACTGTCACACAAAGGACAAGGTAGCCCCCAGAACCCATCTATGAATCACAGAAGGAAGAGGACTATTGAACTGCCCCGAAAAGTGCATGTGGTAATCTCCAAATGCCAATGGATAGTCAATGGCATAGCTGTTATTTTCGCATGACGGTCATTCTCTTGCCAACACCCACTCAGTGATCAACATAACGATAGGTCTTTGATTTCGTTGACTTCTAGCATGCTTTGAACTCATGTCTAACTGTATCATGTACCTCCAGTCCTCTTCAAAAATGGGGGGCCTGTTCTTCCGCACGATTTCTACGAGTTACTAGTGAAACTGTGGGTGCATAAAACTATCCCAACCGACGGGAGCCGCTACGTCATGGTCCCAATATTCAAGGGAGGCTCACAATTGGATTGCTGCAGCCATAGAGGAATCAGTCTGATCTCCATCTCCTCCAAATTGCTTGCCTGTCATCCTTCACAGACGGACTGGCACTCGTAAAAGCCACATTCGTGAGGAGCAAGACGAGTTTCGTAGAGGTCGTGGCTGCAATGATCACATCTTCACTTTACGTCAGTTGTTGGAGCATCGTCACAAATATTTGCGGCCCACCGTTGTCGTGTTCTTCGACATCAAAGGTGCATTCGATTCGGTGGATAGACGTGCACTTTGGGACTGTCTACTCAGGAAAGGTGTACCTGAGAAATATATAAATATTATCCGATCATTACACGCGCGTAGCTCAGGCAGGGTGAGGGCTTACGGCAAGTTGTCGTCGCCCTTTAATATCTCCAGCGGTATGGGACAAGAATGCCCGCTGTCACCTTTCCTCTTCAACTTCGCTATTGACGAAGTCATGGAAATCGCGTTCACAGAACACGATTTAGAAGGTGTGAATCTGCTCCCAGGAGAACGACTTCTTGATTTAGAGTATGCTGATGATATTGCCTTAATCTGTGACAGCTCACAAACTTGCCAAGCGGCACTGGACAGATTAGCGCTGGCTACCCGTCACTTCGGGCTTTGCTTCGCACCCTCGAAGTGCAAACCGTTCCTCCAAGGTTGGCCCTTACCGCCTCCTTCGCTGACCTATGGTGGGAATCAGCTAGAGGTCGCTCAAAAATTCAACTATCTTGGAAGTTGTATCAGCGCCCGTGGGATTAACGATGAGATCACGAACTGTATATCAAAAACTCGAGGCGCTTTTGCTAACCTTCGCCACTTATGGCGTCGGCGCGACATCACTCTCGCCCTGAAGGATAGAGTGTACAATGCAGCGGTACGTTCAACTCTACTGTACGGTTGTGAAACCTGGCCCCTTAGATCAGCGGACATGAAGAGGCTAGTTACATTCAACCACCGGTACCTTCGCAATTTAGCACACATCTGGTGGGAACACCGCGTGAGCAACGAGCGTGTTCGACGACTTGTTTACGGCACAGGAAAAGGAAATGAACCGCTCAGCACCGTTATTTCACGCACCAGTCTCCGATGGCTCGGCCACGTGTTACGCATGCCAGCCCACCAACTCCCGCGACGTGCGTTGTTTGCTCACCGGGGATGTGGATGGAAGAAGAGGCGAGGTGACCAAGCGATGACTTGATCGAGAGAAGACCTTCACTACGAAGCTGCTCTCGGTTTGAGCGTCTTGGCTCCCTGGTTGGAGTCCGAAAAACGATGAACACATTTGGCTGGATGCACTTGTTGATATGGCTAGGAGCCGACCTCATTGGCGTTCGTGATGTGAGTTTCCTTGTCTCACCCCATCGCTCTTAACCTCCGCCTCCAACCACGATCTCATTATTTAGTCTTTTATGGTTTTGCATAGTAAATTGTTTTTTCTACTGCATAGTAGTCGGCAGGTAGCTTAGGGGAGCGATGCCCATTTGTTACCGGTAACTCATCTGGCTTGCACCTGTTGCATTCTATTCCCTTTTTCATTTATGTATTGCGGCACAGTAGCTGAGGTGTTTCCCACCTCTAGCTAATGTGTATAGTGTGTGTGTGTGGTATTGTAAACGCGACCCTTTACCAATAGTGAGATATCCCGGCGACGCTACAACTGCTGCAGGTTGACAAACGCCGACCGATCTTTGGCGATGCGAAGGGAAACTTCCCTTCTACTAGTACCACCAGCAGACACAGCTGCCAATGTAGACAAAACTTTCTGCTTGTTCAAGCTGTGTTCCTTTAACATTGAGCACGGGGACAGCTGAGTGACAGTCCTGAAGCAATGCTTTATTCTTTGACGGCGCAAAACATATTTTATACCTGGATGCCTCAATGGCCAGGCGGTCTGGAATGGTTTGCATCCTCTCTGAGTCCTCACCAAGTAAGGCGATATCATCAGCATAATCTAATTCGGTTGCACGCTTGTCCGGTTATAGCTGTGTACCAGCATTTTGACAACCATCTATAGCTCTCGACAGGATGTCTTCAATCGCCAAAATGGTTTGTGATTTCAGCTTATGCTCCCGTTGACTGCAGTTCGAATGCAGTCATAGACACGTTCTATCACGAACCTAACGCGCTACTGCACAGTGCTACTAGTTCAGACATTATAGTACTTGCAGGGGATAGGAAGGCGCAAGTAGGGCGTATGCGCTCTTCAAAAGCTCAGTTGGGTGGTAATTGTGGGCTTAACTTCGAACAGACTGACAACGGTGTGCATCTGTTGCAACTGTGTGCGGAGCACCAGTTGTTTCTAAGTAGCACTGCTTTAATACACAGTGTGGAGATAGTAGTACTAGTATTAGTAGTAGTCTGTTAAATAGACATAGAGCCTACGAAAACTATGGAGATTTGCGGAAAAGGGCAGAGTCAATGTGTCATAATCAACCTAATTGCCATGCTCGCGGGTACATGATATCTGACCGGTCAACTCGAGTTACGAATGTTTTGGATAATCTGGAATCCCAGATGGTGTCTCACTTTCTACTGTAGATTCTCTTCTATGCGTTTTGAGAATCTGCTTAGCCGAACACTTCCTGAGTGCCTTAAGAAATTTCATGCGGGATTTTCTCTTCACAAATTTGAAAATAACATTAAAAAACATTTTAACAGGATACGCTGAATTCAGTTATTTCGAGTTTTCTCGTCAGCTATTTACACACAATATGAGATTATCGCGTTGAGTACAAAAAGGAAGCAATGTACAAGGTCATTCAGTTCAAAAGAAAGCGATCAATAACCTCACCAAGCTAGAATGGTGCTGGCCGTAAGTTCATTCTGCTTGCACATGTTGGGCTTAAGCCGCCGATTTGTTAAGGCTTCGGCAAACTAAAGCAATCGGACATTACTCTGTAGGTTAATTACTTTAACCAAATCAAGTGGACGTTGGCACATTGTGCAACCCAAGACGTGTTGAGTAATAGTGCTAGCCGGCAGTTGGGGACCGTTATAGCGACCATATTTCGTGGAATGTGCTCTGACATCCTAGTGGATTGCCTCCTCTCAGTTCGGCCAACGTATTTGCTACCACAAGTACAGTGGAATAGATAAACACAAGAGGCGGTAACGTGAGCGTGTGACTTGTCTAGATTGGATTTGCAGAGCAACTTTCTAACTTGGTGCAATAACACCAGTTCGGCCACGTACTAACATTACCCAACTGCCTAGCGGAGGCGGTGCCGGAATCTTCTATCATTTTGATCTTTAAATGACATCGTAATGAGCACTTTTTTCTTGGGGACACTTATCAAAGGCTTCCTACTTTTTTCTGTGCTTGCATACCGAGCTATGAATCTGTTATATTCCTTCGGTCCGGCATTCTGAGTTCTCTCGTGTCCAAGCTGCAATGCAAAATAAATACCTCGTAGACGGCTGTACACTCGAGCCGCCTAGTAAGATGCCTAAGTAAAGGTGGCAGCTCAGGAAGCTCGGAATAGAGAAGGGTAAGTGCCGGAGTGGAATAAGAAGGTAAGGATAACAGAAACCGAAAACCTGTTAACGTGTTGCCTTGACACCTGCGGACTGGCTACAAATCTCGCGGGGTACCCATTTTTATGTTTATCTATTCCACTGTACTTGTGTAGCAAGTACGTTGGCCCAACTGAGAGGAGGCTATCCACTGGGATTTCAGAACACATTCCACGAAACATGGTCGCTATAACGGTCCCAAACTGCCGGCTAGCTCTATTGCTCAACACGTCTTGGATTGCATAATGTGCCAACGTCCTCTTGCTTTTTTAAAAAGTAATTAGCCTACAGAGCAATGCCCTAGTGCTTCGGTGTGCCGAAGCCTCAACTATTCGGCGACTTAAGCCCAATTTGTGCAAGCAGGCTGAACTCACGGCCAGCCTCGCTCTAGCTTGGTGAGGTTATTGACCGTTTTCCTTTGAATTGAATGACCTTGTACATTACTTCCCTTTTGTACGTAACGCGATAACTTCATGAATGTGTATAAACAGCTGACGAGAAAACTCGAAATAAGTGAATTCAGCTTATTCTGTTAAAATATTTTTTCGTTTTGCTATTTTGAAACTTAGTGAATGGTTGTATGGTGATCCTAACCGATCGGATGAAACACGCATTAGCAAATAGGACCTTCAGGCTTTCGCAACACTTTTGTAACCTAAATTCAGATATTTTGTGTCCCCTCATCGAACAATCTGTGAAATCGATATGTAACACACATGACGGTAAGACAATGCGTGAAATTGTTTTGATTAAATAATGCTAATCGATAACCTCACTAGGGCAAGGCGAGCGTAATCACAAGCTCCGTCTGCTTACATGAAGTGGGTTTCCGCCGACGAATCGTTGAAGTCTGCAAATTGGAGCAGATGAGCACTGCTCTATGAATTAAGTATCCTGAACGATACCCACGGGTGTTGGCACGTGTGGAAATCAGGGGCATGCTGGGCGATGGAGCTTGCAGGCCCTGGTGAGGTTATCGATTAGCTATATTTAAGCAGGACGACTTCGAGCATTGTTTTACTGTCGTGTGTGCAACGTACTGATCCCACAGATTGTCTGTACATAGTTGATGAGAGTCGCGAAATATCTGAATTCAGATTATTCTGTCTATAAACTCTATTTACCCGTTACATTTTTCTCTAACACTGATTTACTGATCTGCTTTCGCTTAGAAATTTCAACAAAATGCGTACAAGAGTCGATGGAGTCTTATCCGGATAATATCACGCTTGCTGTTTTACCACTGGAGAACACTATCATCGATGCGGTAAGTTCACCATTAAAAACTGCATTCACATGAACTGACTTGGTTCAGTTCCGAGAGTTTACTTCCTGTTTGAGTTAGTCAATATGCACAACGGGAAGAAAAGCTTCTAACCTATTTCTGTGCTCGCTTCGTTCGGTTACACGTGAAAATACTACACAGCTCTTAAGGTTCAAGCATTTGGCTCTTCTTCAGCCCCACATGAAGTCTGCAAACATCCGCACTTTACCGTGGTTTTTGGCTGTTGTATCTCATGCGGCCTTTTTTGTATACATGTAGGTAATCTACTGTAACTCTGTGCGAGAAGCTTGTTAACCGCTCCGGTGAATCCTCTCCACCAGAGTGGTACTGTAGGTATTTCTTGGAACCTTTAGTGTTACTTCCTCAACCGTTCTACTGTCATATCAATATCATTGCTCCACTCTTTGATGACACTATCACACCTTCTGTTTTCTATTCTTGTTAGCGTTTTCCATCATTTAAAGATTATGTGGAAGCTTCCTCGATACCAAGTCTGTTCTAATCGATTAATCGTTTTTCACAGCGACGGCATATCTCTTCTCTACCCCACGAGCTGCTAATTCGGATCTTCCGTTGGGCAGTCGGTGATCACTTGGACGCTCGTGTCTTAGGAAAGTTAGCCCGCGTGAGTTCACTTTCCCACCCTTATTGATTACTCACCAAGTTACTGTGGTATTTACCCGGTCATGCACGTTCGTTTACGCATGGGTGGATTGCATTCCCCTAATTATCGTCGTCGCATCTATTTGTGCAATATACTGTACTTCGTTTTCTCCGTTTGTCTCCCATTTCATTGTTACCAGACTACATTCACTTTTCTCATATTATTTCTCCCTAGGTATGCAAATACTTTTATCGTTTGACTCAGGATCCGTGCCTCTGGCGTTCCATATGTATTCGTCGATGGCCTTCATTGGTTGTCTGCTCCAAGGAAACCGTGCACGAAACATGCTTCTGTATTCAACCACCTCAACGTTACGGGTACAAAAGTTGGCGTGAGATGGCCATATGGAGGCCTCATGTGCTTCTTGATGGTGCGCCTCTGGATCTATTCTTTTTGTCGTATTTGTTCGTACTGCACTTTTACCGCGTTAAGAATCCACTTAGCTCAATCTCCAGTCGAATCGCTCAACATTCATTGCTTTGCTTTGATGTGCGGGAGAAGATTTGAACACGAGTTTTCTTGCTGGTTTTGCCGCATCACGGACCCAAAGCAAATTATATCAAGTAGATAGCAATGTAGACGAGAAGGCATGGTTCCAAAGCTTGTCTTGCCTCCACCAGTATAAGCTTCCTGAGACGTTTCGTTTTACGATAGTGTGCTTTTTGCCTATGGCGTTGCTCACATCAGTAGATATTTTGCCCATGGGACAGTCCTTTTGCTCCACATCGAGCTGTCGAATACGTTTACCCTGTTCGCATGCTTTTGACCTATATTCTCAGGCCACTGTGCTTTCACCTATGCGTTAACATTTGCAAAGTTCCAGGTTGGCGCGTGATGTCAATGCAGGGTAGCACGTGGTGACCACATGATTAGCCATATTTTCAGCTAAAGTACAGTTTACTGTGGCACGCTCTAGAATCAGGTGATCTCGTATCCCCTCATTGGTTTCTGTTCGTTCAACCTTTTCGTTTTTTCTTTTAGCTATTTTTATATCTCGTTATTCGTCGGCTTCCTCTTTATGGCAACGTTACATTTATCTACTTCTGCCATCACACTTCATTTCCCGGCCGCAGTTTCCAGATCAACTCGTGCGACTGAGACCTACCTCTCTCAGTCGATGCTAAGCCAGTCAGGTATATACTGCTTCTATCTATCTCTCTACTAAACTTTGCTCTCTTCAGCTTTTCTTTTTAAACTCCTTTGTCGACCTGGAAGCAAGACAGCTATTTGACACTGCGTCCATCACACTTTTCCCTACGTCATTTTCGTGATTTACTTAACGATCACAGAGCTATTCTCATCACTTCCCCATGCTGACTTCTACCTGGCCATGTCAGAACGAGGACTATGGGTGCTTCATCCACTTCCCACTTAGTTACTTTCTCACCTGCTACTCAGTTTCTGATGAAGGACCAGAATGCCCTATTTTTTGTACCATATCCTACCGTTTTCTTGGCACTCAGGTCTCGGTTTGCGGGTTTTATCGCTATGTTTCGCCCGTGTGAATTACCGGTAACTGTTATTTATGAATGGAAGGATTTTGGTATTTTTGTTCGTCGCAATCAGCCGACAATTCAAATATGTCGACCAGCTGTCCGGCAAAGCACCAGACAGCCGTTTCGCCCTATTGGGGCTCATCAGTGGTGCGCATCCTTCGGTCCTCTGCGGAGGATCGAACCCATGACTGCTGTCACAATATCATCAGCATACTCCAAGTCAAAAAGTCGTTCTCCTGGGAGCAGATACACACCCTCTAAATCGTGTCCTGTAAACACGATTTCCACGACTTCGTCAATAGCGAAGTTGAAGGGGAAAGGTGACAGCGGGCGTTCTTGTCCCACACCGCTGGAGATATTAAAAGGCGACGACAGCTCGCCGTAAGCCCTCATCCTGCCTGAGCTACGCGCGTATAATGATCGGATAATATTTATATGTTTCTCAGGTACACCTTTCCTGAGTAGACAATCCCAAGGTGCCCGTCTATCCACCGAATCGAATGCACCTTTGATGTCGAGGAACACGACAACGGTGGGCCGCAAATATTTGTGACGATGCTCCAACAACTGACGTAAAGTGAAGATGTGATCAATGCAGCCACGACCTCGGCGAAACTCGTCTTGCTCCTCACGAATGTGTCTTTTACTAGTGCCAGTCAGTCTGTGAAGGATGACAGGCAAGCAATTTGGAGGAGATGGAGATCAGACTGATTCCTCTATGGCTGCCGCAATCCGATTGAGGGTCTGCCTTGAAAATTGGGACCATGACGTAGCGGCTCTCGTCGCTTGGGACAGTTTTATGCACCCACAGTTTCACTAGTAACTCGTGTAAATCATCCCCAGGAGTAGGTCGCCCGATTTTGAAGAGGGCTAGAGGAAGATCATCTCGTCCCGCGGGCTGATTTAACTTGTACGGGGCGATCTCATGTTCGACTTCTGGGCGAGAGGGTGGATCTAAAGAAGCGGCCCATTGATCGGGGCTGTCATTTGCCGGCGATAAATCTAACAATTCCGTCCGATTGAATTGTCTTTCAAAATGCTCAGCTCAATGCTGCAAGCATTTTGACAAATTGTGGATTGGCTGTACACTCCCGTAACGTATAGTTTTACTAACATCAGGTCTTCCGCTGCCCGTTTCCCGTATCAACCGGAATAACTTACGATGGTTACCAAGGAAAGCGGTCATTTCCATCTCTGATGCATGATGACGCCATCAGGATTCGCGGCCTCTCTTCAGGATAGCACAGAGTTTTGCCCGAAGCTGTCTGCGAGTTTCATTGTGTTCGCTTCCAGCTAGAATATGTCGGCGAGCATCCATAAGTTCCAGAGACTGCAAAGTGACCCAAGGTTTATATTGGCGATTAGACTTAAGACATGAGAATTTGCCTGCTGCTAGTGAGGACTGGTGAATATGATACCAGTGAGCTTCAATGGATTTCAGCGAGCGCTTACTCAACTTGCATGACAGAGTACTTTGATAGGCATTCAGAACAGCTGGTTTCGCCAGTTGGCTGGTGTCATTGCGCTCACAACGTCGTCTTGGGCGTCCGCCAAAACGCATCCGCAGGTCAGCACATATAAGTGCATGGTCGGTGTCCACAAATGTGCTCCAAATCGAGCGACAGTTCTGAATGCAGCATCTCCATCGGTAACTTATCGCAATGTGATCGATTTTCGTCCATGGCTGGTTTAAGGCTGTGGACGCCAAGTCACCCTGTGGCGGGTGCTGTTTCGGAAATTAGTGCGCGCAAGAAATAGGTGAGCATCTTCACACAAATGAAGTAACCGCTCACCGTTATCATTATGGGAGCCTACACCATGTTGGCCACCCAAATACAGTTCATCAATGGATAATTTTCCAACTTGAGTGTTCAGATCCCCAGCCAACACAACAGTGTCCGAGCTTCTTCTGTGGCGAAGGAGCTCGTTCAATTGGCGATAGAAGTCGTCTTTTACCGATTCATCGCTAGTTTGTGGGTGCATAGGCAGCGATGACGAATAAACACCTAGTCCCACGCCACTTCAAAGCTTTGAACGAGCCAAGCAATCGGACCGCACACAACCGGTTACTGATTGGAATCTAGTCAACCAGATCAGCTTCAGCGCGGGGACTCAGGTCAATACCAACACCGGCTTGGCCGGTACTCGAAGCTGCATCGTCATCGGTTAGGCACAATGAGAAAGTGCTGCTGGTGTCACCTGAAGAGGATCGCAGATTGAGCACAGAGCTCGAGTCTTGCAGGCGGGTCTCCGATAAGCAGTAGATATGGATCGAGAGGTCTCTAATGTTCGGGCAAATGCTGCCTGTACACCGGTTTGTAGCAATGTACCTACATTGAGGCGTCAATTCTGGAGGATGATCGAGGGCTTCAAATGAATTTCGATAAACTTGGCTTGGCCGCTTGCTTGGACATGGGCTTGTCGACAGGACAGGAATGACGCCCCGCGTTCACATGTGAATTGAAACTAAAAGACAAGCGATTATTGAAGCAAGGTGTGGGATGGCCAAGAATTGGAGGTTGAAGACAGGGGGATAAAAGTGAAGCTGGAACGGGACGGTAAGAGAAAAAGAGCTTATGGGGGAATAAGAAGATGGGAAGGCTTGAGCAGTAGCATCCAAACCCCTATCCACCATGCTCGATGCAGCAGATAGGGCATCGCTGATTATCCTCTGCGATGGCCAGAGCATCTGGAAGTTTTTTGAGAAAAGTTTCATAGGTTTGCATGGACAGGATACTGTCAGATTAATCTGGCGTAGACGGGAGGGCGATTAGGGTTCTCAACCAAACACTTTGGTTGAGAAACCTGTCCGCAAGGCATCTGGTTTCTTGTTGGGCTTCAGATAGTTGGTTTTAAGGAATAAGGAGCCACCCTCATTCCAACCGGCAATCTCGAAGACCATAAGGCTTAGTTTGTTTGGCCTCTAGTCATTGACCAATCTGGTATGAGTGGCTCTGAAGGTGTAAAAATGCACCATCCAGCATGGCTTAATGGATCACTGAGGCACACAAACCATCGCACCACGTTAAGGTCCAGCCTCAAAGCGATAGGTCGCTGGTATCTGCAGTTCATTGTCTATCGAAGACGAATAAATGGGGAAAGATACTGACATCGTAATTGTTACTGGTTGCGTAAATGCACTGCTAGCGATTAATAAGGATAGACTGCTTCATATGATGATTTGCACGTGCGTCCGCACTGGTTACGGTGTAAGCTTCGGATCATGTGGTAGCTAGCATCTCCTTAGACAGTCATCACAAGTGGCCCATTGGACGGTTTCATTTTGAGAGAAATCATCGGGGTTTGCTTCAGACGCGCATCAGAGCATCACAGAAGGTGGTGCTCTACCACTTTCATTGGACTGTCTGTCGCTTATGCTTGGGGCTTCCAACCGGTTTCCCATTGGCTAACGTCCCATGACCAATGAGATTGACAAAGTCGCGTTCTTAGCCTTATGAACTTGAATGCACAGCACGCGATTTCGAAAATGTGCCACGCTAAAAGCTTGATACAATGCGCTAACATTCCTGTAAAATGGTATCGATGGGATCACTGTCCTTTGCTTCACTCCGTCTGATCATTGTATTTCCCAAACCTGAAACTAAACTTGTGTGGACAATTTGTCCCCTGTTTCCTTATCTACCAAGGGAATGCTTATGAACTCGGTTACCGGTTTCCAATAGTCGCGATCCCATGAATCCACCCCGTTGCCCTACGGGTACGCTATTCACCCAATGGCTGGGTGTGGCATCTCCTTAGTCAGCCCCTACTTGGATTCGGGCCACCGAGTAGTATTGTACTCTCTGAATTACTGTTTGGCAGATTTCCAGTTTCGCGTTTCTTGATCGCTAACTCATCCCTACAACTAGACAAATCAGTAGCTCGGCCTTCTGTTCAACTTGGAACGCAAGCAACCTGCATCCCTAGAACAAATACGTTCTCAGCTTCAGTAGCTTATCAGAGCCAGAGACATATCGGCGATTAGAAATGCTTCGCAACTTGTTGCTACCCCCGTCGCAGTCTCGCTGACGGTAGCGCATTGTTATGCCTTAAATAATCTTTGTGAATTTGTTCCCTCTCATGTACGCAAATGCTTGCGACTGCCTAAGTCGCGTTGGTAGCCTACTTTCACTTTGCCATCAATTTTGGCCTCGGGATACTATCTTCGGAAATCTCGATGTCCCATCCTGTAACCGTTACTCATCACATTGCCATAGCTTCCGTAATTGTATATAAACAGCCCATCCTCGACAAAGCTTCTGGTAAAGGCGGCTTAGAGAATGGCGTTTTTATCTCCTGTTGGTCCTTCCCCGCTCCAGGACGTTACATCTGCACTCCCAGCTCACCACTGGCCCAGATAACTTGTCAGGATCTTCCATACGATACATTCAACGAAGACGCGCCGAGCTAGAGGCAGACCACCTCCCTGCTTCGTTGCCATGGAGGTTGTGATCAGTATTAAACGCTGTCACACATCTTTCGATCATGTGTAGTCATACACGATGCTCGCGAAACAGCTTGTGACTGTGATCCACCTTCAGGATATTCATATTGCACAAAAACCAAGAATACCCACTTTGTGCTCTTTTATCACGCCCTATCTGCTTGCTATCAAGAAGACCACTGTATATGCTATGGATGTTGCCGTGAGTAACGCAGTCCGAGCGAACGAGCTTACAAACTAAAATCGTACAAATATGGCGTCGAACCTAATGCACATGTGATTTCCAGATAGGTGCGGTTGCATGCGTAAGTGTCGAACATTGTTCACAATGCGGTAGAATTTAACAACCACGGCTTTTTATCTCCCCGTATTACTGCACGACATCGTAAGTTTTTGGGTCTTCCGCGGCTCGACCTTTCGCATCTGTCACCACCATTCACGAGACACTTGTGTATTAAAAGTATACGCATGAAGCCTGTCTTCAGCTTACACGCAACTCACAAACAAATAAGAACTTGGTGTGTTGTTCCGCCAGCTTTATAGGATGTTTTACTTCGGGCTGCTGTCTCAATCTTCTGCCGAGACATAGTTCTGCCTTGGCAACTTGCTGTAAGCCCCGACCTTGGGTTATGTACACAGGTTGTCAAAATGAATGTTATTTGCCCACCTACGGTGCAAAAACCGTCATTTTGAATCTGCGACCTCTGTGTCGTCAGAAGGAGGCTTCTGCTTGTCTGCTAGGTCGTGTGTGGAAAGCCACAGTGATAGCCGTCATACTCTATGGGAATGAGGTTTGGATCCTTCGGTTGAGCAGCCCGGTTGTGTCGGTCTGCACCAACTCGTTTGCAACGACGATGTACACAACTTAGTACTATGTGAAGACAATCAGATTGTTGCTTTAGCACAGCAAATGATGTTGTGTGTCTCATTGGCTTGGGGCATGTGCAACGAACACCCGGTCACTGCTTACCCAGGAGACCTTTGTTTTTCTTGCCGGATATCGGATGGCGCACGACTCGACAGATGATGTATAACTGTAATGTGGGAGTAAATATAACTTTAGATCTGTGCATGTCCATCATATTGTTCTCAAGAATGTTATAAAAATATGTGTCACCTGTGAATACTCTAATCGTTCTTCAACTACTTATGTAGCACGTTGAAATGTCTCGGCTCCCAAGTGTGAGATCTCCTTTGTCATTGTCCAATCATTCCCTGTGTTGAATGATGGTGAAATATGAATCCAGCAAAGTTTTAAACAGCAGTACAACTTTGGTTTCCACGACATGTTCAGGGAGGCTTTTCCAAACATTTACCACTCTGTTCTAAACACGGGAAATAGAATTTTGTTTAAAATCCGACGCCACAAACTTGTGCTAGTGCCTACGTGGGTTGCATGAGGTTTGCAAATGAAGCTCCAATTTCAACATGGGGAAGTCACCGAGATGTAATGTGCGATTGGTCACAATGGGCTCGACTCGTAGCCGATGATAGGACAAGGTATAGTGGCCTAGTTTCTCATATTGAATCATTAACACTGTTTTACGATACACTGCTGCCGATGATTATGATTACGGTGGCTTATACCAGCATGATGGACACTTTTTGCTCCACTACATGTACATGTGAAGTGCTTCCCCGTTGGATGTCACCAACTCGACTACTGTACTTGAGAGGCTGCTAATCGTTTCTAACTGCTAGACTCGAGAAATGTTTCTGTTATGTGATTCTTAGGGTAAGACTGAACACCGGCTTCATTCCGTCTTGAGAACACAGAGGCGAATGTCACAGAAAATGGTGTATTGACACAATGAGCACAAATCCGGGCGAAACGAGGAGGAAAACATATCAGTACCCCTAGTCTTATAGTTGCATACTTATTTGGTTGAACAGAAAATCGGAGGCCCGACTGATGTAGGTTTGTGTGGGTAGGCCGCAGGAACGAATGTTTCACAGTACACAAATTCAGTGTTCGGATTGTAGGCACGGGTTGTTCCGATATAAAATATGCTTCCTTGTCCTAAAACAACACACTTGATTTTCGTACAACTCAGTGCTTCGGTCTTGTGCATAAAGGAAGCAAATCCAAGCAATTTTCCTCCCACCAGCCAAGTTACACTTCCTGGACATTTCGGCGGTATGCTCTCCGATGAACGACTCTGCATTTTCCATCGTTAAATGTGTTGCGCTTGTTTCCCCAAGACTTACATCGATGCTAGTATGTTTTCGTCCATTGCGACAAGACTGGACCTCAATGTGGTGCGATGGTTTGTGTGCCTCAACGATGCGTTGGACTATGCTGGATGATGCTTTTTCATCTTCAGAGCTACTCATACCAGATTGATCAATTGTTAGAGGTCTAACAAACTCAGTTTCCTGGCTCTCCAGGTCTCGGATTGGAATGAGGATGCTCCATTGCTCCATATAACAGACTGGGAGTAGCTCAGTGCCTGGACTCCGGTGCCTTGTGATAAAGTTTTTTGACCCAATGACTTGGGTTGGGAACCCTAATCGCTTTTTTGCCTAAGCCTTGGTAACTTGGCAGTATCCTACCCACGCAATACAATGCAGTGTCCCCTCTTTAAGCAATTTTTTGTTGCTCTGGCTATCGCAGAGGATACTAAACGGCACCGTATCCGCTTCATCAAGCATGCTGGTGACGGTGCTACTCCTCATGCCTTCGCGCCTTCTCATCCCCGTTTTGCACATTTTAATCCTTGTCGTCGTCTTCCATGTCTTCATCCCCCAATTCTTGCCCCTCCTCCATCTTGCTTCAGTTGTCGTTTGTCTTCTACTTTCGACTCACATGCAATCGGAGAACGTCGCTCCGGTCCAGTCGACAAATCCATGTTCAGCCAAGCGGACAGTGTCAATTTATCTGTTTCCCTTTAATGTCCTAGATCCTTACTGAGACTGGCATACCTTAATGTGCGCACTTTGTTGCAGATTGGCCATTACTCAGGACTTTTCCGAACACAAGCTACCCTATCGATCGACATCTGCTGTTTATATGAAACCTGTTGTGAGATTTAAGTCCGGTTGATTACCCTGTGGTCCCCAACATACGACACTGGCGCATTTTATCATTGTGGCTGTCCGGAGATGTTATAGCTTCTATGTCCTGGCAAGCCGTTGTCAAAATTGTTTTGAGCCCCCGGGCTGCAGCTTCCCTGATCTATTGAATCCCAATGAACGGCCGGATATGCGCCGTCAGATTGGCCGGCTCTTTCAAAGTCTCGAAATCGCGCGTGGACAAACGATGCCTATTTCTCGCCGCTGTGTATGCGCCCAAAAATTGTAGTACCAACTCGGCGAAGGACACTTTCTATTACCAATTGAACAAGCTCAATCGTCACAGGAAAAATGCAGATATGGAGATGCTGCCTGATTAATTGAACGCTGTAGCTTGAAAACAGTCCACTGATGAGCTTTATCCGAGCATCCGATACAGTGCAGGCTCCCGCAATAATAAGAGTGGACGATTGCAACACCTATGTGAAGTGGCTCGTTTTGTACTCGCGAGCTATAGCTTCCGACACTTCACTCGTAAAATATCGGCATGGCTCCTACCCACCTCAAATCACTCATGGACGCAAATCGATCACATCGCGATCATTTACCGCTGGAAAGATTGTGTCCAGAACTGTCGCTCCATTTGAAGCACGAGCGTTGATTTTGATCACGATTTTGTGTGCGCCGACCTGCGGGTGCGCTTCAGTGGACGTCCGCAACGACACTGTGAGCGCATAGAAATTTGGCAACTGGCGAAGCCGGATGTTCTTAATGCATGTAAAAATAGGCTAGCGTCCGAGCTGAGGCTGGATCTTACCGTGGCTCGATGGTTTGCGTGCTTCAGAGATCCATTGAGCTATGCTGGGTGGGGCTTTTTGCACCTTCAGAGCCACTCACACCAGATTGGTCCATGATTAGAGGCCAAACAAACTCAGCATCCTAATCCTCCAGGTTGGGGGTTAGAATGAGGATGGCTTCTTATTCCTTAAAACGGACTCCTTGTAGCCCAACACCAAACCCGCTGCCTTGCAGTCAGGTTTTTGAACTAAATGCTTTGGTTGAGAACCCTAATCGTTCTCCAGTCTAGGCCTTGGCAACCTGACATTATCCTGCCCACGCAATACAATAAATTTTTCTTCATACAGGTTTTTGGTGCCCTGGCATTCGCAAAAGATAATGAACGGCGTCCTATCTGCTGCATCGCGCATAGTGGATATGGTTTTGGACGCCACTACTCAAGCCTTCTCGTCTTTTTATTCATCACCTTATGCTTCTGCACCCTTATAGTCCCGTTCTAACTTCACTTTTATCCCCTTTTCTTGGCCTTCCTCCAATATGCTTTGCTCGGCGTTAATTTTCTATTTCTAACGCACGTGCGATCGCGGATAGTTACTCCTGTCCTGTTGACAAGCCCATGTTTAACCAAACGGTCCACCCCAGTTCATCAGCTTCCATTTAGGGCCCTCCATTTTCCTCAGATTGTCATGCCTCAATGTACGCACATTGCTACAGGCAGCACTTGCCCAAACTTAAGCGACTCCCTCGATCGAAATCTGCTGCTTATCGGAGACCCGCCTACACGACTCGAGCTCTGTGCTCAATCTGCGATCCCCATCAGGTGGCACCAGCAGTATTTTCTCAATGCGCCTATTCGTTGACGATGCAGCTTCGAGTACCGGCCAAGTCGGTGTTGGCATTGTCCTGAGTCCTCGGGCTGAACCTGCTTTGGTTTACTGGATTCCAATCAGTAACCGGTTGTGTGCGGTCCGAATGGTTGGGTCGTTCAAATCTTCTAAGTTGCACTGGGCTACTAGGCGTCTATTCGTCATCGCTGCCTATGCACATACAAACTTTAGCGATGAATCAGTAAAAGACGACTTCTATCGCCAATTGAACGAGCTCTTTCGCCACAGAAGTGGCACGGACACTGTAGTGTTGGCTGGGGATCTGAACGCTCAAGTTAGCAAATTACGCACTGATGAACTACATCTAGGCGGTCAACACGGTGTAGGCTTCCGTAATGTTAATCGTGATCGGTTACTTCATTTGTGCGAAGAGGTTCACTTACTTCTTACGAGCACAAAATCTCCGAAAGAGCACCCGCCGGAGCATGACATGGCGCCCACCATCGATCACATTGCAATCAGTTACCGATGGAGAAGCTGCGTCCAGAACTGTCTGTCGATTTGGAGCACATTTGTGGACATCGACCATGCACTTGTGTGCTGACATACGAATGCGTTTTGGCGGACGCCCACGACGACGCTGTGAGCACATTAACACCAGTCAACTGGCAAAACCAGCTGTTCTGAATGTGTATCGAACTACGGTGACATGCAAGATTCGTAAACCCTCATTGGAGACAATTGAAGGTCACTGGTCTCATCTTCACCAGCCCTTAATAGCAGCAGGCAAATCCTCATATGATAAGTCTAATAGCCAACATGGACATCGGGTCTTTTCGCAGTCTCTGGAACTTATCGATGCTCACCGGCTGGAAGCGAACACAATGAAACTCGCAAATAACTTCGGGCAAAACTCTGTGCTAGTTTGGAGAGAGACGGCGAATCCTGATGATTCCATCGTGCGTCAGAGATAGAAGTGGCCGCTGCCCTTGGCTGCCATCGGAAGTTATTCCGTCTGATACGGGAAACGGGCAGCATGGGACTTAATGATTTCGTGAAACAATTTGTAATGAGAGGTTGTCAAAACGTTTAGAGCGTTAGGCTGAGCATTTGGAGAAGCAATTTCATGGGCCAGAATTGTCAGCTTCCTCATCGACCAGTGATCACCTTGCCTCCTGGGTTGTCTGTTTGAATTCGCCCACTCCCTCAGAAGTCAAACGTGAGATCGGACGGTCGAAGTTGAACAAATCCGCGGGACCAGATGATCTTCATCCAGCCCCCTTCAAGTTCGGGGACTCTTGTAAAGCTGCCTTCGTATTGCTGCACTGCTGCTATTCTGCGCCTGTGAGACTACGACCGCCTGGAAGGCACTATAATGACTTATACGACCAAGAAATTAACGAAGTTCGGCAACATCCCTTGGTGGTGACATTTGCTTGACGGCTTCTACGTTAGTGGGATCTGGACGTCGGCCATGTTTGTCAGTGATGAACCCGAGAAACTTGACACTTTCTGTCAGGAGACTGCGTTTTTCCGCTCGTAACCGGAAGCCAGCTTCTTCTAGACGAGTGAGCATTTTCTATAACGTGGGCAGCAATGCTTGTGGGTCAGATCCCATGATCTATGCGTCAACGCGGTATACTGCGACCCCAGGAATATCGTTCAGCAGCGTATCCATAATTTGTTGAAAAATCGCGGGAGCAGTTTCCACTCCGAATGGCAACCGATTGTACTGGAAAAGACCCAGATGCGTGTTGACCATCAGTAGTGTTCTGCATTTCTCGGCTACTGGAACTTATAAGTAAGCACCAGCTAGATCGAATTTCGCAAATCATTGTCCACTGTTAAGCTTCGTGAACAAATCTTCAGGTATAGGCAAAGGGTACTGGTGGTTCTCCAACATGAAATTTAAGCCGGTTGAAAAGTCAGCACAAATACGTACCTTGCCGTTTCCTTTCTTAATCACAACGATGGGTACCGCCCATTCGGAGTAATGTACGCGCTCGATTATGCCTTCCGACTGCAACCTATTTAACTCAGACTCCACTATTGGTTGTGTTGCGTACGGCACTGGACGTTTTGGTCTAAGGACTGGTCTGGCGTCTGGTTTGAGTTTCAGCTCAGCTCTGGCTGTCCGGCAGCATCCAAGACCGGGTTGGAACAAACTTTCGTGGCGTTGCTTCAGTTCTGCATTTTGACTGTAAAGTTCGAGGTTCAAATCCTGCGTCTCTGCGGGTTTCTCGACTTGTAATTTTTAGTATATACTGTTAACTGACTGGTCAAGTAATTTCAATTCCTCCATCCAATCGAGACCCAGAAAATTCAATCCTGGTTGATCTGTCGCAAAACAAGTTGTACGAATGTGCTGATCACGGAAACTGACCTGACAATGCAACTCTCCGAGAAGTTTCAAAATACCGCTGGGTGCGTTTCGTGCTGTGTGGTCTGTGTGGACAAGCGGTGGTCGTCCCAGCATACACCATGTGTCTCGACAAATCAAAGTGATGTCTGCCGCAGTATTCACCTGCAGCTTAACTTCTTTATCATTGATCTTCAACATTATAAACGTACGCCTGCTAACACCGTCAATTTTTAAGTCGCCGTCACAGTTTTGGCCTCGTTGTGACATCGGAAGCGCAGCGGGATTCGACGCCGTATTCCGCTCATTATTGTTCGCTTCGCAAGATAACACGACTCTTTGTGTCCTCGCTTACCAAAGCGATTGCAAATGTGATTTCGGAACGGGCAGTTTCAATCAAAGTGCAATTTCCTGCAAAACCAACAAGCAGAAGAGGGTTTAGAATGTGGTGAACTCACATGAACCGATTCTTTCTGAGGACTTCTGCTGACCCTGCAAATGATGTCCTGACTACTCTGGATAGAGGACTGTTGGATCATCGCAGCATCATGCTTCAAGTTCATCAACCGTTGGCATTCGTTCGTCACTTCCTGCAGTGTGATCTCGGGATTTTGTTCAATTTTGCTGAGTAGTCTTGTTCGGGCATCCGCATCTTTGGTTGCTTGAAGACCACACACATAAATAAGGCACGTACTGATCAGCTGTCATCTTGTGAAACAGCGACCGTTCATACTCACGATTTACGCGACTCGAGTAAGTAACCCAGGCTTCGGCGTCTCGCTTGGTCATTGTCAGGCACCTGTATCGGATATTGAATAATGACGACTGCTCTCCAAATATCTGGGACAAAGTAGCAACCGCTTCATCGAATGTTAAATCAATGCTCTTTTTCGGCAAGATGAAATTCATAAACTTTTCGTGCTCGGCCGCACCCAATTTCCGCAGCATGAGGCGTACTCTCTTGTCCTCTGAAGCACCGGCTAAATCAACGCGAAACAGGTCTTCGTATTTATGGAACCACGATTCAAAAATAATACCGGCATCGGCATCGTAACGGAACTTACAGACTTGCTGGGTCAAGATTTCTGCTGAGGTGCAACGTTCACTTGTTCCTGTTACCGAGCCTGCTTGTACTGACAAATTCTTGGTCAGTTTCGATCAACTTGACCTGTGCTTTCTCAAACTGCGCCTGCTGTTGCGGCAACAGAGTCTGTAATTGTTCAAAACTGACTGACATCTTTGGTTTCTTCTGACTCCTATCGCTACTCATGTAAAGCTGCCTTCGTATTGCTGCACTGCTATTACTCTGCGCCCGCGAGACTACGACCGCCTGGTTGCTTAGTCGCGCGCCCAACCAACCGACGGAATACAGAAGTCCAAGGTAAACAGGGAGTCTCTTCTGCACGATAAGTCAGTTCTATTTATTGGTGAACGAAACATACTAATTTTGAAAGCGTTTGGCTCTCAGCCAATGTGAGTTAGTCGTCCCACGGATTTTTCATATTTGGCAGAATGGTTCGCCTCCGTTGACTCGGGCTTGTATTTGCTGGCCAATCAGTTTGCACCTGATTCCCGAATTTCGCAAAGCAGTCGTAGGTCGTTCCACGCTCGTGCTGGGGACCTTCGCATGCAGCAGACAGCTCACGTGCTCCTCGGTAAGCCTGTGCGCGACGTATCTGGACATTGGCTCCGCTTACCTCTCTATTAAGGACCCTGCTCTTGTTGCTGATTTTCACGATATGCTAGGGAAACTGTAGAACAGGAAACTGTCCCGACCGACTGGAGCCGCTCCGTTATTGTTTCATCTTCCTAGGAGGTTCGCGTTCATAATGCGGCAACCATAGAGGAATCAGTCTGATCCCAAACGCCTTCGAATTATTTGCCTCTGTTATTCTTCGCAGACTATTGACGCTCGTGAAAGTCAGATTCGTGAGAAGCTAGCCGGGTTTTGTCGTGGTCGCGGATGTGTCGGCCACATATTCGCATTACGTTAGTTGTTGGAGCACCATCACATATATTGTCGGCCCATCGTTGTCGTGTTCGTCGAGATCGAGAGTGCCTTTGCTTCGGGGCATCAATGTACCTTTGGGAACTGTCTGCTAAGGAATGGTGTGCCCGAGAAGTATGTAAATATTATGCGAGCGCTTTACGCGCATAGCACGGACAGAGTGAGGGTTTATGGCAGACTGTCGCCGGCCTTCAATATCTCCAGCAGTGTAAGACAAGAATGTCCGCTGTCACCTTTCCTGTTCAACTTTGCTATTGGCAATTCATGGAGATAACATTTACAGGACACGACTTAGAAGGTGTGGAGCTGCTTCCAGCTGAAAGACTTCTTGACTTCGAGTATGCAGACGACATTGCCCTCATCTGTGATAGTTGCCAGACGTGCTAAGCCGCACTGGACAGATTAGCACTGGTTATCAACCGTTTCTGGTTATGCCTTACATGATCATAGTGCTAAGCCTTCCTCCAAGACTGGCAGGTATTGCCTCCCGCGCTGACCATTAATGGAGATCAGCTAGAAGTCGTACAGAAATTCAACCACCTAGGTAGTTGTATCAGCGCCGTTGGAATTGAAGACGATCTCACAGAATCTGTCGCAAGAGCACGAGGCGATTTTGATGATCTTCGCCACCTATTGCGCCGGCACATCACTCTCTCTTAGAAGGGTAGTGTGTACCATGTAGCCGTACATTCGATCGTACTTTACGGTTGTGAAACCTGGACCTTTAGATCAGCAGACAAAAATTAGGTAGTTAGGTTCGACTACCGATGTCTTCGTACTTTGGCTCATATCCGGTGGGTACACCGTGTGAGCGGTGAGCGTGTTCGACACCTTGTTTATAGCGCAGGAGGAAGTGAACTGCTCAGCACCATATTTTACGCCCCATTCTCCGATGGCTCGGCCACGTGTTACGTATGCCAGCCCACCGATTATTGCGACGTGCGTTGTTTGCTCGCCGGAGGTGGGTATGGAAAAAGAGAAGAGGTGGCCAAGCGATGACTTGGTCGAGGAATGAAGACCCTCACTTCGGATCTGGCCTCGGTTGGAGCGTCACGGCTCCCTTGTTGGGGGTCCAAAAAACGATGAGCATGTTTGGCTAGATACACTTGTTGACTTTGATTGGAGCTGACCTCAATGGATTTGTGTTGTGTGTTTCTGTTCCCATCCTTTTTATTCCCCTTCTTATCCCGATGTCATTTCCTAGCATAATTTATTGTACATAATAATTTTTTATTGCCTTTGTAGCCTTCTGATATCTTTTCGGAACGATGCCTATCCGTTACTGGTAGCTCCGCTGTCATGCAACTGTTGCATTTGTTTCCTTTTTCTCCTTAATATATTTTGACACATAAGCTGAGGTGTTTTACACCTCTAGGTAACGTGTATGATGATGATGAATACTGTTGAAGATCACCTTTCGTACATTCGCCAGACGTTATTAACAGCAGGCATGTCTTCATGTGGCAAATCAAGTTGTCAACCTGGACATTTGGTCTCCATGAATTCTGAGAGCGAACCCAATGAGACTCATATAAACTTCATGGCAAAACTGCATGTTAACCTGAAGACAGACCGCAAATCCTGTTCGTCCCAATGTGTCGTAGAGTGGAACTAGCCACTGCCCTTGCTAAGCACCGTAAGTGATTCCTTCCGATACGGGCAACGAGCAGCAGGAGACCTGGTGTTAGGGAGACCATGCGCGACAAGATTGAACCTCCGATCCGCAGTTGGTCCAAGCGCTTGGAGCGTTGAGCCGAACATTGGAAATCAGTTTAGTCAACCAGAGTTGCCAGGTGCTCTATCGGCCATTGATAGCCCTTTTCCCTGAGCCGACGTCTTGGATACGCCCTCACGCGCAGAAGTCGATGTGAGATTAGGCGGTTGAAATAGTACAAGCCCTCAGGAGCAGATTATCTTAATCCATCCTTCTTCAGATTTGTGGAACGTGCTCTTGTGCACGATATGCATAATGTACTACTGAATCTATAGAAGCAGGAGACGGTCCTAGCCGACTGGAGCCGCTCCGTTAGAGTTCAAATTTTCAAGGGAGCCTACCGTTTGAAATGCAGAAATTGCAGATAAATCAGTCTTATTTCAATTGCCTTTAAGCTTCTCGCTGTGTCATTCTGCATAAACTGACTAGTAGACGTGAAAGCCCGATGCGCGAGGAGCAGGCCGCGTTTCGTCGAAATCGTGGCTACACTTTACTTCACTAGCTTGCTCACTGACATATTTAATTGCGTCCCACTATGTTTGTGTTCCTTGAAATCAAATGTGCCTTCGATTGGGTAGATCAATGCGCCCTTTAACTCTGTATACCCAAGCAAGATGGTGTGCCGTCAAATGTTTGAATTTCATAAACGCGCTGTACGCTGTACGAGCAGAGTGACGGTTTATGGCAAACTGTAGTCCTTCAATATTTCCAGCAGTGGCAGATGAGGTTGCCCGCTGTCACCTTTCCTCTTTGATCTCACCGTTCATGAAGTCACGGTAACTGTTCACGATTTGCCAGGTACGGAACCACTTCTGGGTGACAGAATTCTTGGTTTGGATTACGACGACGACATTGTCCTCACCTTCAACATCTCCTGGGCGTGCCAAGTAGCACTGGACACATTAACTGTCTGTCAGTCGTTTTGGGCGATGCTTTACACCATCGAAATGAGGAGTCCTTCTCCAAGATTAGCAGGGACCAACCCCTGAGCTGACCCTTGGTGGTCGTTGAGAAATTGAAGTATCTCGGCAGCTATATTAGCGCCCGTGCTATCGAAGATGTAGTCGCCAGACGTATAGCACAAACTGTAGG
Organism: Dicrocoelium dendriticum; assembly: GCA_944474145.2. Lineage (NCBI taxonomy): Eukaryota > Metazoa > Platyhelminthes > Trematoda > Plagiorchiida > Dicrocoeliidae > Dicrocoelium > Dicrocoelium dendriticum. The sequence goes on along the minus strand of OX104063.1, from coordinate 120,905,431 downwards.
TACCGTCACTTGTGGCGTAGGCGCGACATCACTGTTGCTCTGCAGGGTGGTTTACAATACAGCCGTGTGTTCGAGCCTCGTGTACAGTTGTGTAATCGCCCATTAGATCGACAGTCATAAAGAGGATAATTAGGTTCGATGATCGGTCTTCTTAGTTTAGCTCATGTCTGATGGCAACACCGCGTGGTCAATGAGCGTGTTCGGCATCTGGTATTTGGTGCAGGAAGAGTGCGTGAACCGCACAGCACCGGTAGTTGGATCGCGTGTTGCGCATGCCGGCACACCGACTCCCGCGAAGTGCGTTGTTTGCGCGCCGTAGTTGTGGATAGAAGAAAAGGAGGGGAAGCCAAGCGATGATTTGGTCAAGAAGAATTGATACCCTCACTTGGAACTTGTCGTAGATTACATCCTGACTACCCAGCTGGAGTTCGAACGACGATGAACACGTTCTGTTGGATACCCTTGTTGACATGGCGAGGATGCGACCTCAATGGCGTTTGCGTTGTGAGTTTTATTGTCCTTCACTCTCCCTCGTATCTTCCTTCTCTAACCACCTTCTCACACGTAATGCTTAATATGTCACTAATCATCATATTGCGTTTGTGGTTTTATATTATATTCTTTATTGTTTTGTACCTTCTTTTTCTTCATATATCGTATCTTTTCATATTGCTACACATTAGCCGAAGTGTGTTTCTCACCCTGAGCTAATATGTGTTGATGATCTTGATGTGCTGAGTTGATTTATGCTGCCTTCTAATCATTCGTTCTTTCCATCCTACCACATTCCGGTCTCGGGTTTACAGTATGAACGGAGTTCGTGGGTGTAGCTCTAGCTTCTACAATGGAACCAACTGACTTTGTTTACTAAGAAGTCTTTGGGCTGTCTCGAAATACAGTGGTCGGCAACTCCGCTATCGGATCCCACCAGCTACTTTTATAGGGGCTCATCGACTCATGACATAATGTTGGAGATTAAAATACTCCAAAATTCTTTCACTGTTGCACTTATCAACGATCTTTTGAAACTGACACCATTTGCATGCATGTTTCAGGCTGCTATTTGTGTCGGATTTCTTACGTGCGTCCTGGAGAAGCAGCACTCGGTGCCAGCTACCGTCCCATGCACCTGGTCGTCTACTATCGAGGTATTCGATTTTATCCGGACGGGCGAATGTCCATGCTAACCTCTTCCTGCACTCCAAACGCGATTGTTGCCGCTCTTGGGAAGCGTGCATCGGTGTTACCGATTTCTGTTGTCGATACCGCTGGAATCTCTGAGACTTCTGAATATGATTCTTCCCTCGTTTCTGGTGACGGATTTTTACAAGGCACTTATACCTGGTGCGATCCTGATTTTGTACGTCCAACTCGCGCTGTTTTTGGTCCAATGTGATAAACATATTATCGTTTGCATTTAAACAGCTTTCTTTTCTACACGGTTTTTATTAGTCTGTCTTACGTCTCTCCTTTCATCTTTTGGTTCAAGTTAAATAGCTTTGCCGATTACAACTTTCCGCTCTTGCTTCTGATTGGAGTTGTATTTATAGTGTATGTCATGACCGATTTCCATTCCAGATTAACTGCTCACTTCAGCGCCTTTGGTCGGAAGAAAAGTCTCATCAGACCCGGCGTTTCCGCCAAGCTCGTTTGCCCAACACAAATCTGCACGTCACGTTTAACATTGTGAGTCTCTCGGGAACTTTCATTTTGTGTTTGCAAACGATTAGTAATCAAACCGTTTTTCTACTACCGATTCCATATATATTGTTGTTTCCTTCAACACACAGCTCTTATGAGTGTCACTGCAAATGGTGTTACTTGATCAACAAATTCCACTGGATACTATTTCTGCTTATAATCGAATTTTGAATGCGCTGGTCTTATAGTCGGCGAATACCTCCCACTTATTGCCTTATACCGTGGCGCTGTGCGATCGTGCGTACTTCCACATCCTATTGAGCCGCCGTAGGTTAGGATTTTTTCTCTTCTCTATAGCAGAACATACGAAACTGGTTCCAGTGCAAATGGGATATCATCCTAACACCTTTGCTAGATGTCACAAACATCTCTGTTGCGTCACTGCTGGGAAGCGGCTGTTGGAGATGAGATTTTGTAGCGCATCTCAAGAACTCCTCCCGCTTTTTCTAGACAGGCATTTGTGACGCCACCATGATATCCGTCTCTCTATCACAATACCGGTTTTTTGTACGACTGTCTGCTCTGTACTCTTGTACGATTACACGACCTAGTCTTTTTGTACCGTCGGCCTGCTCCGAGTGCCCATCTTCGAGCACCGTTGTTTGCGGTCCATTGCCCGTGTGCGGTGGCTGCACCACGTAAGCAATATGAGAGTAAAGACAACCACTCGCTTATAAAGCTGGTCTCACTTTGTGACCATCTTTATTTTCTCAGTGATTAATCTTCGTGTGGACAGTAATTGCCATACAACTGTTATGCCTAATGCCCCTACAACCCTGCTTCATCAGTCGCTCACTGCTGCCCATGCTCACCGAATTGAGCTTGCAAATTGTTGGTTTATGAGTAGCTACTTGGAATACTTCCATGCATGCTTGTCTTTTTGTTTCAAACCCCATATAGTCTGGTGGCGCACTGTAACTGCTTCCGTTTCACCTTGCTATCACCAGGATTACTGTCTGTAGATCACATGCATCAGCTAAGCACGCGGGTATTTTAGCGCTGCTCTATGTGATGATCACCCTCATCGTCGTTGTCAAGCGGAGCACCATATCGACTGTTCTATGTAATCGTCTTCGGAATCGACTACCATGCCCTCAAGCTTTATTTGCGGTCGCTACACTTACTCCTTGACCAGCTCAAACGAACTTGAAAAGCAACTGAGACGCAGTCAGGTCAATAGCCACGAGGGAGGTGTAATATCTAATCTTGCATACACAGCACGTCATTTCTTGGAGTGCGCAGTTTGTGCACATTCAGCTCTGTCCTTTATATGTTGCTTATAATATGTTACACGTAGCAATAAAACCGAGCGGCCTGTTTCCACGCATTTTTCTGATGCCTATAAACTTTAGTTAATTAATAATTATTATAATGATACTAACTGCAACTAACGTCAGTAATAGTTTGTTTCTTACTCCTTAGCTTCAATATCATGAGAGGAAGGCTTGAAATGGGAACGTTATGGAGTACAGCAACAGCATGGGTACACGAACGAATTGGGACCTCGGTAGTAACGGGTCTTGGTTTACCCCCCTTTCTGATTCTTCTTATGGCGATCCAATTGATGTTGGTCGGTAGCCACTGCAGGATGCGGAAGGAGTTTTGATGTGATTGTCTTGCCTATCTGTTTGCTGGGCCTACATAGAGGTGTTTTAAATTCTAAACTATAGTCTCTGGCTCAGTTACCTAACCGCAAGGCAGCGAGGACCATTTTCGCAGCTTTGCTAGCTTCTACTTTGCAATCTCTGCATAGAGAAAAGAAAGTCAATTAACTGAACTTCGCTCAGCGATCATTCTGACGATTAATATTCATATTTCCAGAAACCTTACCGTACATTCTTAGCCATTATGAATTTTTCTTGCGGATGGTATATAAAACATTGTACAGCTTCCTCGGGAGGGAAGACCAAGCAATGACTTGGCGTCGGTTGGTGGCTTCCCGACTTTCGGGCTGGGGTCCGAAGGACGATGAGCACTTTTGGTTAGATACACTAATTGACATAACGAGGAACCGGCCCCAATGGCGTTTGTTTTATGAGTCTCTTTATTCCTCACCCTTCAACCATGTTCTCGCACGTGATGCCTAACTTGACGCTAAGCATCGTATCACATTTTGGTTTTACACTGTATTTTGTACTGCAAATAGAAATTGGCTGTTACCTGCCCGAAAACACTGGACTACTTTGAGGCATCTCGATGTTATTACATCTCATCCGATAGAGGTAGCAGGCTTCGAACCCGGGACCATTGGGATGTTAGTTGTGACTGCTACCCCTAAGCCACCGGGTCACGACGGGGAACACTTGGCACAACGATCTAATGAACGATGTTTAGGGTCATTTGAAGTACACGTTGTGTGGATGGATTGCGACGCGCAATCTCAAGGTAGACCGCGATTCCCATTGAAGTGAACCTTGCTCTTTCGATCACGAGGACCGTAGCTGATGCAAATAGAAATTGGGTGTTACCCGCTCCAAAACACTGCACTAATATGAGGCGTTTCGATGTTATTACATCTCATCAGATAGAGTTGGCAGGCATCGAACCCGGAACTATCGGGATGTTCATTGTGACCGCTACTCCTAAGCCACCGGGTCACGACGGGCAACACTTGGCACAACGGTCTGATGAACGATGTTTAGGGTCATTTTGAAGTGCACGTTGTGTGGATGGATTGCGACGCGCAATCTCAATGTTGACCGCGATTCCCATTGAAGTGAACCTTGCTCTTTCGATCACGAGGACCGTAGCTGATGCAAATAGAAATTGGGTGTTGCCCGCTCTAAAAACACTGCACTAGTATGAGGCGTTTCGATGTTATTACATCTCATCAGATAGAGTTGGCAGGCATCGAACCCGGAACTATCGGGATGTTAATTGTGACCGCTACCCCTAAGCCACCGGGTCACGACGGGCAACACTTGGCACAACGGTCTGATGAACGATGTTTAGGGTCATTTTGAAGTGCACGTTGTGTGGATGGATTGCGACGCGCAGTCATAATGTTGGCCGCGATTCCCACTGATGTGAACCTTGGTCATAGAAGTGCAGTGTTTTCGGACGGTTAACACTTACTTTCTATTTGCATCAGTTACGGTCCTCGTGATCGAAAGACCAAGATTCACTTCACTGGGAATCACGGTCAACATTGAGATTTCGCGTGGCAATCCATCCACACAACGTGTACTTCAAAATGACCGTAAACGGTATTCTGTCCTGTTTTGTATACCGTGTTTCTCTCTATATGCCTTATCTTTTTGTATTGCGGCACATTGGCTAAAGGGTGTTTCTCACCTTAAGCTAACCTGTTGTGATGATGATTAAGCTACGTCGCCACTTTTCTGAAAGTAATAACGTTTCGCTAAGCTGAAGGTGCCGTATGCGTTTTCCTTATACTGGACGATATTGAAAAGGGCTTGAGGCTAATAATCAGCCCACCTCTCCTCACGCTGTCCGGAGTTCTCTCCTTTTACTCGACCCAGTTTTCAAGCGACCTTTTAGAACGGTGTTATAATCATAAACCATGAATAATGCTACATACATCGTACATAGTATTGGTAATCCTTGTTTCTTTTCCTACTCGATTGCACATCTATCCTTCCACTGTTCCGATCAGTATACGTTCTTATTAAATGGTCAATCAGGTATCCGAGAAAAATTATAGCATCTGTATCCTATAGCTCCTCTGGCAAGGACGATTCGATATTTTTGTGTATAGCTGGACGCCGAGTAATAAATTCTCTGTAACTCATCCATCTGTAAAGTCTTCTTAACTAAGCCGTAAACTGATGGATTTATGAAGCTGGTACTGTCGGTCAACGATTTTCACTCCACTTCCATTTCCAGTGCTTTTTCTCGACGGATGCTGTTTGTTTATCTATTTCATCTACGAGATCTTTCATTGCTCCAGTACCCTTGCCATAGATTTTGATGCTTCCGATCCTTCACTGGCAATGAGTGAAGAATGTTAAAATATGAGAATTAGCAGAAGGAAATCGTACATAGTTTTGTACGTTGCCACGTAATAGATTTCATGTGTGCTCGACAAAATTCACCGGGAAGGGCTGAGTATGCTCATCTGCGGGTACGTTTCGGCGGTCGCCGTTGACTGGCGAAGCCAGGTGTTCTGAATCCGTATCGCAATGAGGCTGGACCTTACCGTGGTGCGATGGTTTGCGTGCCTCAGAGATCCATTGAGCTATGCTGGGTGGTGCTTTTGCGCCTTCAGAGCCACTCATACCAGATTGGTCAATGGTTAGAGGCCAGACAAACTCAGCCTCCTGGTCCTCCAGGTTGGGGGTTGGAATGGGGGTGGCTCCTCATTTCATAAAACGGGCTCCTCAGTCCAGTGCCAAAACCCGCTGCCTTGCGGTAAGGTTTTTGAACCAAAGGCTTTGGTTGCGAACCCTAATCGTTTTCCTGTCTATGCCTGGGCAACCTGACAGTATTCTGCCCACGCAATACAATGAAACTTTCCTACAACAATTTCTTGATGCTCTGGCCGTCGCAGAGGATAATCAACGGCGCCCTATCTGCTGCATCGAGCAGGGTGGATAGGGTTATGGATGCTACTGCTCAGGCCTTCCCGTCTTCTTATACCCCTTCTTGCGCTTCTTCATCCTTATCGTCCCGCTCCAACTTTACTTATATCCCCCCATTTTCAATCCCCCAATTCTTGGCCCTCCCCCAGCTCTCTTGTCTTCTAATTTCAAATCACACAATCCCAGGGCCTCGCTCCAATCCAGTTGACAAGTTCATGTTCAAGCAAGCGGACAACGTCAGTTCATCCGTTTCCATTTGGAGTCCTCGCGTCTCGCTAAGATTGGCATGCTTCAACGTGCGTACTTTGCTGCAGATTGGCCAACAGGCAGCACTTGCCCGCACACTAGAGACCCTATCGATCGATATTTGCTGTTTATCAGAAACCCGCCTGCAAGATTCGAGCTCCGTGGTTACCCTGAGATCCCCCACATGCGACACTGGCGGCACATTCTCATTGCGCCTGTCTGGCGATGATGCAGCTTCAAATGCCGGTCAAGCTGGCGTCGGCATTGTTTTGAGTCCCCGGGCTGAAGCTGCCCTGATTGATTGGATCCCAGTAAACAGTAGGATGTGCGCCGTTAGATTAGCTGGTTCGTTCCGTGCTATGAAGTCGCGCGGGAACCAACGGTGCTTTTTTTCGTTGCGGTCTAAGCCCCTACAAACTGTAGCACTGATTCGGTAAAAGATGATTTCTATCAGCAACTTCACGAGCTCCTTCGTTACAGAAGAAGCACGGATACTGTGGTGTTGGCTGGCGATCTAAACGCCCAAGTCGGAAAGTTGTCCTCTGATGAGCTTCATCTGGGCGGCCAACATGGTGTAGGCTCGCGTAATGATAATGGTGAGCGATTGCTACAGCTGTGTGAAGATGCTCGCCTCTTTCTCGCGAGCACTAACTTTCGACACAGCACCCGCAGAAGGGTGACTTGGCGGCCATTATCCTCGGGCCAACCATGGACGCAAATCGATCATATCGCGATCAGTTACCGCTGGAGAGGCTGTGTCCAAAACTGTCGCTCGATTTGGAGCACGAACGTGGACTCTGACCACGCACTTGTCTGTGCCGACCTCCGGGTGCGTTTCGGTGGACGTCCGCAACGTCGAGGTGAACGGATTGACACCAGCCAGCTGGCGAAGCCAGATGTTCTGAATGTGTACCAAAGTGCGCTGACATCTGGGCTGAGTAAGCGCCCACTAAACACCGTTGAAGATCACTGGTCGCATATTCGTCAAACGTTACTGTCAGCAGGCATGTCTTCATGTGGCAAAGCAAATTGCCAAACCGGACATTGGGTCTCTACACAGTCTCTGGAACTTATGGATGCTCGCCGACGTATTCCGGCTGGAAGCGAATACAATGAGGCTCGCAAAAATCTCAGGGCAAAACTACGTGCTAGCCTTAGGAAGGACCGCGAAACCTGGTGGTCTCATCGTGCCTCTGAGATGGAAACAGCCGCTGCCGTGGGTAATCATCGTAAGTTATTCCGTCTGATACGAGAAACAGGCAGCAGGAGACCTGGTGTTAGCGAGATCATACGCGACGAGAGTGGGCAGCCGATCCACAGCTTGTCAAAACGCTTGGAGCGTTGGGCCGAACACTTTGCAAGGCAATTTAACCAGCCTGAGTTATCGCTTTCTTCTTCGGGCATTGAGCGCCCTTCTCCTTGGGCCGTCTTCTCAGATCCGCCCTCACGCGCAGAGGTCGAACGTGAGATCCGGCTGTTGAAATTGCATAAGGCCGCAGGGGCAGATAGAATTCCCCCAGCCCTCTTCAAATTCGGGGGACCTGCTCTAGTAGATGATCTACACGAGTTGCTAGTAAAAATTTGGGAGCTGGAGACAGTCCCGACAGACTGGAACCGCTCCGTCATTGTCCCAATTTTCAAGGGAGGCTCTCGTTTGGAATGCGGCAATCATAGAGGGATCAGTCTGATTTCGATTGCCTCTAAATTGCTTGCCTCTGTCATTCTCCACAGACTGACTGGCACTCGTGAAAGCCAGATTCGTGAAGAGCAAGCCGGATTTCGTCTAGGTCGGGGATGCATCGACCACATCTTCACATTGCGTCAAGTGTTGGAGCACCGCCATGTTTATTGGCGACCTACCGTTGTCGTGTTTCTTGACATAAAAGGTGCCTTCGTTTCGGTCGATCGATGTGCCCTTTGGGACTGTCTGCTGAGGAAAGGTGTGCCTGATAAATATGTAAACATTATCAAAGCGCTGTACGCGCATAGTTCCGGCAAGGTGAGGGTTTATGGCAAACTCTCACCACCCTTCAGTATCACTAGCGGCGTGAGACAAGGATGCCCGCTGTCACCTTTCCTCTTCAACTTCGCTATTGATGAAGTCATAGAAACAGCGTTCGCTGGACACGACCTAGATGGTGTGGAGCTAGTTCCTGGTGAGCGACTTCTTGACTTGGAGTATGCGGACGATATTGCCCTAAGCTGTGACAGCCTCCAAACATGCCAAAGAGCACTGGACCGATTAGCACTGGCTGTCAATCGTTTTGGACTATGCTTTGCTCCATCGAAATGCAAAGTACTTCTCCAAGATTGGCAGGGACCCAACCCTGCACTAACGCTTGGTGGTGATCTGCTAGAAGTCGTTCAGGAATTCAAGTACCTGGGCAGCTATATTAGCACCCGTGGGATTGAAGATGAGGTTACGAACCGTATCGCAAAAGCTCGAGGTGCTTTTGCCAATCTCCGCCACCTGTGGCGCAGACGCGACATTACTCTCGCCCTCAAGGGCAGAGTTTACAACGCAGCCGTCCGTTCTACTCTCTTATATGGTTGTGAAACCTGGCCCATCAGGTCGACTGACATGAAGAGACTCGTCACATTCGATCATCGCTGCCTTCGCAGCTTAGCTCATGTCTGGTGGGAACACCGCGTGAGCAATGAGCGTGTTCGACGTCGCGTATTTGGTGCAGGAAGGGCGAGTGAACCGCTCAGCACCATTATATCACGCACCAGGCTCCGATGGCTGGGCCACGTGTTGCGCATGGCAGCACACCGACTCCCGCGACGTGCATTGTTTGCGTGTTGTGGGTGCGGTTGGAAGAGGAGGAGGGGAGGCCAAGTGATGACTTGGTCGAGAGAAATGAAAACCCTCACTTCGAAGTTGGCGTCGGTTGGTGCATCCCGACTGCCTGGCTGGGGTCATAAGGACGGTGAACACGTTTGGTTGGACACACTTGCTGATATGGCTCGGAGGCGGCACCAGTGGCGTTTGTGTTGTGATTTCCTTTGCCCATCCCTCTCCTGTTTAGTATCCCCCTCCAATCACGATCTCACCTGTTAGGCATAATATGATTCTCTTTTTACGGCAGCCAGCTGTTAGCTCTCCGGAACGATGTCCATCCGTTACTGGGGACTCAGCGGGCGTGCCACTGTTTTGCTTTTCTTTTGTATTGCGGCACAATAGCTGAGGTGTTTTCCACCTCCAGCTAACGTGTAATGATGATGATGATGATGTATCGAACTACCCACTGGTGAACTACATCTAGGCGGTCAACACAGTGTATCCTCCCGTAATGGTAATGGTGAGCCGTTACTTCATTTGTGTAAAGATGCTCACTTACTTCTTGCGAGCACTGATTTCCGACCCAGCACCCGCGGGAGGGTGACATGGCGTCCATCAGCGTTGGACGGAAATCGATCACATTGCAATCAGTTACCGATGGAGAAGCTGCGTCCAGAACTGTCGGTCGATTTGGAGCACATGTGTAGACACCGACCATGCACTTGTATGTGCTGACATGCGAATGCGTTTTGGCGGACGCCCACGACGACGCTGTGAGCACATTGACACCAGTCAACTGGCAAAGCCAGGTGCTCTGCATTTGTATCGAACTACGGTGACATGCGAGTTGAGTAAACCCTCATTGGCGACAATTGAAGGTCACTGATCTCTTATTCACCAGACCTTACTAGCAGCAGGCAAATCCCCATATGGTAAGTCTAATAGCCAACATGGACATAGGGTCTTTTCGCGGTCTCTGGAACTTACCGATGCTCACCGGCTGGAAGCGAACAGTATGAAACTCGCAACGAACTCCGGGCGAAACTTTGTGCTAGTTTGAAGTGAAACCGCGAATTCTGGTGGTTCTGTCATGCCTCAGAGATAGAAGTGGCCGCTGCCGTTGGTAACCATCGGAAGTTATTCCGTCTGATACGGGAAACGGGCAGTAGGAGACTTAGTGTTTGTGAAACAATTTAAAGTGAGAGCTTGTCAAAACGTTTAGAGCGTCGGGCTGAACATTTGGAGAAGCAATTTAATGGTCCGGGATTGTTAGCTTCCTAACCGGCCAGCGATCGCCCTGCTCCCTGGGCTCTCTTGAATCCACCCTCTCGCTGAGAAGTCAAACGTGCGATCGGACGGTCGAAGTTGAACAAATCCGCGGGACCAGATGGTCTTCATCGAGCCCTCTTCAAATTCGAGGGCCCTGCTCTTGTTTTTGGTTTGCAAGAACTGCTAGGGAAACTATGGGAGCAGGAAACTGTCCCAACCGACTGGAGCCGCTCCATTATTGTACCCATCTTCAAGGGAGGCTCGCGTTTGGAATGCGGCAACCATAGAGGAATCAGTCTGATCCCAAACGCCTTCAAATTATTTGTCTCTGTTATTCTTCGCAGACTATTGACGCTCGTGAAAGCCAGATTCATGAGGAGCAAGCCGGGTTTTGTCGTGGTCGCGGATGTGTCGGCCACATATTCACATTACGTTAGTTGTTGGAGCACCATCACATATATTGTCGGCCCATCGTTGTCGTGTTCGTCGAGGTCGAGAGTGCCTTTGCTTCGGGGGATCAATGTGCGTTTGGGGACTGTCTGCTAAGGAATGGTGTGCCCGAGAAATATGTTAATATTATGCGAACGCTTTACGCGCGTAGCACGGGCAGAGTGAGGATTTATGGCAGACTGTCGCTGTCCTTCAATATCTCCAGCGGTGCAAGACAAGAATGTCCGCTGTCACGTTTCCTATTCAACTTCGCTATTGACGACGTCATGGAGGTTGCATTTACAGGACACGACTTAGGTGTGGAGCTGCTTCCAGCTGAAAGACTTCTTGACTTCGAGTATGCAGACGACATTGCCCTCATCTGTGATAGTTGCCAGACGTGCTAAGCCGCACTGGACAGATTAGCACTGGTTGTCAACCGTTTCTGGCTATGCTTTAAATGATCATAGTGCGAAGTTTTCCTCCAAGACTGCCTCGTTCGCTGACCCTTAGTGGGGATCAGCTAGAAGTCGTACAGAAATTCAACCACCTAGGTAGTTGTATCAGTGCCGTTGGAATTGAAGACGATCTCACAGAACCTGTCGCAAGAGCACGAGGCGATTTTGCTGATCTTCGCCACTTGTGGCGCCGGCACGACATCACTCTCTCTTAGAAGGGTAGTGTGTACCATGTAGCCGTACATTCGATCGTACTTTACGGTTGTGAAACCTGGACAACGGACATAAATTGGCTAGTTGCGTTCGGCTACCGATGTCTTCGCACTTCGGCTCATTTCCGGTGGGTACACCGTGTGAGTAGTGGGCGTGTTCGACGCCTTGTTTATGGCACAGGAGGAAGTGAACCGCTCAGCACCATATTTTGCGCCCCATTCTCCGATGGCTCGGCCACGTGTTACGCATGGCGGCCCACCGGCTCCCGCGACGTGCGTTGTTTGTTCGACGGGGGTGTATATCGAAGAAGAGGAGAGGTGGCCAAGCGATGACTTGGTCGAGAGGAATGAAGACCCTCACTTCGGATCTGGCCTCGGTTGGAACGTCACGGCTCCCTTGTTGGGGGTCCAAAAGACGATGAACATTTTTGGCTAGATACACTTGTTGACTTGGCTTGGAGCCGACCACAATGACTTTGCGTTGTGATTTTTTTTGCCCCTTCCCCTCAAATCTCGATCTCATTTATTTAGTTTGCGCACAGTAGCCGGCTGTTAGCTCTCCGGACCAAGGTCCATGCGGTACTGGTGACTCAGCCGGCCTGTCTCTGCTTCAATTTCTTCTTTTTTATTGCGCCACCACAGCTGAGCTGCTTTCCACCTGCATCTAAAATGCATAATGTATAATGAATTCTTGAGTAACGCGTTTTCACCGCCGGCGGATGAAGGAACCCGACCGGAACTTGATATGGGTGTTATTTACGATGTGTCAGCAATGAAAATATGACAAACTACATCAGATGCGCTTTCAATTCCAACAGTAGTACAAGAGTTGACAGTGATCCTGAGTAGCCAAGATGTGGGGTTTAATGCGACGTCCTTAATTTTTTCTGCTCCTCACGCGGCATGCCTATATGATACGTGAGGCAATGCGATGGGATAGTCACACTAAAGCCACTTCGGCATGCGCTTCACTTATATGAACGAGATCACTGCATGGTCTTCACCTGTACCAAATTGCAGGCGACTTGAAAAGGTCAAACCTTACCGGGAACTCGACACGTAAAAGTGTCACTTGGGGAACACACAACTACGTCCAAAATTTCGAAGCTGACAAGGGACACGAACGGGTCACACATGGCAAGGGCGCTTGTGGAATGAGATCATGGAAGGATAACGTCTTTAAATGATTTATTGCGTGGGCTGTAAACACAGGCTGGAATTGGATTTTGAATTACCGCACATCTACAGTCAGTGCTTGGGTTACCTTAATATGTCAAGGTTAGGATTAAAGGCGTCATAATTCTTCATAGACTAGTTTGGCAAGATATGTTCCCATACTTTTCATTTATGTTTCACGGGCGTTGAAGACCATTTTCCGCCATGCGATCATCTGAAGGCCGGGACGAAGCTTGTACCCCGATCTCCGATTTGATATTCATGAACAGAATGCTCCTCCTGGCTGTACGTACTTCCGAGTCACTGTACTAATGTCGTTAGCTTTCCCTTACTCCTTGGGCTCTGTCAGTTCCGTTTCATTGTTCAACGCTGGATTTCCGTTTCCTATTGCTCAAGTTAACCAGTTCCCTCTCTGTTTAGCATCACGCTGCTCCGCGTTTTGTTAGCTCGAACGAATCTTGTAATTCATTACATTTAGACACGGTTAGGTAGACATCACACTTCTAGAAATGTTGGGAAAAGGCCATGTTTCCCACGAACTACACTAGTATCAGTCAAAATCATGCACTTATTGTTAGCCACCATTTTTGCTTTTTAAACGTTGCGCGCTATCTGTTCCCGCTTCAAACAAACATTGTGATTGACGGATTTGGCAAGGCCATTGAATGATCTAAACCCATTATGAGTTTCCATCACTTTCTGGTGTTATGTTTTGTCGTGCGAATAGCTCTCGTGTCTGAGATCTTGTCTTCTTCTCCTACGGAGTTGGGGCTATAGATTGGTGCCGGATTTGTGATTCTGTGCCGTGATTTCGTTGTGAGTGTTCAGTTTTCCGTGCGTGTTCCTTCCGAACTGTGTTACTGGCTATAGGATCGCAACAGGAAATGCACTGGATGGCCGTTTTATCCTTTCGGAAATCACAAGCACTGCACATCCCGCCTGTCATCTGTTGACCAGAATCCGGTCATCGCTTTCCCCCATAGCCCGGTGACCACTGACTTGTCCGAGTATGGTTACAGGTTCTAGCCATAAAAACGGCACACGGACTATGCATTGCTGACGACTCCCGAAAGCATCAAACGGCCGTCTAGTCCTCTTCCAGAAGTGCGCTGGCTGGCTGTTTGAATGCGAGAAATTCCAACTTACAGTAGTAAAATCCCCCATCACTAACTCCCTGGAATTTGTGACTATTCATCGAGCTCGTTCAGTTTTCGTCAGCTGGTTGTTATCAAAAAAGTATTGACGGCCCCTGATAGGCTTCCTGTGCACTGACTCTACGTTCGTTTTGCTCACATGCTCTGTGAACAGCCATCACAATGTCCAATGATTTTTCTATGATACCATTGCGAATACAGGCCGCCAACCTTGTTTTGTTATTTTTCCATTTGTGGGGATTCAAAAATGCATGCATTGTTGTTCCATTAGCTAAAAATGGTCATTTGATGCGGTTCGGCCTTCGCACCTGCATCATTTAGACACGATCCGCGCCTCAGGTGCAACGTATAGGAAGTTGGTTTTTTGAGCGTTACTCTTCTTGAACTGGTCTCAGTCTTTAATAGTTTCATTTGTGGCAAGACGAAGTTTGTATGTCCATCCATGCGATTATGATCTTCATCTCAGCTAGACGACATCTTTTGAAATACTTTTAGGAAGGATTGCTAATCAATCCACGTTTAATTGGAATCGCTGTGACTGTGACATACGGTAACACATTACATGAACAGGATTTGCTGCACCTGCATGGTTTTAATCCCCCTTTAAATGAATGGCCCTCAGCCACGCTCGGTATCATTGGCTATCTGATGACTAACTGCACTTCTGCTTAATGCGCATGGTTGTGCGCACATGTTCTCACGAATTCTTTTGACAGTTCGCTACTACTTTCTCCAGCTACATTGCTTAGAACTCGACAAAGCCGTAATAATTCAGCTTGAGCTATGCGTGGAGTAAAATGCTTCAACTTGTTTTACTATGGACTCACTTGATCAACTGTAGTCCTAGTGCACTCTGTGGCCAATCCTCCTACTGGTATTCTAGTTAATTGACGTCTACAAGGGACCATGGACGCATTCCAAAGCACCACCCACAGCTCCATACGTACACCCTATATCCGGTATAAACCCGGAGGAATACGACTGGGAGGCATATAGTTGGAAGTCACGATTGATTCGAAGTTGGTCCACACTCTGTACTTATACACTTCATTCCTGCGTACTTTGGGAACTGTGCGTACCAGACGTACGCAAGGCGGGGGCTGGACCTTAGCCCTTTCCTCGTTGGATGAAACCACTCTTTGAGCCTAGCAACGTCACGTAAACGATGCACCCTGTCTCCCCCAATAGTGACCAACTGACTCCTAGAGCCAGTATAATTTAGGTGGCGATTTTTCGACACGTAGATACCTTGTCAACATTTACACCAAGCTCAGCCATATTTGGGATGCCAGTCGTCAAACGTCGTCAAACATGCAAGAACGCAAACTCTTAGGCCCACGTACGGATCAACTTCAGCGACGATGCAGCACACACGCACATCCGCCTTATTATTGGACTGCGTTAGTAAATGGATCTGGATGCAGGAAGGCGCTTACCCACTTACTTAAGAGTTCATCGCCACATCTTTCAATAGGAAATCCTCCACATGTCTGTAGTGCGTGCGCTTCGGATCCTGATAGATCCGAACGCATGGCCACTAGTGCCTTGCACTGCCAGCCAGCAGCTTAAGCCGCGGCGGACAGCGGCAGACCATTATGTTTTACAGGCGCGTCTTATCCTCCATTACCATGCAAGTTACGATCGTTCCAACGGACAAAGTTGGCCCTGTAAAACACGACTCATGCTGACAGTGGCTATGTGCGGCATTTCATTTAAAAACTATGAGGGCAATTATCTTGTACTCATGAGTATCGGATTTTATTATGATTATTAGACAGTTCATCGCAGTAGCTTCCAAATCATATAATACTCCACATGCTCCAAAAACACATAGGCTGCAGTTTCGACCTGTCACCTCTTCGATATTGGTTCCTCGTGCCTACGTGGTTGACTTGCCAAACAGGATCGACTGAAGCACACACGTCTGCATTTGCTACATATTTACACGCGTCACATCGACGCGCTGAACTTTATGGACATCAGGTGGATATGGTCGATATGCTCTGCACTCATTGTACGAAGCATAGACTGAGTACTCGCACGAGGCGGGATGGGAAAACTGTACACTAGTGGACCGATACTATACGCAGGTCCATTCAGAGGAAATAAAACGCCATTTCCTGTTGCTGTGGTTCTGTACTTCAAATTAAAGACAGTACTCAACTTATGAATAGATTTGCAATCATAATACAAAAGCGCATACACGAGAAGACGGGCGGCGGTGTGCGGAAACGGTACAGCGTAGCAGTTTGCTTCTCGGCAATCTGTCAAAGGTGCGATGTTTGACCTTGGCGAGTCAAGGACATGCCAATGGTGCGAAGTGAAAACTTATAGCGCTTCATAATGCAGGTCTTGGAAGCATTTATGTGTGGATCTATGAAAGCAAATAAGTGAAGGGTTTGGGAATAGGGATATCTTGTCCTCGAATAGGCAACCCAGTTTGGCTGTATAATCAAAGTTCTCTTTGGACTTTAGAGACCCCTTGATGTGAGTGACGATGGAGTGAAAGTATGGTAGTTCATCCTCCTCAACAAAAACGCTACCGAGCAGTGCCTACCTATACGTGTATCTTTTACCGACAGAGTCAGTTCAAATCTTGTATTGTCTCGGCTGCGAGACGAGAGGGTGTATATTCGTCCGAATGTAGATCCATCTGACCAAGAAAGCCTCAAGTGTGCCATCATCGAGATAAAAAGGCGAACTGGAGAAGGAGAAACAGACTTACGTATTGTAACTTTTGTGCGCTTTCAACACGCCACATCTTTAAATAAATTGGTCGCTCACTCTTCAGGCGCGCTCGGTAGCTCCTCCTGCAGCCAACGTCTGGAGTCGTTTGAACAAGCTTAATGAGCTGTGCCGCTGCGTTACTTTCGAGTGTCAAGATGCTACGAGACTCGTAAAGCCGTGATTGAGCGATGAGGAAGTTGAGCTTAGTGGCTACTTGTGCTTCCGCTGTGATATTCTATCGAGTGACCGCGGTTTCGTCTTGCCATAAATCCGGTCTTCTGTGTATGGGAGATTTGTGAGCGCCCACCGAAGCGAACATGGCCTATGTGAGCAGTCGGGTGCTCGATCCACCTCAGGCGCGGAGGGCGATTGCAGTTCCGTGAGGCGTTCTTTGGCTTCGTTTCCGCATTTTCGGGACCACATGTGTCGCCCCCATTTTCTACTCAAGTGTTTTCAATTGTCCTAAAGTACGCTGGCCTGAAGGTCTGGCCTGAGGTCGAAACGAAGTTCGCTGGGACAGCACGACATATCTGCCAACCGACGCGCATTGCACCGCTCCCAACTCCATCGTGCTTAGAATTGATTTTAACAAACTGTGAACAACATGTGTATGAGATTCGGATCCTGGAGCCTCTGGTAGCAAGCGACCAAACAGTTCTTATTGTCAACATGAAATTGCCACAGCAGCAACCTCGCACACAGATCTCCACTGCCTTACTCGAGCCATTAGCCACCTGGATCGATTTCAGCCGAAATCTGCATCTGTTAATGCCTACTGGTCACTTGTTAAGAACAAATTAACTACATCATGTAATCGGTTTTGGACGTCTCAAATGTCGGAAAATCGGACTGATCAAATCACATTTGTTTCAACAAGGAATATGTAAATTGTCCCGGCGCAGACGCAGATTGTGTGTCAAGTTCCTTATCTTTGGCTCGGTGGATGACTACGAGATGTATACAAGGCTGCAAAACATTTGCAACGGTGTGAAAATGAGAATGCGTGCATTTCAAAGAACAGCTTACAACCGTAGAAAATTTTGTCCGAAGAAAATCTTGAAGCGTCATCTGAAACCGGCAGGTGAGATACTAGTGAAAGATGACGTGGAGAACAGCACCTGACGCCTTTTGCTTCCTTGTTTAAAAATGACAAGATGCCACTATGGAGTTTGGCGTTGGCCGCTCTTACCGAACTCGGCAGGCTGTGGCGTGGAAGAGATGTACCAGCTACTCCCTAATCTTGACGTACCAAGTCTACTGGGTCTTGCGGGATCCACGCACTTATTCTCCTGTCCTTATGGGCCATCATCACGCCTACCGTGACTGATCTGTTCAGAAAGTCGCTGTTCAAAGGTTCGTTGCCGATTGGTTAGAAATGCTCCATGGTAGGGCTCATCGCGAAAGGTCGGACTCCAGCAGTTGACAAATTACAGGTCAATATGCTGGACACCTATTTCGGCCATGGTTACCGAGAAGATTGTAAAGAAAACCTTGCCATAGCTGTTCTGGTCAAAAGATCTCCTGACACCCGCACAGCACGTTTTTCCTAGCTGTTCATGTATCAGCAACCTGCTCGTGACGACGCATGCATGGTTGCAAGCAGTGAACCTAGGAATTCTGTCGACTTGATCTACCTTATCGTCCGTGAACTTATGGATCACAACCCTGTCGCAGAACGCGGTCCTTCAGGGACAAACGGTTTATTCGGCAAGTAAGTTCAGCGAAAATGACAGCATGATTAGGTCGCAGAATCCTCGATATAAATAGCTAGGTCAGTTCCATAACTAACGACGTCTCCGCATGCATGAGATTCTTCCTTTGAGTCAGTCAAACTGACTCACTCCAGCGCTGCCAAATACGTACCAATGAGCGTATAGGTGGAGATGCGTAAGCGTCAAATCATCTGTTTCATTCGCTTGCGGCAAGCCAGCTGTTTGCTTTGTCTTGTAAACCCGCACCGTTCTTCTGCTTGCATAATCCCATCGCAAACCTTGCCTTGTAATCAGAGATCGCGGGTTCCATCCTGTTTCGCGATTATTTTACACAATTTCTGCAGCCCTTGTGGTTATCCCATGGTCAATATATGTGCTGAAACTGCATTTTTCGCTAATAATGTTCGCTACTTTATGCAGTATAGGATAAAAGCATATATCCCCCGACGGTTTTCACGGCGTTGTACTTTGCATTTATGTCTGTTTTTTCACTATAACCCCATATGCCTGTCAATCTAGTTACCACATTTAATTGCTTCATTGGTGTTCTGAAGAGCTGCTGACATACTGGTGTCTAAATCGCAGCACTCCGTACGCCATACGTCTACCAGACGATTTGACAATTCTAAATAGCTTGACTATCGTTTACCTGCTAAACAGTGACAGTGTTATGAGGCATCCATAATAGGAACCACGTTAGCATTGAGCTTAAATGGGGACACTAAACAACCTAGACAAGCACAACTAGTCAGGATGCTGTTGGCCAAACCGCCATCAAACTTATGCTTACAGCCTCGAATGCACCAATCCCAACATTTTTCTTTATTTTTCCCTTATATTTCATTCAGCGGTTTCAGCTAACCAGTTCTAAAAAGCGCTTGCACAGCGTGCTACGATGGGATTCGTATGTCATCCACACTGTAAACTCGTGAGTCTTTCCATTGCTTCCGTTATCACTGACTAATCCCCCCGTGGATTTCCATTCGCATTTCCGGCACCCGTTCTTTGACTCCATGCTGATGCAATGAATGTAGCGTGCCGCGTTAAAAATGACGATACGAGTTCTCTTTCTCTGGTCTGGTTATTATGATGTTCGCAATTTTACTCGTAACTTCCAATTTGTTTAAAGGCTTTGATCAGCATGCATTTCTCAATTGATGTTTGTGCCAGCTACTGTCATTAGGAACGCACTAGATCATAAATAAATCATTTATCAGCATGGTATCTCGAACTTCACTTGTTACTTCACATTACTGGCTCGTGTCCTTCTAGGACAAATTTTCGGTCTATCGATAATACTTCGATGACCGTGTTATAACAAATTGAGTTATAAAAGTTGCGCTTGTGGTTTTTCCCCGTCTAATTATTTCTGTTGCCTTCTCCCGCTGAACTACCACGACCCTGATGTGCATAGCACCTGTTATGTTCCGAATCATCCATGCGCCTTGACATCCTCCCCATTTCGTTGACCGTCTGGCTTGGTGGCGATCATTTGGATTCTTCCGCGGAATATAATCATTCAATTAAAGCAGAGAAGACTTAAGTTGTGATATCTCAACATTTCGATAGTTCTCATCAGTTCATATAAAATACAAGCAGAATCACGTACACGGTTATGCACACGGAACAATGAGCCACAAATAAGGTGTCATAATCAAGACCACGGCAACCTAATTGATTGCCTCAAGGGTTTCTGTGCACATAGCACAAGCTGATATGCCCTAATTACCAACGTCCTACTGATCGCCATCATCTTTTTTTCGCGCAATAACACTCTGAACACGGTCTTCGGGTTTCAGTGGTGAGTTACCAAGAGGCGCTTAGTGATACGCTGCCGGGCTCCGCTTAATCATCAAATCTGCTCCATTTTTGTGTTCTCACTTGTCCCAAGCACTTTGGTAACTGTTCAGCCACATCCTGATGGTCACTTCTGTCTACATAAATATCACCACAACTGTTGGTGAACTGATAAACAATGCGAGAGGCCGAAATACCCGATGAGCTCCTCTGACTGTTACGAAGAGCAAATTTTCACGTGGTGCTCATGAGTCGCAACTGGGTGGTTGTGTAGTGATGCTCGTTGGTGCGAATCTGAGCTTATTTCTATTATCATTTGCAACATGGTCCCCCTTGAGCGGAGGGGAATAAAGTCATTCAATACACCGAGTAAAGAGTCACGTCATCGCTGTTCCGTTTACAAACATACCTGCATGGAAACACTCGACTGTCTTAGCGTATGTGCCGAACGTCAGTGATCAAGCTAAAGCAGCTCCTTCATCTATCCAGAGGCATCATGGTTCAGATTTGTCAGATGACTCGTCAAACGCGCCAACTTCTGTAGGGTATTCTCGTACGAAACCATCGAGTAAAACCCATACTGATACCGTCTACCTTTGTTAGCAACAGCTGTCCATATCAGTCGCGATGGCATTGCACGGTAACCTGCACAAAAATCATTCATAAAATGCCTTCTAGGCGGCAATTGGGTGTTACCCACCCATGTATATGTTTGGCGACATCTGGTTCCGAATTTGCCTGTCACTGCGGTCCCCATAGGACAACCACAGAGGAACCATGGGTGGCTTGCGCTGCACCACCCACATTTCCTTCCACACACCCCATCTCCAGTGTAAACCCGAAGGAATACGACTAGGAGGCATGTGGATGGGAGCCACGTTTCATCAACGGAGCCGGCCCACACTCCTTCACAGGCAAACACGAGCACGCTATATTTGGGAATCAAGCGCACACAAGGCGGTGGCTGGACCTTAGTCCGCTCCATACTGAGTGCATGGAACCACTCTTCGAGCCTAACACGGCCACAAGGACCGTGCACCCCGTCCCCTGCAGCAACGACCAACTGTCTCCTGGAGCCAGTATGGACGAGGTAGTGGGTAATAGACAGGTAGGCACCTTGTCAACATGCACATCTAGCGCAGCCACACTGTTTATGTCAAATAATAGTCAATCACCTGAAATGAGACTAACATCTAGTATATATATATATATATATATAGTATATATACACTATATAAATATAGTATATATATATATAAAGCATACGCAAATGATGACATAAATCTACGCCAAATGAGCATATGTGATAACTTTCTTACCTACAAATCCGCGATAAATGCACAATGTCGGAAAAAGCTTTTTTTTAAAAAAGCGCTAACGCGAATATAGCGAACTTAACCACAATTAGTTTAAGCAATGTATGCAAGTTCAGGTAAATGTTGAGGTAAAAAAAATTTGAATTTAGCCACGATAACAAATCCGCCACCTGAAATAAAGAAACTCAGCGCGTAAGCACGCAGAGTAAATCGAATGTAGCGTACCTACGAACACCGCCGATATATATATATATATATATATATGCACTTCTCCGATTATGCCGTTACAGGCGTGTCTCGTATCTTCGAGTATACCAATTTATTTACATCCTTATTTACCAGCAATTATTGACGGCATTCGACTGCGGTCACTTCTTCCTTTTCGCTTGATGCGCTTGAACGATTAGCGCTGACTGTCAATCCTTTTTGGCCATGCTTTCTTTATCGAAATGCAAAGATCTCCAAGATTGGCAAGGACCAACAACCCCTGCGCTGACGCTTTGTGGTGATCTACTAGAATTCCAGGAATTCAAGTACCTGTGTATCTTTATTAGCTCCTATGATATCGAAGCTGAGATTACGAACCGTATAGCAAAAGCTCGAGGTGCTTTTTCCAATGTCCGCCACCTGTGGCGCTGACGCGACATCACTCTCGCCCTGAAGGGCAGAGTTTACAATGCAACCGTCCGTTCAACCCTCTTATACGGTTGTGAAACCTGGCCCATCAGATCGACAGACACAAAGAGGCTAACCATGTCCGATCCTCACTGCCTCTACAGCTTAGCTCATGTCTGGTGGGAGCACCGCGTGAGCAGTGGGTGTATTCGGCGTCGCGTATTTGCTGCAGGAGGAGCTAGTGAACCACTCAGCACCATTACATCACACATCAGGCTCCGATGGCTGGGCCACGTGTTGCGCATGCCAGCACACCGACTTCCGCGATGTGCATTGTTTGCGCGTCGTGGGTGCTTTTGGAAGAGGAGAAGGAGGTGATGCCAATCGAGGACTTGGTCTAAAGAAATGAAAACGCTCACTTCGAAGTTGGCGTCGTTTTGTGCATCCCGACTGCCTGGCTGGGGTGCTAAGGACGATGAATACGTTTGGTTGAATACCCTTGCTGATATGGCTAGAAGCCAGCCCCAATGGCGTTTGTGTTGTGAGTTCTTTGTTCATCCCCTCCTGCTTAGCCTCACCCTCCAATCACGGTCTCATTCGTTAGGCATAATGTAACTCTCTTTCTGCGGCACGATTGCTGGCTGTTAGCTCGCCGGAACGATGCCCATCTGTAACTAGGGACTCAGTCGGCGTGCCTCTGTATTTTCTTGTCTTTTGTATTGCGGCACAATAGCTGGTGTTTTCCACCTGTAGCTAACGTGTATAATGCATGATACCAAATTTGGTCTCCACAGGTACGCGCCCACGGAATAATCTAGAACGATTTGTGTTCAACCTCCCTCACCTGTCCACATACACAGGCAAACCTTCGTCTACCCCTAAGAATATGTGTCCACTCATCGCACAGTCCGCGATCAAGAGTTTGATTGACTATCAAACCCTCGATTAACCACCAGGTCTAAGCTCCAGTTTATTAGCACCTTAGATTGTGGTGAGATTGACGTTTACGCCTACATTAATTGTCCGTCGTCTCTCCGGCTCTATTTTCTGTCGATCTGAGGGTGAAACCAATTCAGGTTAGTTATAGTATGTAATTAATGTTACGTAAATAGAACTGTAGACCTTAGATCTACTCCGTGCCTTGAACAAATTAGGATCGGTCATTACGAGTAATTCAACATTATGACCTAAGGAAAGGGCCTCGGAATGTTGACCTTGAAGGAAAGGATTAGTTCGCTATATTTTCCAGAAAGCAGTAGCCAAAAAAGGACGGAAGAGCATTTTGGCGTTAACAAGACAACAGTTAGCAATATCCAAAAACATGTAAACGAGTACTTAGGGAGGTACGATAATGAAAGAGCAGATCAACCGCGGTAGAGGCGGAAAACTTCACACGATGAAGTCAGTGATGCGCTGGTTCAGGCAAAGGAGTGCATCCAACGCTCGGATTTCTGGGCCAATGATTCTAGAAATTGCTAAATGGTACTCACAAAAATTTGGGGTTGCAGGTTTCCAGGCATCCGATTGTTGGTTGGAGAAATTTGAACTTCAACATGAAATTTCCCAAAGAGTTTTGTGTGGTGAATCCAATGAACTACCTGAAGAGTTTGTTCAATGCTTCATCGAAACATTTTGTAAATTTAGCAAGGGCTTCAACAATGACAATATTTTTAACGCTGACGTGTGGTGTCTCTTTTACAAGGTTATGCCCAACGGATGTCAAAAGGGTGACTAATGTAAGTGTGAACAAATTTCAATAAAGGTTTCACAGTTCTGTTGTGCGCTATCTCAAGTGGGAAGAAGCTAAAACCTTTATTCATTGGTAAATCAACTAGACTACTTGCGTTGAAAAACCGAAATTTTGAAAACCTTCCAGTTAATTCGAAATCAAACTGATCTGCGTGGATGACTGCTGCCAAATTTGAGGAGTGGATCAGAAGCATCGACAAGGAAATGATGAAGGGGAAACGCTTCATTCTCCTAACTGTGGACAACTGTCCTAGTCACACCCATGTAAACAATCTCACAAATATTACACTTGAGTTTCTGCCTCCAAAAATGACATCACAAATCTAACCTCTGGACCAAGGGACCATGATAATGTGTTCAAAATGCACAACCTAGCCCAGCTCATACAATGGATTATGAAAAAATTGCATACTAGTGGTTCTCATGCGGAGGGAACTTCTTCCGTTGCTCCAATTAATGAATTGAATGCTGTGCTTTGGATACGTTTCGCATGGTTCGAAGTTCAACCAGAAATTATACAGTGTTTCAGAAAAGCCGGATTTGTTCAGTTTGTCGAGCGGGATACCGCCTTACTAGACATTTCATCTCAGTTGGCATAATTCGACTGGGTAGATTTCAGAAGGTTCGTTGAAATGCATGATGACTTGGTAACTTGCACTGAACCAGACCCAGATGCTATTTTTCAAGCTATAATGACACCGGCACTTCCCTGCGGGAACAAAGAACAAACACCTATTTACGCTGATGAAGGAGGACTGAGTGACGATGATATGGAAATCACTGAAACTCCAAAGGAAGATGAAGTCAGACAGCTTTTAATGCAACTGAAATCATTTGCTGTGGAATAATGTCCAAACATGCTGAGTAGTGTTGCTTGCGATGAGCTCTTTCTTCAGTCCTTTGCGATAAAATAAACAGACAGAGTAGACTTTTTCTTCAGAAAGGGCTTCAACTTGTGAATAGCACACTGCTTTTGCTTTATTATAACACTGTATGATTGAACTGCGTTTGCCTTTACATGAGACTGTCTAATGTTTGTAGAAAGTAGAATCCACGATTAAACTTTGCACAATAATCTACCTGGACGGGGAATCGGACCTCGGACGCACGGATTACCGGTTCGCTGCTCTACCAACTGAGCTACCGAGGAGTGACGATCAGGTGCGCAATTTAATACATGACTTCTGCTTGGTTCGCGACTTATTGTCTAATGTGTTCGAAACTGCTTTGTGTGAAAATAACTGTCATACTACACTACTCACAACGGAAAAGTAGAGTTCGCGAACTGTGGGCATAAAAACTCCGTATGTTGATCACTTCTTTATGTTGAGCGCTTTGACCCAGTACCTTGGGTGGTAAACTTATGGTGGTTTTACTATATATATATATATATATATATATATATATATATATATATATATATATATATATATATATATATATATATATTTGTATATATATATATATATATTTATATATGGTGAGCTGAGGCTGGTGGTGGCTAGATGCTCACAGATGGTATACCCACTGCTGCTACTGTTGTGCCATTGGCTCATGTCCTGGACGCCTCCTCGTAGCGACCGCTGGGTGGGAGTTGGGATCTGCTCTTCTCCTTGCTAAGATCCAGGACACTAATCCGTATGAGTCAGTGAACTGACCATATGCTAGACCCGCTGCCTTTATGGTATACATTTAATCGAAAGCTTTGGCTGAGGACCCGAGTCATTCTCCTGTCAGGTGTGAGCGCCCTGCCAGTATCCTAGTTCATCCTCTTCGGAGGTCAGGAGGTGGTCGATTTTCATCTTCCCTTCAAACCTAGCCATGGGAGACAACAGGTCTACGGTTTATAAGCTCACTGTTCGATTGGCGTAGAGCACGAGCGCCACGCATTTTCTCTGACGTTGGACGGCACCTCCAGGTGTTCAATGGTTTGTTACTTCCTGCCTTAAGCCAGCCAGCCCGTGGTCAAATTAGTACAAACCCGCCTGCGTCTGGCCGTGTTCGCAGGTGTATCTTACTACCATAGCAAAACGTATTGGTACTGTTCCAATACCTCAAAGGCTGCGTGTGATGGCCGTCAAGCAGATCCCAATCTGTCTCTGCAATGACATTCCCGAGCTGGATCTGCTCCCCATTGCCTTGTGGGTCAGGCTATTGAGCCAAAGGCTCCGAGTGGAATCCCTCAAGCAAACCTCCTAAGCACATCCATTACCTCGCATGCGGTTGCCCACCAATGCAATCGTATGCCTGCGCGCAAAGCACTTGGCATCGGGTGCTGGAACGTGCGCACACTACTGGACCGGAACTTGAGTGAGCGCCCCGAGCGACGCACTGCACTTTTTGCGATGAACCTGGCGCGCTACCACATCGATATTGCGGCGCTCAGTGAAACCCTGCTCGCTGAGCAAGGTAAGTTGCATGAAGCAGGTGCTGGCTACACATTCTACTGGGTGGGCAACGCCGCCTCAGCACCACGTGCTCATGGGGTCGGATTTGCAATATCCGATGGCCTCCATGGCCAGCTGATGGGTAAACCAACAGGCACCAGCGCGCGACTGATGACTTTTCACCTACGACTCGGAAGAGGTAAGTTTGCCACTTTTATAAGCACGTACGGCCCGACCATGTGTTATCCTGATGACACGCGTGGTCAGTTCTACACTGAGCTATCCTCCGTGATACGATCTGTGCCGAGGAGCGACCGACTATTTCTGCTGGGTGATTTCAACGCGCGCGTTGGGCGTGATGCATCGGTGTGGGCAGATGTTATCGGTTCGCATGGCATTGGTTCAACGAATGCGAACAGTGACAGGCTGCTCTCACTGTGTGCCACTCACGGCCTGACGATTACGAACACTCGGTTTGCACTGAGTGCGAGTGATATAGCAACTTGGACGCACTCACGGAGTGGTCACGCTCACCTGCTCGACTATGTCATCGTACGTCAGCGTGATATGCGTGAAGCGCGCATGATACATGTACTGCGTGGAGCTTAGTGTGGCACTGATCACAAATTCGTGAGGACCAAAATGTACATGTATTTTCGTAAATCTGTGTATTGCACTCCCGCCGTGAATCGGCGTAAATTTAACATTCTCGCCCTCGGTACTGGGGCGAAACGTACTGAGCTGGAAAAGGCGATGGCTGCACGCCTGTGTGATGTGGACTGCATAGACACAGTGGGCGACCTGTGGCACCACATTCGCGATCAGGTGACAGCTGCTGCGGAGGAGACCATCGGGCGCGCAAACTGTAAGCGGCCTGATTGGTTTCATGAGAACAATGCGACGATTGGCGCATTGGCGTGTGAGATGATTGCAGCATTTGCTGCACATGTGGCAGTGCCCAGTGACTTGGAGAAGAAGAGTCAGTTTCGCAGAAATCGACGGCGACTGACCCGAGAGATCCTTTGCAGTAAAAAAGCATGGTGGGCGGTGAAGGCGAAGCAGATGGAATGCTACGCCGAACGCCGCCAACACAAGGAATTCTTTGACTCTTTGAAGGCGGTGTGTAGACCGAGGCTGGAGCCGTTGAGGACGCTGATCGATGGTAGTTCAGTCGCTGCTTACACACAGACTGCAGACATAATGCAGATCTGGCGGAAACACTTTGACTATCTCTTGAACAACCGTTATGAGATCGACTGGCCTACTTGGAATGGCCTGAAGCAGCACGATGTGAAGGCGAATCTGGCGGACTCGCCGACACTGGATGAGACGCACAGAGCACTTGCTCAGCTGCGAAACGGCAAGTGTGCCGGTGCGAACGGGATGCCGCCTGAAGTATTGAAACACGGCGGACGCGCGTTGGTGACTGCGCTCCACCACTTGCTACAACGCGTTTGGATTGAGGAGTGGGTGCATGCTGAGCTGAAGCATGCCCTTGTGCTACTACTGTACAAAGGCAAAGGTAGCAAGCAATGTTGCACGAATTATCTTGGTACTAATTTGTTTGATTGTGTGGGCAAGGTGATTGCCCGAATCCTGCTCAACCGCCTCGTCCATCAGATTGTGGAACCGAACGTGGCGAAAGAGCAGTGTGTATTCCGTTCCGGTCGCAGCACTATAGATATGGTGTTTGCGGCTCGTCAGTTGCTGGAGAAGTGCAGAGAACGACACTAGCCATTGTACTCGCTTTCTGTTGATTTCACCAAGGCATTTGATACGGTGAACTGCGAGGCGTTGTGGCTGTTGTTGGGTAAGTTTGGTTGCCCGCGTAAGTTTGTAAGTTTAATAGAATGTTTGCACAGTGGTATGCGGACGAGGGTGCAGCTGAGTGGAGAGACCTCGGATGACTTTGCAATTGTCTCTGGTATGAAGCAAGGCTGTGTCTTAGCTCTTGCCCTGTTTAATATCTATCTTCATGCAATGTTGTCCTGTGATTTTGATGCCGCTTGTGCTTACGGTGTTCGTGTGGAGCACCGTATTGATGGTGGGTTGCTGAACATCCGTCGTTTCGGTGCAAGAACTCTAGTCTGTGAGACAACTATCCGTATGTTGCTGTTTGCTGACGACTGCGCATTGTTTTCACACAGCGGGGAGTAGTTGCAGCATATGACTAGTGCTCTGTCTTCGACTGCGGCCAAACTCGGACTCACCAACAACACAAGCAAAACTGTCTGTCCCTTTAAGCCTTCACCGGAGGTGAAATCTTCAATATTGCCGCGAATCAGCATTGGTGCTGAAGTATTGGAAACCACCTCCCGCTTCAGCTACCTTGGGAGTGTGATGTCGACTGACCAGCAGCTACACATTGAGCTGCGTATTCGCGTGTCGACGGCATTCGGGAAGCTAGAGTACCTAGTGTGGAACAACCATCAGCTTATCATTGACACGAAGTTGATGGTGTACTAATGCATGGTACTGTCCATTCTTTTATAAGGCAGTGAAACGTGGACGATGTACTGGCGGGATGTGCGATATCTCAATCGGTTCCATCAGCAGTGTTTGCGACGGATTTTATGCATCGGTTGGAGCGACAGAGTTGCGGACACGGAAGTGTTGCGACAAAGTGGGTTGTATGCAATGGACTGCATACTTTTGCTGAGACACCTGAGGTATCTCCGTCATGTGAGCCGTATGGATTCGACGCGGATACCGAAACAACTCTTATATGGTCAGCTGAGTATTGGGAAGCGGCACGTGGGGAAACCAAAGTTACGTTACCAGGACATGATTAAAGTGAGCCTCTCACGTTCTAATCTTGATTGCAGATCATGGGAATCGAAGGCGATTGATCGTGGTGCATGGCGCGATCTGATCACGAAGGCAGTTGCCTAAGTGCGGGAGAATAACCTCATACATGCAGAGAAGAAGCGGCAAGTGCGCAAGCGGCAAGCAACGATGGGTTGTACTCCATCGACATCAAGCGCATGGTGCTGTAGAACATGCGGTCGCGAGTGTCTGAGTCAGGTAGGCCTAGTGAGCCATGAGCGAGGCCATTCGAGACCACCACCGAAGCGACTACGGGTCCTGCAGAGAACGTTGGCAGAACCGACGCAGCGTTTGTTGCTATGCTGCATTCAGTTTATTAACCGCGTGCTTGCATGCTAAGTCTCTTTATTTAAAGTGGTAAGTTTTCAATTTTGTCCTAATGCTTTTCTTTCTCAAATAAATGTCTACCTGTACTCTCTTCTATAAAGTTGCACAAGTCGCTTAAGCGAATTGTAGTTAATTTCGAAAACATTTTCGTGTTTGCAGCATCTTCGTAAAATATACTTTCTGACCTCGTGAACTTATCTCGTATCCTTTGTAGACAACCTACTTCATATGCTCATTAATTTAAGATTTTTGTCACGTTTTGTTATACATTACTCGATTTATTTTCTTTGTTAGCTTTCTCTCAAGTGATTGGCTGTTGTTTGATATTCCCGGTGTGGCTGCGCTTTATGTGCATGTTGACAAGGTGCCTACCTGTCTATTACCTACTACCTGGTCCTTACTGGCTCTAGGAGACAGTTGGTCGTTGCTGCAGGGGACGGGGTGCACGGTCCTTGTGGCCGTGTTAGGCTCGAAGAGTGATTCCATGCACTCAATGTGAAGCGGACTACAGTCCAGCCACCGCCTTGTGTGCGCTTGATTCCCAAATACAGCGTGCTCGTGTTTGCCTGTGAAGGAGTGTGGGCCGGCTCCGTGGATGAAACGTGGCTCCCATCCACATGCTTCCCGGTCTTCTTCCTTCGGGTTTACACTGGAGATGGGGTGTGTGGTTGGAGCTGTGGGTGGTGCAGCGCAAGCCATCCATGGTCCCTCTGTAGGCGCAGGCGTCCTGTGGCTGGTCACAGTGACAGGCAAATCCGAAACCGGATGCCGCCAACCATGTATATATATATATATATATATATATATATATATATATATATATATATATATATATGCACTTCTCCGCTTATGCTGTTACTGGCATGTCTGATATCATCTAGAATGTTAATTTTTTACATCCTTGTTTACCAGCAAGTATTGACGGCGTGCGACTGCGGTCACTTTTTTCCCTCAGTTTGATGCTTATTCTCATGCCTCAAGTCATTTTGTTTGGAACGAAAGATGTTTGCCGCATGATGCAAGGTATTTCCGAAAGCATAATTGCACACCATCCTGCTTTGCGGCTCTAGCTACGCACTCATCAATCGCGTTGATTAGTCTCTAAAGCAGTTCATCTGATTTTCGAAGAGTAGGATTGAGTGCAATGGGATGCTCTCGCGGAAGCATTGTAGTTCACTTGGAAAGCCGTTAACCACGTCCACAGAATTAATTCACGATTGTTAGGTGGTCACAACGGATGAACGCCGATACAAACTTTAACCCGTTTTCTGCTGGCGTCTTTTTAAGGACACTTTTGAAATTTGATTTAGCCGTGGAATCGGTTAACTTTCCTTAAACAAAATCCTTTCAAAATAACAAATTTAACGTTTTAAAGTTGTACTGTAAGATTATACTATTTATTATTGCTTTATATTATTATGTTAATTTTATTCAATGCCTTAAATCATATTTTTAAGTAGAGGCCTTAGGAACGCCGTTAAATCGCGAATCGTGCTGCAGCCGGCCACGCGGAAATCAGACCAAATCAAATCGTCGTCTACGTCACAGCTTGCTACGGTAGCTATGGCAACTAACTTATTCCGTTCGTCATCATGGCACGGGTTGCTGCGGCGCAGGTGTGAGCGGGGCTGCTGCGAAATACTGGAGACCTCGAGCACGTGTGAACTTGAGTAGACAGGTAAACGTCAATCGACCAAGCAGCGTGCCGTCAGATTGGAAGATGGTGAGAAAGTGTGACCTATACATATAATCATTACCTTGCCCATAACAGCTTTTGTCTTCTGTTCTCCTATACTGGGTTGCACACAGCATCACCCAGAGAGCAGACGCGGGGCAGCGTAATAGCAGTGATGAATTAGTGAACTAAGCTGTCTATGTGCAGGTGCCAACAACTATCTTAATAGAGAGGTAAGCGGAGCCAATGTCCAGATACGAGGTCGCACACAGGCTTACCGCTTAGCACAGCTGCCTGCTGCATACGAAGGTCACCAGCACGAGCGTGGAACAACTTTTGACTGTTTTGCCAAAGTTGGGAATCGGGTGCAAACTGAATGGCCAGCAAATACAAGCCCGAGTCAACGGAGGCGAATCATTCTGTCAAATATGGAAAATCCGTGGGACGGAATTAACCCACATTGGCTGGGAGCCAAACGCTTCCAACATTAGTATGTTTCGTTCACCAATAAATAGAACTGACATATCGTGTAGAATAGACTACCTATTTACCGAGCTTTGGCCTTCT
The DNA here is from genome assembly GCA_944474145.2 of Dicrocoelium dendriticum. Classification (NCBI taxonomy): domain Eukaryota; kingdom Metazoa; phylum Platyhelminthes; class Trematoda; order Plagiorchiida; family Dicrocoeliidae; genus Dicrocoelium; species Dicrocoelium dendriticum. Next base: position 120,873,765 of record OX104063.1, on the reverse strand, counting down.
ATATCCGGTCGGTTGGTTGAGTGCGTGACTGAGCAATCAGGCGGTCGTAGTCTCGCAGGCGCAGAATAGCAGCAGTGCAGCAGTACGAAGGCAACTTTACAACATACCTCCCCACTTCTGTTCCACTTGACAGGTGTGAACGTATATTTTCAGAATGCCCACCCTCTTGTTTTCGCACCATGGGCAAATGGGACACTTTTAGTGTTCATTTCTGTCACATGTAAATGCTGTGCGACTAGCGTGATGTTGCAGCGCTGAACACCAGCTTGTTTTCCCCACTGAATTCACAGGCCTACTTTACTATCTATCACAAATTGAAGGATCCCAATGATCTCACCACGCTCACTTTGCTTTTACTTTGGTACACTTCCCTTTAGGCCATAAGTTTCCAAACCAAAATTATTTCCTAATTTCTTATCGTTCACAGCTGTCACTCAGCTTTATGTACACCTCTTTCACTGTGTTCGTGTCACTTTATGCGTACGTTATATTGGATGCACTTGTAAATTCTCTCTCCTGATTGGCTGTCCCGCCAAACTATGTTCCTCATATTCCCTACAGGGTCACACAAACAGACTACGCTACTACGCTGGATGTTTCTTCGGACCAATTTCCAGCTTTCCATTTTTCTCCTGTGAGAAGTTACACTTCCAAAGTTTCTACGAGACCACTGTGATGCGAACATACTTGTTTGTAGCCCTTGTGATTATAATCATCCACAGTTTTGCCCTCATAGTCTCTCCCTATCGTTCTTGATATCCATCTACGTTTGTCATTCGATCGGATTCTACAGATCGAGTTTCCCCATTATCACTTTCTGTCACCTTTGCCGATCCGCATAACTGTACACTATTTTTTCTATAAATTTAGCCTCCCATCCTCACGCTGTTTGGACGGCGGGGGATTTCGTCTTTTCAAGTGTCACCGACGCTCCGCATCCTTTCGGTATGATGAACCAGTAGGATAATGCCACTGCTTCCACAGATAAGCTGCATCTCCAAGACGTTGGTTGCCAGATAGGATAGCTTGAGAACTCAGAGATGCAGCAAACCTAGTTACTAGCTGGTGCAGCGGATTGGTTATACCCATTAGGATTCATTAAGTCATGCATTTGGACATATCTTACAATCTTTCCAAGTCGTCAGTGGTTGGAACTCAAAGGTATTCGGACTTTTAGTCATTAAGTTTAGGGATGTAGGTTGAGTAGTTCCCATCCTCTGAAAAATAGTCCATGTTGTGAGGCGTTAGTTGAGCGCCTTAGTCTGTTCTTCGCGGCGAGACTGAATTTGTGATCGCCGTGTGGTCCACTGAGATACGACGCTGCGTGACTCTCTACTGACCCCTTTAACCATTTTACCCCAAGGGTCAGTTTCTGGAGATCACCTGAACTAAGACTTATTCTTCCCTTCACAGGGAGTTGTTGCGGTGTCGCTAGTATTGAAGTAGACCAATTTTCGTTCACTTCAATTAACGTCGACCACATAATCTTTAACGCTTCTTTTTATGGCTAAATTCAACGAGTACCTGTGATTATCTACTGTCTGCTTCAAGTTATACGGCTCACATCAAGTTGTTGCAGACATGTTAAAACACACATACTTTCGACTGGGATTAAGAGAGTAGCGATCAATTACGTCGGGACATGTGGGTTCAGTCGTGTGTATATTTTCAAGCTGTTATCCGCTCCGGTTATTGATTTTTGGGAGTACAGTTACCCTTCTAAGCTAAAGTTGTTCACAGCTTTTCGATTCAGGCTATTGACTCAACCATTTCTGATTGCGCTCCTCAAAACCCTTCGTTTACTCTACTGCCTTAAAAGCGATGTCCCTCACAGGACTCCCTGTAGATTGGGGAACGGATGTTCGCTCGAACATTGCCACGATACTAAGCGAAATGAGAGAGCATGACTGTAGTTAGTGACTAAGCCACTTGCTCCCGACCCGGTCGATCAGCTTCGTGATAAATTTTCGCAGAGTGTGGGTTGGGTACCGGCAAACTTTCGCGGCGGCTGTGAATGCACCAGCACACAATGGGGAAATACACGATTATGATGAAAGGGGGTTGTACCACAGGTGCGACAAAGCAGGGAACGACATTTTTCCGTTTGAGGGGATTATTGCCGAACCAGATATTAGGAGTCGAATCCAATTGCCGACTCTGAAAACTGTCCATCCCCGTCACTAGACTCAGTGACAACTTCCTGATTCGGAGCTTTATCCCCAGTTTTCCCAATTGGTATATGATCTGGTCCATTCGTTGCCCTCTCGATCTGAGGGGATCTTGCCTATCGAGGAGGCACCGTGACCATAGATGCACCATTTGGCCGTAGCGATCACGGAATCTTGCTTTTCGTTACATCTGTTAATCGGAGTACATCAGTGAGAACAACGTGGAAACCTGTCGTTACAAATTACGATATTCTGTCTGACATCATTTAAGAAGAAAAACTCCAACACCAACAGAACTTGGCGGCGTAATTCATTACAAATCCAAAGTAGCTGTATAGACACGTCAACATACTCCGCGGGATGCTAGTTTTACGTGCAAAAGATGGTCTGGCGCAAACTACACAACATGCGACCAACATGTTTCGCCACCACTTCATCCACACTTTCCAAAGCGAATCATCACGTCACCCGCTTTTGACACACCTCCAATCGCCACCAGAGTTAAACCGCGTAGCCTTCACAACAGTCAATGTGATGTACAGTCTAATGTCTTTGCGCGTGCACAGATCACCTGTCGTTGACGTCACAAACGGAAGGCATTGAAGACAGCGGCTATGAACCTTACCGAAGCATTAGTTCGGTTCTTTCAAGGTTGTCTCGACGAAATGCAGTTTCTCACAATGTGGAAACATGGACTAGTCACCTCCAATTACAAAAGTGGTAACTGCGGATCTCTCGACTTACCGTCCAATTACTCTTCCTCCAGTTTTATCCAAAGTTATGGAAGGTATAATCGCACGGGTTCTCATGGGATACCTTGAGACCAACAACATGCTAGTGTCACAGCAACACGGATTCCGCCGAAATGATCCTGCTCTACGAACTTACTGCTAGTCCGAGCAAGCTGGACACAGTCACCTGATGCTAGACTGTGAGTCGACATCGTCTAGCTGGACTTCTCGACAGCGTTTGATCGTTTGGACTTCCGCGTTTTCTTGCACAATCCTCGAAGCTATGGAATCGGTGATCCTGTACTCGGTTGGATCGACAAATTCCTCTTGCAGCGTCAGCTGAATGTGAGGGTCCGCAGCTCAATTTCCGATCCAATTGACGTCCAGTGTGGTGTACCCCAAGGATCGGTACTGGAGCGCGTTTATTCCTACTATTCTTTAACCATCTTGCTAGTGAACTTCAGTCAAAATTATTAATTAATTTATTATTATTTGACCCGTCATTCTTGGCTAAATGATCAGTTTTCTTGTTTGGTTAAATAAGTGATTTATTCTCGACGATAGAAGACGCCTTAAAATACATGATCCTGGTACTACAACGCGTAACATCAGCAATGACACAGAAATGTTACGATTTAATCAGTACATACTGGATATATGTGTGTATGTGCGTGTGGTACGCATCTGGGTTCATGCGTAGGTTGTCATGTTGAATGAATTTGTTACTAGTACTGTTAATTTGTGAGTTTGTTTGGCGAATTCGCCAATCTACGAATGGATCAGATGCAGTCTTTATAGTGGTTGACGTTCGCGAAATGAGTTTGATTCTCCGGTATGGCAACAGGCAATGACTATTTAGTGGCGATTCATGTCCGCCACGTCACAGTGTTGTTGAGAAGACATATATGGCTATGTATAGGGAGAACGTTTGCCATGCCAAAACCCACCACGTCCTGGGACACTTCCGCCGAACTATTAGCTGGAGCGGGATTAATCGGAACCCCCCAGCTGGCACCACGTGAAGGTTCTTCGGCTAGCCAGCCTAATGTTATAGTCGGCACCCAGGTGAGCGCAATGAACGTATTTCGGCATTTCTCCTCGGAGCGATGACGGGATCGGAATATGGCTTCCCTGAACAGCAAACCATCGTAGACAGAGAGTTCATCCCGAAAATTGAACTGTAGTGCTAGTTTCTTCGGCAGCTGCTTCTTGGTCTCTCTCCACCCATTTAGAATAACGTCTCGTAACTGCATACTTCACTTGTTCGGTAAACTTAAAGGAGCTCAAGTAATGCAGCCGGACCACAAAGTGTGAAACAGGTGGACAGCGTTCTACGGTCTATCATATGTGCGTTTATTGAACAATGAACAATGATTTATCACGGGATAAAAGCAACTGCTTGACACATCCCGTAGGTTGGTTGGGGTGAATATGATAATCAAAATATATCTGAGTCATCTACCGAACGTCTGTCTAGATGAATACTTTTGATAGATTACATCAGTGTAAATTTTAAAAAAATCGAGCGTAAACGTACGGAAAGGCATTGGGTGCAGTGTTCGTTAAGGCGCGAGGAAAGTCAAATATGGTCGCTCACTTAGGTCCATTTGGTACATAAATCCTGTTGAAAAGCATGCTTGGCTTAATCCACAATAGAGGAGTTTAGGTAACAAAATG
>OX104063.1:120853547-120868751 GCA_944474145.2 Dicrocoelium dendriticum | reverse complement strand
CGGGTATTGCATCTGGGTGCTTATCCGATGCTGAGGCCACTGCTGCATGTCCGTGCGTCAAGCAGCACACGAGGTCACCAGTACAAACTGGTAGTCCCTGACCTCAAGTGGGTAGCTCATCCCTTGTGTCTTGAGCGGCGAGTGGTGAACATGTGGAACCGTTTGCCCTCGCGGATAGTAGAAGCGAACTCGGTGTCGGAATTCAAACGATTCCTGGACGCGCACTTTGCGGATGCCAGATTCGACGAAGCCTTCACAGGAAACTGACGAAGGAATCGTTCAATGATTATAACCCATGGAGCCCGTTAATCCACCAACTGCAGCTTCCGAAACGATGTCCATCCGTAATAGGCGGCGGAGCTGGTGAAGGACTCCATGTGGTTCATCCAAGAATATATCGTAAGTCCATGGAGTTTTTTTCTATGCTTGTAAATATTTTACTTTTTTCACCTGGGCTAACTCACTACTACATGTAACACTGTCAGTGGGCCATGTCCTACATTGAGATATAGCAAATAGATGTTCAACATCTTTCTCGCTATCATGACAGTAAAGTAAAGTAAATAGGGGAGTTAAAAAGAAAAGGTGACAGCGGGCACTCTTGTCCCACACCGCTGGAGATATTAAAAGGCGACGACAGCTCGCCGTAAGCCCTCACCCTGCCTGAGCTACGCGCGTATAATGATCGGGTAATATTTATATATTTCTCAGGTACATCTTTCTTGAGTAGGCACGTCTATCCACCGTATCGAATGCACCTTTGATATCGAGGAACACGACAACGGCCGGCCGCCAATATATGTGACGGTGCTTTAACAAATGACGCAAAGTGAAGATGTGGTCAATGCAACCACGACCTAAACAAAACCCGGCTTGCTCCTCACAAACATGGCTTTCACGAGTGCCAGTCAGTCTGTGAAGGATGACAGAGGCAAGCAATCTGGAGGAGACAGAGAGCAGACTGATTCCTCTATGGCTGCTGCATTCCGATCTTGAGCCTCCCTTGAAAAATGGGATTATGACGGAGCGGCTCCAGTCGGTCGGGACAGTGCGTTGTTCCCACAATTTCACTAATAACTCGTATAAATCATCCACAAGAGGTCCCACGAATTTGAAGAGGGCCGCAGGAAAATCATCTGGTCCCGCGGCTTTAGTTAACTTTGATAGTACGATCTCATGTTCGACTGCTTAGCGAGGGTGGATCCATAAGGACAGCCCATGGAGCGGGGCGATCAGTAGCCAGCGATAAATCTAACAAGTCCGAAGGATTAAATTGCCTTTCAAATCGGCCAGCCCAACGCTCCAAGCGTTTTGACAAGTTGTGGATAAGCTGTTTACTCTTGTCCCGTTTCCCATATCAGCCGGAATTACTTACGGTGGTTAGCAAGGAATGCGGGCATTTCCAGGAGTGGCTATATTTGTACTGAAATATTGGCCTGGAGGGGCTTTGTGTTACGGTACGGCAGGCCAAATGGTGATGCATACATAACTGGATATGAAAGAGATGTATATGTGTCACTTTGTGCGTAAGTATGTACAAGAACTGCTATTTGATAAAATTTGTTAGTTGTGAACCTTGCATTGTTTTAAATGACGTTAACTGGTGGAGGTCTAATTGATTATCGAGCGCCAAGTTGGATGACACTGCTTTTTTGCCGTATGGTCTGCCATTGCTATAAAAGTTGGGAGGAAGTGTAAGAAGCTGTTCGCAACTTCCAATTTGAGACTGCCTGTAGTTTTGCCAAATATGGTACGTATACTGCGAAGCAACATGCGAAGTACTACGCAGTAACTCGATTATTGGCGTGCAATTCTGATTGAGCTTTTTAGCTGCAATACTGTGGAAAACATTGTTTCAATAAACACTTGTGACGAAATTTGCCTGCTGTCAACTTTCCTCTGATCCCAGGTATCTTGGAGGGATTAAAGCCGTGCTGGTCCAAGCGTCCTTCCCACGCAGCATCAGTGTCCGATGAAGTCCCATTGGATGTCGGGTGGGCGCCCGATGGGTGACCGAGTGGCAAAAAATTGTGTAACCCATCTGGCACCCTCGGAGAAAATTAACGTGGCGCCTCAATTCACACGCTCACAGTTCCCCGATTTCCAGCCGTAACGTGCAAAGCCTAGGCGCATTCTCCTTCCTTCCAACACCACTGAAAGCACGTTAATACGATCGCACAAATTGCATGCCATGAACAAAACACAGTTTGCGAACACATAATGTAATATTTATTACATATCTTACAAATCGGGATTTTGCAGTGATAACCGTTCTGTTTCCTTCCGTATCCATGATTCACGCTCTTTTATTCTTTGTATCCAGCGTCGCAACTTGTCAACGATATCTGGCTCTGTGCATCCTGTTATGTTTTTTCTCATAACGATATCTGCTGAGGACATGATTGTTGCTTATAAGTTAACATACCCAGGACAGCTCGCGCGAATTGTATGTTCGCTATCCTATACCTCTCATGCACGCCACGCCAGTTCACTTGTCTGACCAAGTTGTTGGTCATGCAAGTAAGCATGACGTTCCCCACACTTTCTGAAATTGTCCGGCCGCTTACGTTGGATAAATAATGCACCTACGAATAAGGGAAATTGCATGAGACTTACTATGCTGTTCATGGACTCAGCGTTCACCAGCGCATTGTTTAAAAATGACAGTCGCGCTGTTTTGTCCATTGGTAATGGAAATGGGTACATGTTGCTGGAACTTGGCGACTGAAGTGCATGCAGCGCGTTCAAGGACAACTCTACAACTGTCATTCGTTCCTGCAGGTTCATCACTTGGCGAAGTACGTTTCGTAACGTGGCTACAAGTGAATGTTACGGAGAAGCTGTGAACCAACCGTTCTTTTCCAACAGCAGTGCGCTGTCACTGGATGTCCCGCTAACAGCTGAACGCAGAGAAACGTCTGTGTGAATAGGACTAAGTGCGTAAAAACTAATGCATTGTTTACCTGGATGTATGGGGATAGGCTAATAGATGTTCATTTTCTTTCTCAGAACAGTCGCTTAATTCCTCCTCCAAATACAGCTATGGAGGTAGAGGTGCTAAATCCAAGTTCGCGACTTCAGCAGTACCCCGCGTTGTGGGTAGCGGTGACTGACAGTCAGGAAACGTTTTTACAGTGCTGGGGTAATGTACTATCTAGCTACAACATACATCATTCGCTTCCCCCATCGCAACATTGGAATCGTTGCGTCGCTAGATGGTAAATCGGCTGATGTTAGCAAACTCTGTTCCAACTTTTTAGCTTCAAGGTACTCCTCTAAAAATGGGTACAAATAAATCGTTCTGTAGCCTCACCTGTACAACCGTGTATTCGTACTTTGTACATCACAGCAGACGCAGGTGGTGGCCGGCGGTGCATCAGGAAATCCTATAACTGTTTTGATGATAACCGTTCCCACAGAATTTCTTCATTTTTAACCATCCAGGATGACAGAACCACTGCAAACGAAGAACCTTGAAATTCCACCACGCGATATATCTAAAACAATGTACTCAGAGCACAGCATTTCCACAGGCATGTTAGAAGCGGTGGAGGTGTTCGGTGGAGAAAATTTTATTTGCTATATCAGGTGCAGCCGCGTACGCAGTGGATTCCATGGTGTTGAAAAAGTAACTGTAACCGCGCAACGCCGATACTGCTGTACAAGGGTGTTGCCCACTCAGATCTGAAGTAGAAAACGGACTGTTAACTGAAGAAAACATTTAGTAAATTAAGACAACTTAAGCAACTTGAAAATTCCCATTTAGAGTCAAAAACACATTATCATGTGTGAACACTTGTTTTCGATGATTCTCTTCAGACCACTACAATCATATTTAAGGGTAAAATAATGAACTGAACTCGACTCACTGGGTCAAGGTACATAGTTAATTAACGGATCAGTGGGGGAGGCCAAAAGTGGACCATTGATCTGACAGGTCGATTGCATTTTATCGAGCTTGATCTGTGGCAATCGACCTCAGTATCCTACGTTCTAGCTGGCCATGGAAGCTGTTTGGCATGGAGCAACTTCTTTTGCGAGCATAATAAAGTTTGAAACAACCGAATGCAAATCGATTCAGCTGTCGCGACAGCACGGAGGCGCACACCTCTTGATTGATGCTGGGGACCCTGTAAATTATCCTGAAGACATGCTTTAGATCGACTTGGTGCCCCTTGTCGACAATATAGGCCCAAACGGCGCTGCTAATGGCCCCAGTTTCTCCTTGACGCAACCAGCGCGGACAGTGCTCCCTCAAGCGTTTGGAAAAGTGCCGTGCCGTTCGACCAATATAAGTAGCGTCACAAACGCACTTGAAATGATAAATAACCATGGATGAGGTCAGCAATGGCAGCGTATCCTTATTGCGTGAACAAAAAAGTGCTTCAGGAGAAAATGTGCACTTTAACCTGGCTGTTGGGAAGGTAGACTTTACTACCGCTGAAAGACTTTTGGTTAGGCGCTGGGCAGCGGTATTCCTAAAAATGACTCCTTCTTCGCCGCAGTTAATACTGGTGCCGGCTTGGGCTCTTTTTCAAAATTCTTTGGAACAAATCTATCAAAGTAACCACTCTCGCGCAGCGTATTCTTTATAAAGGCCAGTTCCTCATCCAGGGTGACCGGTGAGTAAATTCTACGTGCTCTTGTGGTAAGGCAGTGGATTAAGTTTCGCTTATATCTCAGTGGGACGAAGCTGTAAACATTCGTGTACTGACCAACCCACGCATTTTTCCTGTAGACTTACCGCTGGGTGGAGCCGTCTGGCTTAGTAAACAAGACATCTAGATATGGAAGCCGATTTCAAGTTTCCGCCTCGTTGATAAATTGCAATGCTGCGTGAGCCCGGTTAAAACGATCGAGCACCTCATCCAGATTTATGCATTCATCCGCCAATATAAATATATCATCAATCTAACTATGGTAGTAATCAAACGATTTTGAAGAAAAGCCCAAGCAGCGAAGAAGTTATTTTTAAGTATACCAGTTGTTGTGTATTTCTCGCATGCAAAGTATCCGGAATGTTGTTTCACCTGCCGAACGTATGCTCGTGCTGGTGCATCGGCAATCACGCGATCCAGAACGATATCTCTAGCATCGTCATTATAACTCAAGCAGACGCCTTTGTGTAACACATCCTTTAATTAATCCACCACTGGCCGCAGGTATTCATGCACATTAATGGGTTTCGATAATCCATTGTAAAGACCAATTAAAACACATCGCTTGGCGGATTTATCAGCCTTCCAAGGATTGGCAACAGCTCTCTGCGCGAGCGGTTGAACACGGTCCTTCCTTCTTTATGGATCTGCAACTTAGCAACGAAGGACTGGTTGAATGCGCTCGGCGCAACACGTCACTTATGGCGTCCTGCAAACCCATATGGATGTAATTGCCGCCTCCGATTAATTGCACTGGACCTCGATGAGGTGTTTTCAAAATGCTCCGAGCGTCAACCGGTAAGTTATGATATAGACGCCAAAGATTGCGCCAAAGGAGGTTAATATGAGTCAAAGTAAGTCTTCCGTCCTGAGCCACGTCACGCAGAATTTCCTCTAAGGTACCCCATTTCGCTGGACGCAAAATGTTTGTTGGACGGGCTAAAAATATTACGTTATATACAAAAAAGCTGCATACGTAGATTTAAGAAAGGGGAAGCAGATGCTACCTCTGATTCATATGTGTGATGAAGGACTCCCCCAACAGCCAATACGACGTCTGTAAAAGGCTTCTGCACAGCATGGTGTAAAGAATGCACATATTGTGGGGGTAGGCACAGTAATTATCGTCTCGCGTGTGGCTGAAAAGACATTCCGCGAAAGAAAACACATACCTTGTAATGACGTAACTCCTTGCATTTCTCTGTATGTCATCATCAACTCATATTCTACGATAACTGGAAAAGGCGTTCACAGGCTTTTTACCCATAGAGGAAAATGGACCAGCGAACTCGGCGAGACACAAATGAGCGGAATGTTAAGGACGCGCCAATAGTGCAGTACTAACATGGTCATTTAACCATAGTGTGGCAGATGAGTTATCCACTGTTATGGAGCAACATTATACAAACACTGTGATGAGTGCCATTTTTAAAATACTGCGTCACCGCACATTTCCATAAATCAACATATCTCATGATCGCCTGATGAGTGTCCCGATCCGTGCACTTGAGTGACCGATGGTGCTGACAGGGTTGGCGCTTACGGGTAATCTTTCCGTTTTCTCCCGGTTTTATTCTCGTTCGCACCCAGTTTTTGCCTTTTTATTGAGGTCGTTTAACTATTGTATACGTGTTATAATTCCACTCTGTTTTTCACTATGTCGGTCGCACAATGCACCTAGACTGTTGCTCCTTGTGGCTTAGAGTCTGAGGCTATCGCACTTTGTGGCAGTCCAAGCTGCCATATGCCAATAACTGTTGATTCCGGCGGTATGCAGCGCGATGTCTGCAAACGATAATACCACCAACTTTGTAGGGACCTAAATGCCTAGCAGTAAACAGCGCTGGTCTCCAGCGAAAACTTGCTTTACAGTTGTGCCAGTTGCTGTAGTCGCCGCCATGGCCGAGGGGCCTTTCGTACGACAGACCTATCACTTGATACACGGCTGCGAAACGTATTGCGCACGTTCTCGATGCTTTCAAATCTCCGTTGTAAGATTGCTCTGCTCAGGACGACGCTTCCGGTCTCCAACAACGCAGATTTGATCGCTTCCACTGCAGATCCACTTGTGGCACCAATCATTATGTCACTCGTCATGATGGTTATCGACCACAACATTGAAGCTGCATCGAAAGTCATAGCTAAAGGTGCCCTGATCGACGCCAAATTGCTGCTTCAAGGGTCTCTTCGAGTAAAGCGAAAGAGTGCCAGTAACCTCCGTAAACAGTCTGCTAAATAAGAATATATTTGTCTCCGCACCGGAACCAAACCAAGTGTCGTTATTTGTCAAACCGTTCGAAAGTTGTGCGAAGGCGAAGAAACCAACACGCACTCCTTGTCAGCCGAGGGTGCCAGATATCTCGGGATGTCCCCTTGAAAGCATGTTCTGAAGGTTTTCTTGACTCTGCGCAAAGCAAAAGTCAGCACGGTACCGTGCTCCTGTTATCAAGAAGAAAAAGCAGCCCAAACCTGCCATAAAGTCTTTCGGTGAAACCAAGGACCCGAGAAACATTAAGATATCGACAATGGAACGAACAACGTATGCTGTGGTTGCTGTATCTTCGGTGCGGCTAAAGATATTCCCATCACCAGTGGTGAAGCCACCTGCTCCAAGTGTCGTATCAAAGACTCGTGGGGTTAATACACCCCCTCCTAACGATCCTTTCACGAGTAGTAGCGGTATAGCCCGTAACGCGGCTGAATCTACTACTGTCCTTCCTGCTGCACGCAGGTTGGACAACCTTCAATGGGTTCAAATGTAATGCGTCGCATAATTATCCCAGCAGCATAAAAAACAGAGAAGAAACCAACTCCTTCACCTGTGCAGTTCCTGGAACGGTGTATGATTGTGACATGCGCAACTTGGTTACCGACGTGGTCCAACGCGATTCTGCATCGCGTGTTCTCAGAACAACGGCTTCAAAAATTGCAACAGCGATGTCCACTCGCTCAAGCTACACTTGCGATGTCTATTCTCGTTCTCCGTCCTGTTTTTGGTGAACGCACCCAACGTGCGCACGTGGCGCATTCTACGGTATACTAAGCTTTCTGTGAGAGGCAAGAACGTCCGGCAGAGGTATATGAAAGGCTCTTTGCTTCTGACCCTTATAGCTCTAAGCATCATCTTAAACTGCAACTCGGTCTTTGTGTAGACTAATCGATGCATCCACTGCTTCAGCAAAATTCTGCCAGCCTTTATTTCGTTCGACAGAAACTGGCATTTGCGTGGAACATCTCGTAAAAAATGGGGACGGCATATTCCTACCATAGCTTGCGGATACACCAACATAAGTGCCTACCTTTGCTATATGCACCTATCCAGGTCTGTTTTCTTTGCTGGATGAGTGGTGGGCAAGCCTTCGGACATCCCCCGAGCGACCTTTAGGTAACTGCCTGCCGTCCCGTCAGGTGTCAAAGCGTAAAACACGCCGCAACCTACGCCGCAACCGGCAACTACCATGTAGTACCAAAGAATATCACCCACACAGTTAACCTGATGTGTTGCAACTGCAAGAAGCACGTCCCAGTATTTTGCCACCACGGAAGACATCGAGGCAGGAACGAAAAGTAAGAACCGCACCTTCGAACCATCCCTTTCTAACGCACAGCGCCATTCTTACTCAACAATTTCGTGACCGCGTTCACCTCGTTCCCCTTAGATATCCCACCAAGACGATGACGGATAGAAAAGAGGTCCTGTCGCTTCATTCGTTTGTTATACCTTTCAAACACATAGCCTAGAACTTCACCGGTATTACGGGACGACTGCATCAAATAGAGTACTTGCCGCTCCGCCTAGATAGTCAGGTTCCGATTACTACCGTCTAAACTTGGATTCCCCAAGTAAAAGGTATGATTATGCATCAAACAATGCGCGCCTATCTCATAGTAAATGCCCTTCACATTTATGGCTGTGCTCACGTTACAACTGAGGCTGACATACCTAAGCAACAAGAAGTACACATAAAACAACGCGCACACTTACGGGCTACTACCTTTTCCTTACCTGTCGCAGCTGAACATTTCGCACTGACGCAGTCCCCAGACTTCTACATACAACCTGTGCAACTGATTTTTACTATGAAGAACGCTTTGATGGAGCAGACCATTCCTATTTCTTAATTCTCATTGATTGCGCCAAAACCTTGGTTGGGCTTCTGTGCTCATGCATTACTACATGGCGAAATCACACCCAACTCGTGTCTTGACCCAACGGTTATGACTGATTTTTACGCGCCACAGCGCCATCATGTTGTTTGGTCTGACTGTTACCTGACAAAATGCTCACTCTTATGGACTACAGCTTTTCCGTTGTAACTTTTATTAAAACGAAATGTTTTACTATTCTAAAGTAGCTATGTTTGTATGCATATTTGATCGCGTCTTCACAGGTGTGCCTCGTTTTATCGAGAATATACCATTTATTTATTTATTTAGGTTGCAACGGACACAAGCTATTGTACCCAGTTGCACCGTATCCCTTCGGGTAGCTCCTGACCGGACCACTTCTTATGCGACACAGCGATCAAAAAGTCATATTTGTAAAACTCGTCGCCGTCTGAACTTGAAAACGAATTAACGCTTCCTCGAAATTATCAGACGCCTTACAAGTTTGACGAAAAATAGCGCGGAATGCAACAGCATCAGCAACAACCATTGCAGCCATCGTAGCAAACCGAAACAACACCTGCGAACTAAAACGAACACCCTGCCATACATCGTAAAATAATGTACCACCATCTGCAGTTCTCCTAACTTAATATATATACTAACACATTAGTAAGCCTTAACAACGTATTTCATAGTATATCTTCATGGCAGCCAGTACGGCAAATAGTACAGCTCCCAAATTACGATCAGCTGTTTTCGATTAATCCGACGCTGTCGTTAGTTCCGCAGACTTCGAAGCTTGGGATGAGCCAGACAATCGGACCGCACACAACCGGCTACTGAGTGAGATCCAGTCAAACAAAGCAGCTTCCGCACGAGGACACAGGGCAATACCAAGACCGGCTTGGCCGGTGCTCGAAGCTGCATTGTCACCGGAAAGGAGCCACGAGAAAGTGCTGCTAGTGTCACCTGAAGGGAATCAAAAAGTAGCACAGAGCTCGACTCTTGCAGGCAGGTCTCCGATAAGCAGCCGATATCGATCGAGAGGGTCTCTTATTTTCGGGCAAGTGCTGCCTGTTGCCCGCCCTGTAGCAATGTGTGTACATTGAGGCATGCCACTCTGAAGAATGATCGAGAGCTCCAAATGGATTCCAATGAACTCGGCTAAGCCACTTGCCAGTACATAGGCTTGCCGACAGGACGGGAGTGACGCTCCTTGATTTTATGCGCGTTAAGAATAGAAAATTAACGGCAAGCAATGCATGTTGGGGGAAGGCCACGAAGTGAGGGTTGAAAACAGGAGGATAAAAGTGAAGCTGGTAGGGGACGATAAGAGTAAAAATCTTAGGAATGGGGTACAAGAAGATGGGTAGGCTTGAGCAGGAAGTACGCGGCGTTCGTAATGCAACTCCGACTCGCGGACATGACGAGGAGTGGCCTCCAGCGATTTCCTGGCGTTTTTCGAAGTACACGATAATCCACGATATGTACATCTGTCTCACCATTATCACAATGAAGTTTGAGTTCATCAACCGCTTTCTTCATTTTTACTCGGTCCTTCGGAGCAATGCCTCGTAGTACGACAAATAGTTCACCTTTTAACCGCGGAGCTCGTGGAAGCCTGCGACGGACATCAGCATAGCTTTGCCATACAATGTTTAAGGGACGGACCTTGGAGGAGTCCTCCTGTTTCTTGCCAAGACGGAAGGCAGAGGGGCTGAACTCAGTCGAAGCGAACAATGCCACCCCAGCGGAAAGAATTTTGGATGACCGTATAAATAAAAAAATAAATAGCATATTCTCGGTAAAACGAGACACACCTGTAAAGGCGTGATCAAATATGCATACAAGCATAGCTTCTGTGGAATGTTAAAACATTTCGTTTGGATGAAAGTTATAAGAGAAAAGATGTTGTCCGTATGAGCGAGCATACTGTCAGGTAATAGTCAGACCAAGGGACATTATGGCGCTGTGGGGTGCAAAAATCCGTCAAAGCACAAGTTGGGGGTACTTTCGCCAGGTAGTGATCCCTGAGCACAGGAGCCTAAACAAGGCTTTTTGCAACCAATAACCATTACGAGATAGAGATGATCTGTGCTCCAACAAAGCATTGTTCATAGCAGAATTAGTTGCGCAGGTTCGATGTAGCAGGCTGAGGACTGCGTCAGTGTGAAATGCATAGCTGTGACTTTATTTTGTGGCGAGTCACATCCGCCACATTGCAGTGTTGTTAAGCGGACATTTGTGGCTTTTTATAGGGAGAACGCTTGCCAGGCGATAACCCCCCACGTCATGGAACACTGCCGTAGCTTTCTTTGAACAGTAGTGCAAGTCGGTTATGCATAGTATAGACCGATTTTGCATTCTATTATTCGCAGTCGGTTGACAGCCAACATTATTCCTTGGTTGGCCGAATGGCTTAGTTCTGATACGGCAGCAGTCGTTGAAGCTGGTCAATGATGCAAGATTCGAAGAGTCGAATGATAATGATGCAGGTGAGTAAACATATTGTTAATAGAGGCCGGCTCTTCTATTATATTCTTGCTCGGCTCGCAAACCGTGTCCAGCTGTCCACGCCGGACTTGTCATGGGGTCGGTGAGTGAAGTTGTCTCTTGTGGCTGAATATGTCCTTAATAGGTAAAAACGCCATTCTCTGCAAATCGGATTTGGGATTCCTGCAAATGTAAGTGAGTGTAACTATTTCCATAGCCAAGTGAAAATTTCATGGAAGACCATCGGAATAGCCACGTATACGTGCGCAACGCTGTTCGTGAAATGACATCAGAATAGCTCCAGATGACTGGCAAATAGGAATGTTTGAGGCAGTGAAGGTAATCACGTTAGAGTTGTTTGTCTTCGATTGTGGAACGGGGGATCCATGTACATATATTCTTCCAGGTGAGTAAATTGTTCTCTGAGTACGAGACAAGCTAAACCCATTTGTTTAGACCCCATGAAGGTAGCGCCTCCGGAATGGCGGAATGAGCTCCATTTGGACCAGTGTGTGGGTTTTTCATTTCCTGGAGAAAGGACCAAGCGTTTTGAGGATGGGTCGGCCAGTCCCAGTGGATAAACCTTCTTGTTTTGGCGGCTGTACCTGTGGGAATCTCGGGAAAAACGGGAAACGGACAAGAGGTGGCCAAACAGAGACAGCAATGAACCAAGAAGCAATAACACAGACTGGTGGCGCTCTCCGGTGCCTATGATACCTTCAAACTTATGTAATTTTGTTTAGTATACATAATTCGCAAGCGCGTTCTATACATTACGTCGCTGGTGTGACACAGACTACAGCTACTACGTGGGAAGAAGGTTCCGCACGCGCAGGGTCAAAAGACCGACACAACAAAGCGTGTTAACAAAAGTTAAGCGAATGATGCGATGGTTTTAGAGAAACAGGCAAACCGATGATGATGGCAGAAGCCAGAATGCGAGAGGCATCTTAGGTACAACTGAGGACAACTAGGTTGAGACCAAATGCGGGAGCAAGAGAGGTAGAGCAACATTCCAAGAGGGAAAGGAATTTCAAGGAATCGGCCAGGAGCGAATGAATGCTGACGGCAATACGATGAGTAGTTCGTAAGAGTAATTACACTAAAGCGTTCATGATTCTACAGTCCAAAAGCCCTCAGAATCTAGGAAAATGGTCACAGGGGGCCAAAACTGCCGTGCATTGGGTGTCGTTATGACACGTACGGTCTCAATAGTATACCAGTGCGAGCATAAGGTAAAGAGCATAGGAATAGGAAGAGTGGTAAGTTGAGCATACTAATGGAAGTACTAGTCAAGCAACACTTAGCAATGGTCCGAGTGCCGCCAATACTCAGGAACGAGCTCAGAGCGAATGAGATCATGCGCACGAGGATAACTTGGATAGGCGCAATGAGTGTAAGCTGTGGGAATACAAATTGGAGCGCAATAAGAGAAAAGGCCAAGGATAATAGGAAATAAAAGCAGGCGGAAAGTTACAGACGGGTCAGGTGAGAGAGGATAACGGCAGGAGAGTAAAGCCGGACGTCCGAGTTAAAAAGAAATGAAAACAGAAAGCGAGAGAAGAAAAGGTTAAGGTCGGGGTGAGAAAAGTTTATTGGTAAAGAGTGGAAAAGCCCACGAGGCTCTCCAAGTAGTGGAAACAGCACCAATAGGTCAGCCGAACCAATTGAAGGGATGTCTCAGAAGTCCAAATGAATTTAGTGATTACGAGGCCGACTAAGCGGTATTGGATTAATCGGCCCTTTGGGACTAGGTCGTACAATGCAGATAAGAAAGAGGCTATAACAATAATGTGGGGTAATAGAGTTAACTCTGCGGAGCCAATACCGTTTAAGGCTCGGTATCATGGGAGCAGTCAGAGATTAACAGACTTCTCGAGCGGTTGGTCTCTATGTTATTTGATGAAATCAAACAGCGAATTAACATCGTTCCTGCTTTCCGTTTCGGTAGGAAGCAAGTGGATCCACCCAAAGTGCGCCCCCTTAAAATGGTGTGCCAAACAGGACAGGAGTGCCGACGTATTCTGCGACGGACCTCGAACCTCAAAAATGAACCGTATAACGTACTGCATGAGCCATCTCCAGAGGAGCGGATAAAAAGGAAAAAGGCTGTTGAGAAGCTACGAACTCGCCGATGAAGTGTTGAAACAGACCTCCGTATCGTGGATTTCTGAGTGGTTCGGAAGACCATGAGAACCTGTGGGGGACCCATGCTCTTCATTCCGGAACACTGAAGCACGCAAAGAGACGACGCGTGCTAAGCGCCAATGTGCGCAGTCTAAGGAATAACTTGAATGAGATACCGTTGATTGCCTTAGAGACCCTTCCTTACCTGGTGGCGTTCACTGAAAGCGGGCTATACACAGATAGCACGGATGCAGGGGTGCCTATTCCCGGTTACCACCTCTCCCGATCCGATCGACAAGGAGGTCCGGCGGCGGCGTATTGATTTAGTGGAAGGCACGTCACAAATTACATGTTGTTGCAGCGCTCAGTGACAACGACGATGAGTTCGATACCCCCTTATGTCATGTTCATGCTGGACGGTTCCTTTACTTTGGTGTCGTCTACAGAGCGCCTTAAGGATGAGGAGCCCGTCTAGTGGACTCGATCAGGCGGCACGGTGCAGGAGAGGATTGTCTTATCTTTGGGGATTTCATTGCTTCTTCTGTTGACTGGAACCTGTCTTTTTGTGACCGACCTACAGGCTCCTTCGAGGCCAGCTTACTGAAGAGCATCCTTCGTTGTTATTTGCTTCAACTTGTCAGTACCTCAACTAGTATTCTTCCAGAGCAGACGCTGCATAACCTGGATCTTATACTCTCCCCAGCACTATCAGACCTCACAAACCTTTCAGCTCTACAAATTATTGGCAACAGTTAGCACTGTTCTGTCTCATTCCAGTGGACAAGTCTCGTCGCTGTTTGCAGCCAACGGGCCAACCATCAGAATTGCTGGCGTGCCGATGCATTTTGTCTGCAAACGGCCGCAAATGTTGTCGAGTGGAGTCTCCCTGAACACTTGAAGGTTGACAAAGCGGGAAGGTACTTGTACTACTGGCGGAGGTTTCTCAGTGAACGGGTCATCCCCTTCTCCAAAAAAAGCTCCTTCTCCAAACGCCCTCCTCTGATCGATCACGAATCAAGATCAATGAGGACAAAAGACGTAAACTATGGCATCGTTTCATAATTACGCGATTTAAGCTTGACTACTGCTACTACAAAACGGTCAGGAATGCTTGCAACATAAAAAAATGCGTGAAACGCCAAAAATACGAGCTGTCATGAGCTGCAATTTCTAGTACAACATCCACAGCGCTCTTCTCATATCTCTGTGGAAGAACCAAAGCTGGTAGTGGTATCCCTGCAATGTCTCCCTGCGAGCATTTGGACCTAGCTTAACAAGACGTCGAGAAAGCTTGTCTTTTGGCCCAGTAATATTCCTCTGACTACTCGACCGAAACGCTAACTACGGATAGCGTTGCGCCCACTCCTCCTTCCACGTTAGAGCACGTGAATGTTAACAGTGAAGCTGTAACGAAACTTCTTCTTGACCCAGACCCGTATTTCTTGTTTGGTCCTCATGATTTACCCCATTGTTCCTTAAGACCTGGGCTGGGCACATTGCTGCTCCTTTTGTCCAATATTCCGTCGTTCCTTTGAGCTCGGGCGGCTTCCAGCTGCCTGGAAGGTGGGAGTCGTCAGACCTATTTACAAAGGAGGGAAGCTACAGAATCCAGCCAGCCATCGTCCCATCTGCCTGACTTCGATTCTGTGTATAGCCATGGAACGGATTCTGAACTGGGCCCTTCGCCTTCATTTCGAAAAGCTGGAGTTCCTCTCTCATGCCCAACGTGGTTTCCGAATGTCGCTCTCATGCGCCGCAAATTCGCTGGTAACTAGGAAAAGGGGCAACAGCCTAAGATGCCGGTAAGCGTCTGGAC
>OX104063.1:120627387-120853053 GCA_944474145.2 Dicrocoelium dendriticum | reverse complement strand
ACTACAATGCACTAACGTTCCTGAGTCCAAGGCGAATTTCTTGAGGGGTAAAAAGCAATGGAATAATGGTTTATGAAGGGTGAAAGAGCACAGGCTTAATGTGTCACGTACGCTGGTAATGGAAGGAATTACAAGCTCAAGTATTACACAGGTGGATTATATGAAATATTATAATGTGCAGCGAGACAGCGATGGAGAAATGTCATATGGAAGCAGGGTTTTCGGAATGAGATTGCATCAACCAAAACGGAATAACAAGTTGTTAACTTCGATGATTATTGCAAACGATAGCCGGATTGTTTACCCGTCTGAACAGATTTACGTGACTCGTTGTGGATTATAGTTCCGAAGAAGCTCGTGTGATATCCAATTGTTTTTGACAATGACTAAGGTGGGGCAGAGACAAAGGAGTTTGAAAGCACCTTCCAGGGTTGGGCGACGCGGAAGGAGAAGCAAGTTTGTTGACAATCTAGAGGACTAGTGTTGACTCAGCCTCAGGCTATTGCCTCCCAGGTTGGTGTCCGGGATCTTACATAATGTGGCGGCACACGTGATTGGGTTCGCTCAATATTTGGCGTACGAATAGGAGGTCCCCACGTAGTCGCCAGTAGCGTCCACTGAACCACGAGTTTGTTCAGACCTTCCTGGGATGGTAGATAACACAAACCCTTAACATTTTTCTTTGATCGACGTTTGGGGGGGGGGTCTCGAGCGCTGTAAGATCACGCTTCGGCCAACAGTGCCAAACCCGGACCGCGTATTAGACGTTGGGACACACGTACACATTGACTATCAGAGAGATGGAAACATCCAAACTTCCGAGTGCCCACCGCAAGAGACCAAATTGTTGGTTATTCCTTTTTGAAGCGAATTCAGACTGTCTGGAACAGCCGACGTCATCCTTTACGAGCACACCAAGGTCATCTCCCTGAGATGTTTTGGAGATCGTGCGCCCCAAACCCGTTGATGTAAAGGCGTCGATGGTGAATGTGAACGACTCGGAACATTGGATGGTATAGAGTTCCTCATCGCCCAATTCCGGGTCTTATCGTGGTCAAGTAGCAAGGTATCGTGGTCGTCCAACCACCTGGTCGCCCACCAAACAACGCCCTCTGCGAAGAGTACATGTTTCGAAGTGGTAACTCGCTAGATCGCTGATGAATACTTGGAAAAAAGAGTCCCAAGTACCGAACCTAACGGTACACCGCGATCCACTCGAATCGGGTCGGATGCTCAGATTCGAACATCCTTTTGTCGTTCACGGAGAAAGTTACGAATCCATCCCAATACTGGATTTACCATGCCATTGTGCTGTGGTTTGTGAAGCAGAAGACAATCCGTGCGATCGAACGCTTCTGCAAAGTCCAAGTAGATGACATCAGTTCCTGTCCCTTGATCGACTGCATCGGTCTAACTGTAGCATGATCTTGAAAGGTTCCTGGCGCGTAGTCGGAGTTGACGAAAGTCATGCCGCTCCAGCGCGATAATGCTATAATTTTCCAGGCAACCCATCAGTGCATCTGCGATGATCACTGCCAAGACCTTGGCCAGCACAGGCAGAAGCGTTACCGGGCGGTAATTGGTGGGCTCAGCTCGACATCCTCCCTTGTGAATAGGGGTGATAAAACCACGTTTCCAGTTTGACAGAACTATGTTCTCGTCTAGACAGCTCTAAAAGAATCCAGCAAGTGGTTCGACTAGGTGCATACCTGCTACCAACAGACGTTTCGGGTGCATCTTAGTTCCTCTAGGAGAGATGTGTGTACGCAAGGATCGCAACATTTCAGCGCCGCGTCTGCAGTTATCTTGTCGGTGAATAAAAGTGACGGTGAAGTGATAGAACCATGAATATATATATATATATATATATATATATATATATATATATATATATATATATAGACCAAATGTGTACAGCTATTGTGTCATCGGAACTATGGCGGAATAAGAAAACAGGATAAACGTAAACGAAGTGAGTAAAGCAAACCAGTTTTTATCCATTTTCCTACTCACAGTCTTTGAGCTTTTTGGATGTTTTTTATTGAGTGAGGGAAAAAGATTCACTGCAAAAAAGAGATGCACACCAGCCACTGCGTTCGCTTTTGTGCCATGACTTCTAGGGTTTCCAACCAACTGCACTCAGCATTCTTGGGATCCCATTCAAAGAAGTCGAGAAGAGCCAACGGAAACCAGCTGTTTTGTCAGCTTTTTCATACTGTTTCTCCAGTTTGTATGCTATCCACCACACCGTCTTTTCCAACTCTGTCCAGCGACCGCAAACAAGGCATTACGCGGAAGACGCCGAATGGGCATACGAAGTACGTGTCCGAGCCATCGTAGTTGGCGCAGCGAGACAAGCGCCTCGAGGGAGTGGTTGCCTCCACCCAAGACACGCTGTCTGACTTCAAGCTTGGTTATGTGGTGCAGCCATCACACACGGGCGATGGACTGCAAGCTAAGGTTCTCGAAGACAGACAGTCGACGTAGGTCATCGGTACGAGCAGGCCAAGTCTCGCAATCGTACAACAGTACAGCGCGGACGGGCGCACTATAAACCCGCCCTTTGATGGGGAGACAGATCTCATGGCGGCTCCATAAATGCCTCAGCTTGGAGAAGGCAAGACGAGCTCTTGAGATTCGCATCAAAATCTCGTTTCCAACAGTCCCACCAGCAGTTTTGCACTTTACTAGGTAGATAAAACTCTGTACAACTTCTAGCGTCTCACCATCGCTGGTGAGTGCAGGTAAAAGCGTATGCCAGTCTTGAAAAGGCGCTTTGCAATTGATGGAGAAATGTGCATGCCATTCTTCGACGCTTCAATCGCCAAGCGGTGGAGTGTAAGTAGGACCGTCCGCGGGCTGTCACCCAACAAGATGATATCATCAGCGTAATCCAAATCAACCAACCGAGTACCTGGGAGGAGCTTAACGCGAGTGTTCAACAAGTTTTCCAGAGCATTTTCGAAGATATCCTCAATGGCAGTTGAAGAGGAATGGAGAGATAGGGCATCCTTTTCGTGCCTCACTGATGGCAACAAATGAAGGCGAAAGCTTTCCATAATCCCTAACTTTACGCGAGGTCAGCCTATACAGAGCACGCAGTACAAAACGAACTTCCCGGAAAAGCCATTCCTCAACCGGCAGTGCCACAATGCAGCCCTGTCTGCAGAACCGAAGACAGCACTGATATCCAAGAACACAACAATCGTTGACTGTTGATACATATGACGGAGCTCTAGAATCTGGCGAATTGTGAAAACCGGATCGATGCAGCCGCGACCAGGGCGGAACTCAGCCTGTCTTTCTCGCTGTAGTGATTCACGCGTTGGGGATAGCCTGAGAAAAATGATGAGCACCAGGATCTTGCAAACGACGGGAACCAAGCTTATGCCCTTGTAGTTGAAGCAATTTGTGCGCAGGCCATTTTTGAAGATAGTGACGACTATCAACTCACTCCAAGTTGATGGAACCTCCTCTTTTGACAGACTTCTAAGAACAAAGCGCTGAGTTCTCGAACCAGCGAATATAGCCAACTTTAAGTAGTGCAGGAGGTAGACCGCCAGGGCCGGGTGCCTTATAACGCTTTAGGCATCAGAATTCTCGCCAGATTTCCCAGTGAGAGGATCAGGGAGATTAGTCCACTCAGCACCAATGCGCGCTCCAGAGGAAACAGATGGAGCTGGTGGGCCAGGAAAACTGCGGGCGAAAATGTTCGGCCCATCGATTCAATCGTCGTTGAAGATTAGTGATTAGGAAGCCATCCTCTTCGCAGATGGTTTCGCTTACTCCAGATCGGAAGTCTTCGGTGACTCGGATGAGGTGGGACAGTTTGCTGGTATTACCATACAGAGTAGCAAGTGAGGGTATGTGGGTGTTCTCCAAGCTGGCTGATTTGGCTGCAAACGTTTCATCCTCAGGCTAGACGACATCATCAGTGCGATTTATGCGGGCCAGATAGAGATCCAAGTGATTATTGATCACTTGATTCGAACGTCAGGACTCAATTGGTCCAACTGAGGTGACCGTTCCCACGTTCACACCACAGGCCTCAAGGTCCTTCTGTAAGCTCCTACGTGATGCTCGATCCAGGGATCGGCGTTCCTCACTACAACTAGTGTAGACTGGGATCAAGCGCCGTCTGCCTATCAGCGACAAGGAGGCAGTGGTGATCCAGCTTTTCGCCTAGTGACAACTCCACAACTGACAGTACTGGAAGAAATTAAGACATCTTTGATGCATATCCATTGCAAATTCAGACCATCATCAGAGGATGAAGCAAGCAGTGTTGACAGAGAAGCGTGGTACTTGGTTAACTTCGCAGGATGTTGCAGATTTTAGACGTTCGGGCGGTAGTGCGTACGTCTGGGTGATCCTCCGAAAGGCATGCAGATCTTGGCGTGAGCCAATGCATGATCAGAGTCCAGACAGGTTGACCAGTTCGATCGGCAGTCTGTTATGCTTCCGCGCCATCTGTAGCTTATTGCTTTGTGGTCAAGCTGGAACCACTCTTGTGTAGCAGTCTGTCTTTTCGAATGCCGAAGACTGGTGCTCGTAAGAAACAATCTATGATCAGCACAAAGAGTCAATAGTCTGACTCCATTGTCTGATCGACTGCTACCGAGACCAAAACTATCGTCAAGGTGGTGTTTGCTTGGTGGCAGGCGTCCCGCTCGTGCCTTAAAATCCCCGGCAAGAATGACAATGTCGGACTATTTGGAGGAACGTAGAAGGTCATGTAGTTGTTTGTAAAAGCCGCCTCCGGGCTGCAGTCTGTAGGAGTGTAGATAGAGATGACAAACAAAGCACGCGTAACATCTCGACACTTACTTAACACACATGAACCTCATAGTCTGACTGCACATAGCCGACTGTTGACTGGGGTCCAGTCAAACAAAGCGGCATCAGCTTTGTCAAAAGTACAGCGCAACCCCAACACTAGCTTGATCAGAAGCGGCGGCCTCTGGGTCTCCGGAAAGGCGCAACTGGTCTTTGACGTCAGGGTTTGCCGGAGAGGTCGTTGTGATGACGGTACTGGTGTCTTACAAACTGGTTTATGAAAGACAACAGATGTCCACCGAGGGTGTGGGCCAGGTATGCTTGCCGTCCGGTCTGCATCAGAGTGCGCATATTGAACGCTGCAAAGCGGAATGAAGTACCAGGTAGAAGGAAAGCTTGGGCTTCGGTGGAATGTGAGAACCTTGTGACCACCGGACAACGAACACCAACAATTTGGCTCAGATCTCTGTCAGATGTGACCAATGAGCTGTTGTTGACGGTGATCGGGGAAGACATAGGTGCAGTTTGGGAACGGGACGTAGGACGATCTGTGAACGGTTTTTGAGCAACGGAGACAGTATGGCCAGTAAACATAGCAAGAGTAAAAGTAATAGTGTAATCCATCCATGATTTGTCAGTGGGTGTGATAATACCCGGTTGCCCAGGTCGAAGTAAAGGGTTGTCTTAGGGGGCCCCACTCCGATCCTTTGATCCAGGCTCTAATCTACAAGGCACATGGCGATATGAGGGTAGCGCGATCCAATGGGAGCCAGAGCCCAAGCAACTTATTCATGCACATTTAAGACCGCAAGGGACCAGCGGCCAAACGCACCCTTGAATTACAAGGTCGCTAAGTTGGAGGCAAGGGGCAATAAGTTTCTTTCATAGCGAGTCACATCCGCCACGTGTTGTTAAACGGACATACGTGCTTTTAAACAGGGAGAAAGCTTGCTAGGCGAAAACCCACCACGTCCTGGAACACCACCGCCGAACCATTCGCTGGAACGGAATGATCCAAAACCGCCCAACTGGCACAACGAGAAGATTGTTCGGCAAGCCAGCTAGGAATAGAGTTCGAGGCTGGTACTCCATCATTGTGTGTGTATACCCACCATCCGTGGGATTGTGCGCTGCAACTTACTAAGTATATTGTTGTGCTTGTAAAGAAGCTTGTGCTTCGAACATAATCATTTCGCCAGATCCTGATGGTGTGCTAACCTGTCCTCACAAACCAACTACACACATCAAATGCACCAAATTACATACACTGTCCAATATTATAAGCTCGTTTTTCTGAAACTATCCCTCCATGCCATATATTATCATGTTCGGCTTCTCAAAAGGGATTTTGGTTTAAGAGAACGATGGAAAGCTTTTGACTCTGATACCTTTGTGACTAGTGACATAAAGGTTTTTGAGTATGTTTCCAGGCCACTTCTGGGGTGCAGTCAGGCATGAATACCCAACTAATGCGAATAATGGGGGGTAGTGCGGAATAAGTTGTATCCTTTTGGGTGCTGGGTTCGAATGTTCGGCGTAATAAATATAGTCGAACGGTGGTGTCACGTGAGCACCCTAATCCAAAGGAATGCACACATGCACCCCATCATCCATGAGCTCCCCGCTGGTGAACACTAGGTATAAGATAAACGGCTTATTCGCTGTTCTCAACCTGGTGGGAGCGATGGCTTGATAGTGAAGGGGTATAATAGAGACTAACTCTGGCAGATGGGCTTTGAACGGTTCATTGTCCTTTACAGGAATTTCCATACCATAGATGTTTAGATCTCGTTATGACGAGATGGCTGTATTCCGATTCATCACAATAACAAATGCACATATCAGTCTGGTCCATTTCCGGAGTCGAATTACGTGATCGAGAAGATGTCATAAGGTATATGTCGACGTCTTCAACTATAAGTTGCACCAATGTTCATCAGTGACACCAATAGGAATTGTCTGTGAGTTCACAGAGAAAGCTTCTTTTGTAATAAATGAGTACCCTCTCCCCTACGCGTTCTGCCGTTCCGTAGAAGTGACCTACTGGGTAGAGTGATTTGAATGTCGATAACAAAAGTGCATTAGTGGCTGATGAGGTAAGAGCGGAGATCGTATCGACCATTGCGTCGTCGGCCCTTGAAGTTCAGTTGGGTTACACGACTGCTCGCGGTTGTCCGGGCCCTGGTGGTCTCCCGTAGTTAGTTGCATTTCCTCGGATGCTGAGGTTGCCATGAGGTCAATCACTTCACGGAGCTGTATGAGGGGGAAAGTAACTTAATTGTCCGTCTCAGTGAGTCGTCATCTACCCGCGACCTTCAAGCGAATTTCCGTAGGCATCTTCTTGAAGATTCCGGACCAGTTTTCCGAGAAAAGCGGTGTCGTTAGCAAAGACTGAGGTATCACTTTCACCAGCATGAGAATATTCCCCCTTGTAATTGAGCGAAAATGAAATTCCTGTCGATCTCTAAGCAGTGATATTAACGAGAGAGTTCTGGGCGGAGGTAACACTTACTACCAGTTGTGTGTCCCCGCTTCCTCAGAGGAAGATATTTGAGGTCCAAGAACCCTGACATCTTTATTAACTTTCTCAGGGCTAGTATTTACTTTGCTATTCTCTTTCGGACGTTCTTTCCAAGGGATGTCCGGAAGAATGCGCACCCCATGTGATAACTTGCGGAACTGAAGGGATGACATTAGAACAGCCTCTTTGTTGTCAACGGAACTTAGTGTCCCCGTACTGCAATGAATTCGAGTGATGTCGTAGGTTCAACCGAAATACCAATAGAACCACAATTGGAATTTCGCTGGTTACGGTCGTCCATCAGCTTCCACTTTACAACCATAGACTGCGATTCTGGAACATATGTGCACACAGCAGTTAAGGCACCGTGAATTTTTCTTTTGGCTGCAAATTTAAGGGTAATAACTAATACCTTTCTTACCGGTTTGGTGGGCTAGGTACTGAGTCAGGAGTGTCCTCGCCAGCGTTTGCATGAAGGCATCTGATGGGAACGATGACTAATCGAAACGCCTAAACTCCCCAAGCAAACATTCAGTAGCTACACCTTGTCAACAACATACGGTCACCTGTAACTGGGCATCGTGCAAACATAGCTCGCAGCTTCGTGAACAGTCGGTACCCCGCAAATAACTCAGCACCGACTACGAGACGACAGCATGTGCGTTACTGGTGCCGACTTCGAGCCATGTTCTGTAGAGTCTCATGCCAAGCGTAAGGTGAGTCATGTGGACTCCAGCCTCGAAGGCGTCAGGGACCAACAGCGCTCCGTCTTGCAGTCAATGACTTTATTTCACACTGATAACTTCACTTTTGTCCACCTCGAACCTTGCGCCCCGCTGCGTCCGGCAAGCAAAACGGGGCTCATCTCGGCAAGTTATGACCGGGCAAACATAGCATTTGTCAAAGCCAAAGCAACTTACTCAACATTTGGGTGTTGCGCTTCCCAACATTATTTGTTGTATGAAAGAACTGACCTCATAATCTCCGCCTAGTACTTGACTACTCACATCATCGTTACCACACGCTGCTAAGATCCGAGACCGAGATGGTTTGTTTGCATAAAAGAAGCATGTGTTCCGGAATTTCTGTGGGAAGTTGCAGTTGCATATTGTGGGCTGAGATAAACTCACACAGATAGTCAGCAGTCATATTCAATGTTATTTTTGACCATTTGTGCCAATGGCCAACTTCGGGGCTTACGACAATTCGTCACGGCAGGAAAATATCCCGGTAGAATACAAAGACAGTAGTCCGGAATAGAAAATTCTATAGAGGGGGCTGAACCGCACACTAAACTAATCGATGTGTCTGGGTTGTATAGAAGCTACAGGTAGGACCCTCTGCGTACATGCATGTCATACAACCCGTGTCCTTCGAATAGTAGACACACAGTTCCGAAATATGGGACAGTGAAAGATCCAGGGACTTGAGGTATCCTGGAATGAGCACATCAATTCAGTGCCATACGGACAGCAGATTACATGGTTCCAGCAGTTGACTTGAAAATAATGGGACCTTTGCGTAGTAAGATGGAATTGGTTTCTGCTGAAACAACAGACGAGCTGCCATGGTATTTTCACATTAGAAAAGGATTGCAAAAGTCGTTTAACGCAGAGCACGACATAGCGAAGCCTATAACTACAAACCGGAGTGATAAATACCGTTAGCCCCTTAATTACATCTATTAGCATGCGCTACAAATCCACGCCTTTATATTAATGTGAGTGCCATCTGTGAGTCGGCAACCAATCGGCGTTTCCGCATCGCTTAGAGATTCACGATGGCTATATAAGCCAATTAAGTGGAACAACATCCTGTCGAGTACCTGTTAACGAGTATGCTCTTAGCTCCTCAGAAGACTGATCTGAATACTATCATACATTTGCAAGGCGTGCAAGAAGGCAGGACTTCGCGCTCCCATTTTCAGTAGGGAGGCCTTTAAATAAGATTTTTATTCAGCAGCAGTTGTTTAGCATCGAAAAACATCCATTGATTCCAGCTGCTGGGGATGAGGTGTCTTAGGTTGTACAAATGAGACCTGCAACATCAACTAGTCGACCAACCGAGTAAGCAACAAGGCGATAAAATGTGTGAAGGCCACAACTTTTACCTTCTCTTCGGAACTTAAGCGCTCCTTGAAAAGTCGTTCTCTCTGTTGTTCCTCTTCGGACTTCTTCTGTTCCAAAGTAAGCCTTTGCTTCATCTCCTTCCATTCTTCCCATTTCCTCGCCGCCATGATTTTCTGCTGCTCCAGTTTAGCTTTTGCTTTTTCAGCGAGTTCCTGATTTTTGATCTGTAACACATAATCGAGGTGATTGTTAATTCTAAAGACGAATTGGGGAGCGAAGGTTTTGACTCTTCTGAGTATAACTACGCTCATTGGATGGCATATTCCCTCTGTAGCATCGCAACTGTGTCTGAGGTCCCTGCAGAGAGCAGTGGGATTATTCAGTGATTATTCCGAATGAAATGTCTCATCTCCTCGTTAACGATACAGTGACCCATGGTCGCACTCACAACTTTACAACCTATGCCTAAGCTCTATTCGTGCCATTCATTATTATCGAGGAGATTGTGCAGCGAATGAGCCTCATTCATCCGAAGAATAGCACGCAGCTAGATAACAAAGCATTGGCGGTAATGACATATAACCAGTATCAGACATGTTATAGCTCAGTGTCTTTTCAAGTTACTGTCCACAGCTTGTTCAATACATTGGAATCTGACATTTAGACTCAGAGAAGCTACTAACGTTGTCTGGTAAATACCGGTGACTGCAAACTGCAAACAGAACGTACGAGAGCGTAATCTTGTTTCTCTCTAGTAGATATGGAAGGATACGACAGCTCATCACAAGGTCTGTCTCCCTAGTAACAGATATGGGAAACTGTCCGGGATACGCCTCCAGATTCCGAATATCCAAGGGGAATCCAATGCACATAGTTGAAGCATTCACATGTCCACTCGTATTTGTTAAAAATACTTTCGACAACAGCAATTGGAAAGGAAGTGTTTCAAAACCAGTGGATAGGGTGCCCCAGCTTACCGTCCGATAACCCAGTGGGAAACTGAAAAGCTGGAGAAAATACAGCATATCGCAACTAGAATGATACCGGGTCTAGGGAAACTTCCGTATAAAAAACGTTGTGAAAGGCTCGGACTCTACACACTATCCTACCGCCGAGTAAGAATTGATCTTATTACGATCCATCGAGTACTACACTTGAAACATTTCCTCATATTGCGGCCAATATTTCACCTGCGGGAAACCTGTAAAACCCGAGGACACCGTTACATACTCAGGGTCCCCAGCATGAACAAAGTATCACATCAGCTTTGTATCGAACGAAGAATCGTAAACTTATGGAATACACTACCAGAAGGATTAATAGAGGACGATTCTGTGAAGTGTTTTAAAACCCGTATCGAGAATTATTTCGGAAATCTCTGCTTTTGTGAAACGATGCACAAACAATACCAAAAGGAGACATCATATGCCCAGGAATAATGATACCGATACAAATTCCTAACCGAACAAGGATAAACGATTAACGGACCAGACACAACTGCTGATGATTCACAACTAAATGTTTTTGATTTTTCGTAGTTCGATAGAGTTATAAAGAAACCTTTCTAATTGCTCTTAAATACAGTCTCAGTCTCTCAGTCTCAGATAACGAAGGTTTTGACACCTAAGGCCAAGCACTATCCGGTGCACGGATAGGAAACTACAGAGCAGTGGATGATGGTTCGGACCATATAGTAGTTAGATTTCATTCCATGATGGTCAGCTATCTTCCCCCGTGACTCAATGGCACAAGCTGCTGGCTAGTGGTGTAAGCCACCAGCGGTCATAGATTCGGTTCCTTGTAGGGGGCCGAGGGAATCCGCACCACTGACCAGTCTCGCAAGTGACTAACAGTTATCCGTAGCCGTTCGTACCGTGAACTGAATTTGATGTTAGCCGCTGCCTACACCTAAGCTCGTCGACATCATCTTTCAGTCCTCTCCGCCCCGCTGCCTTGCGCGTAGGTTATTTAGCCAAAGGCTCGGAGTGGAGTCCTCTATGTAAACTCCCTACTTCGGCTTGGGCAACCGGGTAGTATCACGCCCTCTCACAAAACCATGGACTGTACTACAACGTGCTCATCAGCTACTATTTCTGCTAGTCACTTTCACTCGACTTCATCACACGCCAATTGTTTGTTTGCTAACAATCCTCACTTACCCTTACCCGATTCATGTGTTCAACAATCTGGCTGCGATTCCAGTTGCGCCACAGACCAAAGAGTTCAAACTATGGCTCTCTTTCGTCCCCGATCCTCGTTCCGTCTGACGTGCTTCAACGCTCGGACACTCATGCAGATTGGACAACAAACCGGTCTAGCGCGCTCCCCATATTCCCTAGACATTGACGTCTGCTGCCTTTCAGAAAACCGGTTGCAAGATCCCAGCACTGTGCTTACATTGACATCCCCCACTGACCATGAAGCCAGATGACACCTGTGTCTTTCTGGAGATCCAGAAACAGCCTCAGTGGGTTTGGCTGGTGTAGGTATAGCACTGAGTAGCAACGCCGATGCTGCACCACTTCACTGGTTCCCGATTAACAGCCGACTATGGGCAGTTCGGCTTCGGGGTTCATGTAGAATCAACAGGCACCGCGAAGAGAGACACAACATGTTTGTGATCTCGGTGTACGCTCCAACTGACTGCAGTGGCGACTGGGTCAAGGACGAATTCTATCGGGATCTACAACAGATCTTGACTAATGCTAAAAAGCCGGATGTCGTTATCATTGCTGGGGATTTTAATGCACGGGTTGGCCGCCTGTTACCATACGAACGCCACCTTGGTGGTCATCACGCGCTCAATGAGAACCGCTCTGATAACGGAGAGAGGCCTCTCCCATTGTGCGAAGACAACCGTCTGTTTCTTTCGAGCACTAACTTCAGGGGTACGAAGAAGCGTTCCGCAACGTGGTGTCCCCCTTCTTCAACACAACCATGGTCTCAAATTGATCACATTGAAATTAGCTTCAGATGACATAGCAGCGTACTAGACTGTAAGTCCTTTTGGTCCACCTTCGTTGACTCAGATCATGCTCTGGTCTGCGCGAAAGTCTGTATGTGTTTTGGAGGATCCCGAAACACGAAGCACCGCAAGATTGATGTAAACAGATTAACTGATTCCTCTGTCCAGGCGAGGTATCAGTCTTCACCGGCATATGCACTCAGTTGCAATCCACCGCAAGAAGTGGAACAACACTGGTCTTGTATACGGAAAGCGATGACCATTTCCGGACAGTCATGTTGAGGTCTAACTCGACGCTTCATGAAGGCTTGGATCTCTGCTCGTTCTCTGGAGCTGTTCGAACGCCGCAAAGATATCCCCGCGGAACCAGATTGCAACGAGCGGCGCCGTTTGGCCAACCGGCTGCTCAAGTAAAACCTATGTATGGATCGTGAGACATGGTGGTCTGAGCTTGCTTTAGAGATGGAGACCGCTGTCCTCTCTGGCAACACTCGCAGGCTTTCCAACTCATTCGGTCTACTGGCCCCAGGAAGCCTGGTGTCAGTGAGGCCATTTGTGAGGTAGATGAGTCTCCGATCACTAACCAACAGAGGCGTATGGACCGCTGGGCCGAGCACTTTCACTCGCAGTTCTACTGGCCTCCACCATCCATCAGTACATGCAGTACACCTTGTTGTTCACCCTGGCTCGTTCCACTGAATCCACCCAGCGAAGCGGAAGTCTGACTCGAGATTCGACGCTTGAAGCGCTTCATGTCTGCCGGCTTAGACGGATTTCCTGCGGAGCTATTCAAGTACGGCGGTGTGCCGATCATTAACCAGCTGACGGCGCTGTTCGCGAAAACTTGACATGAAGTGAAAGTGTCTTCCTCTTGGAGCGAATCAGTTATCGTCCCGATTTTCAAGAAAGGCGCTCGCACTTCATGTGCAAATCATCGCGGGATTAGTCTTATTTCAGTTGCCTCTAAGCTATTGGCATCCATTCTGCTCCGCAGGCTATCCCCGGTATGTGAATCATACTACCGCGGAGAACAAGCTGGTTTCCGTCCTGGCCGCGGATGCGTGGATCAAATCTTCACGCTCCACCAGCTCATCGAACATCGCCACATTTATCACAGGCCCATAATCGTTGCATTCTTAGACATACGTGTCGCTTTTGACACCGTTAATCGACCTGCTTTATGGCGTTGCTTGCTAAAGAACGGGGTGCCAGAGAAATATACCGCCATCTTACGAGCACTTTACCTTCATACATCCGGCAGAGTGAGGGTTTATGGCAAGCTTTCCCCGCAATTCGCTGTCAATATTGGTGTGCGACAGGGCTCCTCTATGTCCCCATTCATCTTCAACTTCGTAATCGAAGACGTTCTGTCGAATGCTCTAGAAAGTTTCCAACATTTTGGCCTAGAGCTTCTACAAGGTGAGCGCGCGACCGACTTAGATTGTGCTGATGATATCGCCTTACTTGGTGAGGATGCTCAGAGTATGCAACTCATTCTGGATCGTTTGGCGGTTGTAGCATCTAATTATGGCATGAGCTTCGCCCATCAAAGTGTAAAGTACTGTTCAAGGATTGGCTTTCACCTGCTCTCGTGCTCACTCTCGAAGGTGCACAACTTGGACAAGTAGATAGTTTCCTCTACCTTGGGAGCTGAGTTTCTGCTGGAGGCACTATCAACAAGGAAGTTTATCTTCGTATCGCTAAAGCTCGATCAGCATTTGTCAATCTGAGGCACTTGTGGCCTCGTCGCGACGTCTCATTCTCACTAAAGGGCCGAGTTTACAGCGCATCAGTTCACTCAGTATTGTTGTATGAGGGCGAGTCCTAGCCGATTCGCGTGGAAGACATGCGTCGTCTTTCTGCCTTCGATAACGCTTGCTTAAGGAGGATCGCTCGTGTTTGGTGGCAACATCGAGTTAATAGTAATGACGTTCGACGTCACATCTTAGGACTGCGAGTATTTCCTTCAACAAGCTGGTATTGTTGCGCCAGTTAAGATGGCTCGGTGACGTCCTACGCATGGCACCTGAGCGTCTACCGCGTCGCGCTCAATTCGCTCGTCAAGGACCTGGCTGGAGGCGACCGCGTGGTGGTCAGCCTTCCACTTTGCGGCAGCACGGAAATCGCCGACGTTGTGTCTAGCCGCTGTTGCATCCGTACGTCTTCCAGAATGGGGACCCAAAGATGAGGAGTGCCAATGGCTTAGCAGTCTGGAAGACATAGCCCGCAACCGGAATCAGTGGAAGAATTATGTACAGTATTGTATTGATTCACATGTTTAATGCTACGAACCTTGAAAATGACAAAAAAGGAGAACAATCGGCGTGTGAACAACCAACTAAAAATGTTTTGTTCTACTTTTTATTAAAATGTCCCATTCTTCCTGCGGCATATTAGCTGAATTGGGTTGCTCACTTTCAACTACCATGCCACGATGACTATGACGCGATGACGGTCCCTTATCCGCTGATCTCCATGGTTTTATGTTGGCTCTGTGTCTAGTTGATAGACTGCTGATTACTACTACTACTAGTCCTCTCCTATCACAGTATGCCATAGTTGATTGGCATGTTACGCTACTATGCTTGACAGATCTACTCAATCAGTGACACTATCCTTTAACTTTTGCTCTCCGCAACACATTCGTACTTGTGTGTTACGGTAGCTGCCGAGTGCATGCAAAGCAATCGGGTCCGCGGCGGGCCACTGGGATCGAAGGCGGACAGACACATGGATGGACGAAGCAGAGACAACATACCGTGAGTGGAAACGGTTAGAACATACATTTCACCATCGTAGACGGTTTAAAAGGATAGCCAACAAGCAGGTCGAAAAATCGACAAAGAGGTGATCAAGATGTTCGCAGGGACAATTCTGTATTTCCAGTACACCAACCTAAAGAAATACGTTACAAATGTTCTGCTAAGAAAGTCAACTGAGAGCCCGGGGTTTCGATCCCATGTTGCAAAAATGTTGCAACTAATAGCGGCAAAAGGATAGCCACGGTAGATCCGATAATTGTAAGGATAAAGCTTCAGTCAGCATCGCTTTGCAATACAGCATATAATAACTAGACTTTCCTCACTCGAAACACCTGAGTATGTAGTTCACGACCATAGTGAGGGACAGATTCGTGTGCGCTTTACGCGGTCATGGAATATGACTTGATGCAGCGGGTAGATAATCGTTCTTAACACACTAACCACATAGTCCCCTAATGGCTGTTACGGCTCCATGTTCAATGACTACGTTCACTAAAAACGACTCCACTGCATGCCACCCAGCCTTATCGTCCCAAATGTTAATGGCGCTGAAGCATTCTTGAGTTCCAAAATCGTGGAAGTACACTCTGCCTAAAACCGATATTTTTCCTGTTGAACGGCAAATAAATAACAGGCTAGGTTGCAGGGATTAGACTGTCCGTCACTGTGTGAGCCACAAGGGCGTGGGCCAGGGGACTCAGAAACCAGGCACTGATTCGTCGTTCCGTTAACAAATGTGGAAAAGTTGAGGCGCAGATCCCATGACGACAGGTTAGTTGCCAAGTAAACATCATAAACCAAGTGCGATCTGACTTTCGCTTTGAGGAATAAACTCGAATGTGACATGCCGCAATGTCACCCTTTGAACTATCACCATAACCATTCTACGGGATCTGTTAAGCATTCGTATTTTTACCCATTGTTATTGCAGTTACAAACTTTACCCTTCTCACAAACATCTAAAAGCAATCTACTATCGCCCACTGGACATTCGAAGGACAGGTACTTAAGCCCATTGGGAAGTGACGGGTGAGTGAGCCAATCTGCAACACCAGGACAGGTACTGTGAGCCCATTGGCAATACGTCGCGCACCAAGCAGAAGTTGTGTGTTAAAATTTGCGCACCTAATCGTCAGCCCTCGGTAGCTCGGTGGTAGAGCAGCGGACCGGAAATTCGTGGACCGGGGTTCGATTCCCCGTCAAGGCACATTATTGTGCGTGAATTTTAATCGTGACTTCTACTTTCTACAAACTTTACCCTTCTCACAAACATCCAAAATTAAGTTACAAATAACGTTCGGTAAACAGTCCAAGGAGAATCTACAGAAGCTCGTCACCTGATAGCCAGGTTTCACAATCGTATAAGAGGGTTGGATGGACAGCTGCATGGTAAACTTTGCTCTTCAGGGCGAGTGTGATGTCGCGGCTTCACCACAGGTGGCGGAGATTGGCAAAAGAACATCGAGCTTTTGTTATACAGTTCGTAATCTCAGCTTCGGTCCTACGGGCGCTAATATAGTTACCCAGGTACTTGAATTCCTAAAAGACTACTAGCTGATTACCACCAACCGTCAGCGCAATGGTGGGTCCTTTCCAATCTTGGAGAAGAACATTGCACTTTGATGGAGCGAAGCATTGCCCACTACGATTGACAGCCAGTGCTAATCAGTCCAGTGCAGACTGGCACGTTTGCGCGCTGTGGTAGATTAGGGCAATGTCGCCCGAATACTGCAAGTCAAAAAGGCGCTTACCAAGAAGTAGTTCCACATTTCCTAGGCCGTCTCCAGCGAAGGCTGTTTCTATAACTCAATCAATAGTTGAAGAGGAAAGGTGACGGCGGACAACCTTGCCCCATACTTCTGAGGCTATTGAAGAATGGAGACAGTTTGCCATAAACCCTCACTCTGTCCGAACTATGCGCGCATAGCGCTTTGAGAAGGTTTACATATTTATCCGGCAAACCTTTTCTCAGCAGACCGTCCCAAAGGGCACATCAATCTACCGAATCAAAGGTACCTTTTAGGTCGCGCAACACGACAACGGTGGGTCGTCAATAAACATGGCGGTGCTCCAACCATTGCCGCAAAGTGAAGATGTGGTCGATGCAGCCTCGATTTCGACGAAACCCGACTTGCTGTTCGCGGATCTGACTTTCACGAGCGCCAGTCAGTCTGTGGAGAACGACAGAGGCAATTACGAGGACGCAGCCTCGATTTCGACGAAACCCGACTTGCTCTTCGCGGATCTGGCTTTCACGAGCGCCAGTCAGTCTGTGGAGAACGACAGAGGCAATTACGATCAGACTGATCCTTCTATGGTTGCCGCACTCCGAACGGTAGCCTCCTTTAACAACTGGGACTATGACCGAGCGGCTCCAGTCTCTCGTGACAGTTTCCTGCTCCCAAAGTTTCACTAGCAACTCGTGTAATTCATCTACAAGAGTAGGTCCGCCGAATTTGTAGAGAGCTGGGAGAATTTTATCTGCACCAACAGCCTTATGCAAGTTCAGCAGTCAGATCTCACGTTCGACTTCTGCGCGTGAGGGCGGATCTAAGGAGACGGGCCATGGAGAAGTGCACTCAATGCCCGAAAGAGAAAACGATAATCAAGATTGCTTAAACTGCCTTGTAACGTGTTCGGCTCAATGCTCCAAGCGTTTGACAAGCTGTGAATCGACTGTCGTCTCTCCTCGCGTATTGTCTCGCTAACACCAGGTATCCTGCTGCCTGTTTTCGTATCAGACAGAATAACATGTGATGATTACCAACGGCAGCGGCTGTTTCCATTTCCGATGCACGATGAGACAACCAGGCTTCGCAGTCTCTCCTCAGGATAGCACACAGATTTGTGCTGAGATTTTTGCGAGTCACATTGTATTCACTTTCAGCCGGAATACGTCGGTGAGCATCCATAAGTTCCAGAGACTTTGTAGAGACACAATGTGAAGATTGGCAATTTGATTTACTACATGAAGACATGTCTGCTGATAGTAGCGTTTGACGAATACGCGATCAGTGATCTTCGACGGTGTTCACTGGACGCTTCCACAGCCCAGATGCCAGCGTAGTTTGACACGCATCCGGACCAACTGGCTTCGCCAGCTGGCTGCTATCAATCCGCTCAGAGCAACGTTGCGGACGTCCGCCGAAACGCACCCGCAGATCAGCACACACAATAGCATGATCGGAGTCCACACTGGTGCTCCAAATCGAGCGACAGTTTTGGACAAAGCCTCTCCAGCGGTAATTAATCGCGATGTAATCGATTTGCGTCGATGGCTGGTCAGCGAATGGTGGGCACCAAGTCTCTCTTCTACGGGTGCTGTGTCGAAAGTTTGTGCTCGCGTGAAAGAGACGAGCACCTTCACACAGGTGTAGCAATCGCTCACCGTTTTCATTACGGGAGCCTACACCATGTTGGCCACCCAGATGAAGCTCATCAGAGAACTCTTTCGACTTGGGCGTTTAGATCACCAGAAAGCACCACAATATCCATGCTTCTTCTGTAACGAAGAAGATCGTTAAGTTAATGCTAGAAATCATCTTTCACCGAATCAGGGCTGCAATTTGTGAGGCGTAAGCCGCAATGAAAAGCAGGTACCGTTTGTCCCCGCGCGACTTCGAAGCCTGGAACGAGCCAGCCAACCCAACGACGCACATCCGGCTGTTGACTGGGATCCAGTCGATCAGAGCAAATTCAGCTCGTGGACTCAAAACAATGCCGACGACAGCTTGATCGGCATTTGAAGTTGCGTCATCGCCAGCCAGACACAATGAGGTTATGCCGCCAGTGTCGCATGTAGGGATCGCAGAGTAGGCGCGGAGCTCGAATCTTGCAGGGGGTTTCAGCTAAACAGCAAATAGCGACCGAGAGGGTCTCGAGTGTACGGGCACGTGCCGTCTATTGGCCAATCTGTAGCAAAATGCGCACCTTGAGGCATGCCAGTCTTAGCGAGGATTCAGGACTCCAAAAGTAAGTGGATGATGTAACGTTGCCGCTTGGTCGTACATGGGCTTGTCGTTTGGATTGAAGTGACGCCCTACGATTGTGTGTGAATTGAAACTAGAAGACAAACGGCTATTGAAGGGAGGTATGGGAGAGCCAAGAATTGGGGGATTGAAAACGGGGGATGGAAGTGAAGTTGGAACGGGACGCTAAGGATGAAAAGCGCAAGAAGGCGGGAAGGTTTGAGCAGGAGCATCCAAACCCCTATCCACCCTATTCGATGCAGCAGATAGGCCGCCGTTTATTATCCTCTGCGAAGGTCAGAGCATCAGGGGCTTGTTACAAGGAAAGGTCATGGTGTATTTCGTGGGCAGGATACTGTCAGTTTGCCCAGGCATAGACAGGAGGACGATTAGGGTTCTCAACCAAAGCCTTTTGTTCAAAAAGCTTACAGCAAGGCAGCGGGTTTTGGCACTGGGCTACAGAGAGCCCGTTTTATGGAATAAGGAGCCACTCCTACTCTAACTCCCAACCTGGAGGGCCAGGAGACTAATTTTGTCTGATCTCTGACCATTGGCCAATCTGGTATTAGTGGCTCGGAAGGTGCAAAAAGCACCACCCAACATAGCTCAATCGATCACTGGGGCACACAAACCATCACACCATGTTAAGATCCAGTCTCATCGCAATGGAGGGATTCCACAGCATGCATGTCGGAATTTTCTGTGATAAGGATGTAGCTGTAAATCTTGGTTATCATCCAACTCATTGCCGAAGCCAGGTTGAAGTCCGTCTCGGGCGTGGAGGAGAGACGACGGGAAATTACAGCCAACAAGCAGCCGGTTTATGTGTTACAATACCAAAGGGATTCATGAATTAGTGCACCTGGAGATTCGCTTCTTGGATGCAGTAGGGCTTGACGAGGCATGTATGAAGTGGATGAAGCTATGTCGACCGACGAAGGACCTAATCGTTTTCATTTGTGGTTTGATATCGAAAAGGGCTACACTGTCTCGAAATGACTGCAACCTATATACAGTCTCACTTGCACATGCGGTAGGTAGACCATTGGTAGCGTTCTCAACTGCTACTATTCCGAGCACATGGTTTCTGCTTCGCTGTTATTGTTGCTGCCGAAGGTAGCGCAATTTATGTCAGCAACGCTTTTATATTCACCGTCATCTGTTGGGACTGGAACACACGTTTCAGTATCTTCGGGCCACTGCCCTTTTAGTGCGTTGACTCGCGTACGCTGGAAACCGACTGAGACATAACATCACTAGCAGAGAGCCTCAAGTATGTACTGACGTGAGCAGGAGGTTCCCCGTCTCTAGCTCTTAGTGGTTCAGGCACGCTACGAGCGACAGTGCATTTTTTCTCTCGTCTGCATAGTGGTCGTTCGAATTATTTTCCTCCTAGTGGCGTGCACTACATAGAAAATCTGAAAAATTGCGTATCACCGCCTTCACTCCGAATGCGTTATACGAACAAGTGCGTCACCTGGACAGCATACGGGGATCCCAGTGTTGTCCGTAGAGTTCAAGGTTCACCGCAGTGCATCGCGTTTAGATGCCTAGCGACGCGCATAAAGTTGGCCTGCCTGGTCCGGATCTTGATCCAATCACAGAGAAAATTCAAATGCTTTGAGTCGTCCTACTAATTATCCCAAGAGCAATTTGCCTTGGGCGTTGGTGTAAATCGGTGTTAGGATACCGTAGTTCTGCCTGGTCTTCGATTATGCGGGGGGGGGGGCGCGACGATTGATGGCCTTGGCGACGTCTCTGTAATTTGTGCCTCGTCCCTGACACACGTTGTGACTGTGGTGGCTGAACCTCCTGAAATTGCATTCTGATTATATCGAGCAGCAACTGTTGCACAAGTAGATCAGTCAGTAGACTGGCGCGTCGCGTCTTACGTTAGTCAGTTATACGATCGCAAGTAGGGAAGCCAGCTTTCAGGTCGTTGCACCGCAGACCAGCTTGATTGAGCTGCGAAAGTTGATGGCTGCCTGGGTGAGAATGATTCACAATGGAAACGAGTTGATCTGTTGGTTCTATTCTCGGTCATGGAATGGGACGGTTGCAAAACTGTTGGAAAACTGATGGAATCCACTATCGAGTAAACCCGAAATCCGGGGTGGGTTATTGTAACAGCGTGAAACTGCATGAAACTGGGCGAAAAGAAGTAAAAATTTCTAAACCTCGGAAGAAACATACTCTGCTGACATTATTCTAAAGAGAATGATTTCAGTGCACAGAGCTCGTCAAACCGATACGACTAAGTGTAAATCCCGTTACGGAGTAAATCCGCAAAAATGGTGATCAAAATGATGCGACGGTCAGACGCATGATTCATATATGCAGTCATTAACAAGTAATGTCCCGTTGGATCGGTTTCTGGAGTACGTCTATTCTTTAAGTGTACTACTATTTTTGCAAATGTGATGTCTTCCGCTGCTATACTGCTGACTGAAGACAACAAAATGCCAAGGTAGAGGCCGATTGAATATCATCCACGATATTTTCAAACGCTCTATATGGATTCTAATTTTGTCAATTTGATCATCTGTCAACAATTCCCATCGATTAACTAATGACTGGATCTCCGATTCATGTATTATTCTTGGTGACTATGGTATAAATTACGGCTTGGTAAACCCCACATATTGGTGTTCACCGTTAGAAATAATCGGCGTTTCTAATGTGTTGACCACCTGCGGACGTTCAGTTATGTGACATGGGCGGTGAAATGGAGCATAGCCAGTTGAGATCAGAGAAGGTAACTAATTTCGTTACCTTAATAAGTGTATCTTCTTCGGCAAACTTCCGCCTTTGCTTCTCCTTTTCTATCAGCCATCTCTCCCAAGCAGTAAATTTGCTTTCCGTATGGAGTTGCCTGCAATTTTTCGGATCTGGAGTTGAAACTGTAAGCCGATTTGATTGGTAAGTGCTGTCATTCGATGCGGTGTAATTTTTCCAAGCATCCTGGGTAAAGTCTGGCGATCCAGTAGCTAAGTCCACCGATACGCCACTATGCATTGTACGGAATCTGGGATCGGACTCCCGCGAGGTAGCATGACTTGCGATCTTCCTATGCCTGGGAATAAAAAACAGACCAGATATATTTTGTTTCTTTTGATGTTTTCCTACCAGACATGAAGTACCACCAAAGTAATGCGATTCTCGAGGGGATGTGGTGTGAATAGCGCATCTTGCATTGTCGTGTTAAAACAAGCACTGTTATTTGCGCACGCCTGTCTAGGTGATCTGGCGCTGTGGAGAATAAATTTGTTTACTTGCCGCTAGTGCCACTTCCAGACTTCATGCTCCAAATCTGATGTTTTGGGATATAAGGTGCATGTGCCATATTTGGCCAAGTTTATGTGGGAAACACAAGAACACAAGCGTTGAGATAATAAAATTGTTATCAGGAAGACTACTCTGAGGTATAAAGGAACTGCAGAAACGAATCCGCCAATCTGAAAACGCTAATGAACAGTACAAGTGACAAGTGTTTTTCTGTTCTGTTCTTTTGCAAGCGGACGTTGGTCATACAAGTAAACTCTAAAGGATGGTTCTGCTACTCCGGTTGAAACAAAACTGACTGACTGATACACTTAAATAGCAACAAGGCACTGGTACTATTCTGGCTGCCCGTGCGGTTTTGTTAGTTACAGTCGCTATCACGTCCATACCTTGTGAATGGGAATCAGCTGACGGTCTGTTAATATGGCTTTCGGGATTCCGTGATCCGCTAGCATATGTTTCGTTACCGCATGAGTTATAGTGTTCACCCTTTGATCCGAGATTCCCGTTGCTTCAATTCAGCGCGTGAAATAATGGATCAACAGCAATATGTATTGGTTACCACCCCTGGTCAGCGGAAACGGTTACATCGCGTCGATCGAGCACAGCTCACCAATTGCAGATACCAGGTCCGACAGTGCTAGTTATTATGCTCCTCGACAGTAGGTTTTCTATAGCTGACATTGTTTGCACGAAAACACATGTTACTCTAAGTCATTCTTCCTACCCGGCAAGTCGGTACCTTATTTCAGCAGATCATAGGTTCTATCACAAGCGGTGTGCGCCATTTCAAGCAAGGAATCATCACCTTCCGCCTTAGTTTCGTCAGAAGCACCGGCACCGAAGTGTTGCTACCTCCTGGCATCCACATCAGGATTCCCGCTTCATTCACTTGCAACTTACCAAAATTTCTCCTAAACGGTCCTAGCTGTTTGTGTTGGATCCCGTTTAAGACTGATTGACAAGTTATCGGTGAACGAGCCCCTCGCACAAGAGCATATCACTGTGTTATTTGGCTACCAACTGTCTCGGGTTGTGCTCAAATAGTACACCATTGATACCGAAAGCTACGCTCAGCAGGTCAACTTCGTTCGCCATGCGTGAACAAAAATCCGCGGTTTGGTTCTCCTTCCCCCGCGTGTAATATATCATGAAATCATATTCCTAAAGGCACAGCGCCTACTGCGCCAGCTTTCCCCTGGGGTCTTTGGCGGAATTAATCCATTCCAAAGGCTTTTGGTCCGTTTCGACGTGAAAAAGCTGACATAACAGATACGGCCACCATCTGTCCAACGCCCAGACGATGGCGAGACAATCCTTCTCTACGCTTGAGTACTTGCGTTCTGCTGGTTTCAAAAGTTTACTGGCGTG
The DNA here is from genome assembly GCA_944474145.2 of Dicrocoelium dendriticum. Taxonomy (NCBI): domain Eukaryota; kingdom Metazoa; phylum Platyhelminthes; class Trematoda; order Plagiorchiida; family Dicrocoeliidae; genus Dicrocoelium; species Dicrocoelium dendriticum. The sequence goes on along the minus strand of OX104063.1, from coordinate 120,829,339 downwards.
CTCAATCGTCCCGTGACTTTGTTTCAAAGCTGTCCTAACTACGACATCTCTGGCATCCGTGAGATCCGTAGACATCTCTCCATTAATGTGCAACTGCAAGGACAGTTCCAGTCTTCCCATTTCTTGCAGACTGCGATCAAATGCTTGTTGGGTTTCTGCAGTCCAAATAAATAGCTTATTCTCTTTCAGCAGCCAGTACAAGTTTGAGGCCAAATTTTCGAACTCCTTGACGAGTTTGCCGTAGTACCCATAACAGCTCAAGAACGCTCTGGTAGTGCGTTTTGAGGTAGGAACTGGGGTGCCTTGTATAAACAATAATTTCTCAGGCAGTGACTTCAGATCACGTTGACCTACTTTATGACCCAGTAATGTGACGGAAATCTTTCCAATCTTGGGGTTCAGCCCGTTTATATAGAGTCCTGACTGCTGAATCTGTTCCAATATTGCTTCGAGATGACCACTGTACTCCAGCTCTGAATGGCTATACACCATGATATCATCCCCGTAAACTGCCACGTGCTCCAAGCCACTCAGTAAGCGCAGAATTAAAATAGGAAGGTGAACTTAGCTCACGATAATCCAAAAGGCATCATTTTAAACTGGCATGGGTTTTCACCAAAGGTAAACGCCGATTCTTCTCGGTCTGCTCGTTTGATCGCCAGTTGTCAGTATCTAGACCTCAGATCAGGACCGCGAATATCCTCGACTGCTGCAATCTACCAAGAATGTCAGCAGCTGATGGCATGGGAGCGAAGTGACTCACGGAGGTTTCATTCAGTCTACGGAAGTCCACACAGAAGCAGTACTTCGGATTAGCCTTCTTCACCAAAACCTATGTTTGCTAACGCTGCCTTTTGACTATCTAATGGAGAATTGTACAGCCCATGTGCGTCTACAGTCACATTCGCATCCAGCATATACTGTACTTTCCTCATCATTTGGTAGTCTTGGAGACCCTTGTGGGCGATACGTCTGTTGGGGTAGAGGCATGATGTGCTCGACCCAGTCACAAAATCCAAACGGGCTGCCGTCATCTGCAAACAAGAGGTGGTAGTTTCTGATGAGTGACTGCAAGACCGGGCTCAAATGTAACGCGGCAACAACCGAGTGCAAAGGGACGGTTCCTCCGCGGCCAATGAGTGGCAACGATCCCTATTCAGTCAACAGTTTCCCTCGTTTTAAGTCTAAGGTAGCCTTATTGAACCCCACGGAAACTACCAACATTGATCAGATCACATAGCTGGACTGTGCCTCGCACCGCTGAGGAATAAACCACTAATTTATTCAACACATTCAGCTATGTGTTCAGAATGTCATTTATGCAGACTGCGTAACCGCCAACAGCTCTGACGACCACAGAGCGCAATCGAGGCTCTTCGCCCGGCCGATGGTTGATCAGAAATACTGTTGCATCTGTATCGACCAGACACCGTTCCATTGTCTCGTCTATTTCCACCACCACTTCGATTGCCCGCCTATCCAGCTGCCGGAGTACACACCCATCAATCCGTGAAGAAACAAAAATGGCTGTGTTCATTTGATACACGTGCCGCAGCGCACCTCACCGAGCATCATCCTTACCAGCGTCCCGGTTCTCCGCAAAGAAATCAACATTCTCCTGTTCGTTGCTCAAAGCGCTGTGTGAAGACCGCTGACATATTGTATGAGCTGTTCTTTCATCCGCTTCACGACTCCACGGTGTTTCTCCTCCAGCGCAGCGAGCGTCGCAGTGCCCAGCTAATGGGTCACCTTCGCAAAATTCTCCAGACGTAATCACCGGGTAGCTTTCGCAATCCGGACGCGTTCCGCGAAAGTCTATGTTCATGAACTGATTCGCCAGTAAGTGTTGTCTCCACGCTTCGTCCACCACACAGAGCTCGGTCCAACACGGTCCGCACTGTCATAATGTAAGTATAACAATTCTTGACGATTCTTTCTAAGGTCAAAGTGGCAACAAAAGTGTGGTTCATCTGGAGATGGTTTGACAAGTGGTCTCGTGAACTGAATTTATGTTTGGTATAAATATGGAACCTTTCCACTGGCGGGAAACAGTCGGTGTTTAATGATGATGTAGAAAGGTTCAGCTTGTACAGTGGTACTTCATTGTCACCAAATCCCAAAGCTACAGAAGGAATATCGTCAGTTGCCGGTTGCAATGCCAGGTTGATGGATGTGATACTCATCTGTATGTCCTCCAGGATCCAAGGGATGTTCTGTTTTTCTTGTGAATAGAGGACAAGATGCAAATGATGCAGTGCTGAACGAGGTGGCAAGGATTCACATATTTGGGCTACATTATCCGTTGCCGAACCGCCGCAACAAATTAGATTTTGAATTTCATGGTGTCGTTTCAGTTTTCTTGTATTGAGTAATCACATCAGTGTACAATATTTTTCTGAGTCCCTAATAGTTAGGTTTTCTTCAAGAATACCAGTTTGTTGTTCAAACTTCAATAAAGCTATATGAATTGGAAGTAATGTAGCATATTGTTAGGTATGCAGTGCAGAGATCCCAACTTTCTTAACTTGTAAGTGGCTTTCTAACAACGTTCATATCGGCCGTGGGTGTTAGAATGTCTGTGTATGTGATAGTGGTTTTTACGAACTCGCTTGCGCTTAAGTTCGAATCAGCTGTGGAAAAGAATCGGCCCAAAGGTATGATCGTAAGCATTTCGTCAAATGTGCTGCAAGTAAGAAGATACAGTTGGGGAACTAGCTTCCTTATTGCTCTGGACTTTTTGGATGGCCTAATATTCATGCTGCAGAGCACCGTATTGTGAGCACCTCCTGTTAATGGGTAATCAAGTAATACCTGAAAGGATTTAATGACGGTGGGTGAAAACCATATTCAAGATGTTGTTTAACCTGATAGGGTGGCTAAAGTGTTTAGTACAATCATTGCTGCAGACGCCGTGGTTTATTTCCGCAAGTCCATCAGCTGTTGTCGATATATGCAATTTTCAGGTTATAGTCGATAGATTAAAATCTTCAGATATGAGTCTGCACTCGAGTGAGGCGATAGAAGCAGTATTAATGGCGAACACTTTATGTTGATTTATGGGTGATGGCATCTGTGGTTCTATCAATGCACCCCAGTAGAAGAGCGAAGGCAGGATTTGTCAACCAACATGGGTCTTTTTTAAATCATTGAAGGCTAAATAGTCAGCTGAGGCTGCTGTTATGCTATAACGTATGCAAGTGAGAAACCTAACATCGCGTCTATACACACGACCTTTCCGAGAAAATTGTTAGTCCGGAACATTGCACTTAAGGTCTCACATGCCCATGTTCCAGTGACCTAAACGCGGAGGTGTAGCAAGTGACAGGGAAGCGGTCCGCCCCGGGCGGCATGTGACAGGAGGCGGCCTATTTAGCACGATTGATTTTTCGATACCAAATATGGGTGGACAACATTCCCAGATCGGTGGAGGGTTAAACAATTTCATGTTAATCTGTATGACCAACAACATCTTTTCGCCATGTGTCACACCCGTGTAGACTAGATCCCAGCGTTCCCCTTACTTGTCCCATGATGGTAGTCACTTTCAACACATTTACCTCAGTGTGCAAAAAGATCATCACATTTCATCGAAAACTAAATTGAAGAGCTGTCAGCAATTTAAAGGGTTTACGGATTAAAAACTGCCAGGGGTGAAAGCGAAAAGTTTTACTATTCTCCCAGGCGGCAAATGTAGTTGCTACGCCTATGCATAAAGTCTGTGAAGAATTTTAAGAGGCATAAGCTTTACAGAGACGTAGGTTGTGTAATAGCAAGCAAATATTTATAAAAGGGGATTTTTGGGGAAAATGATGTAGACTGTGCAGATTTAGTTACTTGAAGCTCTCTGTCATCATGAATGTGGGTGGTGTTGCAATGGACCAACTGGTCTGCTCTGTGTGTTAAATTGTACTGGCATCAGCGAGGAAAATAATCGAACACATGGGTCGCACGTTGATTCTGGATGATTGTGTATGGAGGTCTATTGGCAGAAGAGGTTGTTAGTCTGAAAAAATACCCTTGGTTAAAAATGTTTAGGTTATTCTGTTGGAGAAAATGACGGTAGAGGGCAGGCCAGGAATGGAGGATGCCACCAGCAGATTGTGTGCGTTGGACGTTGCAACTCCTCATACGTTTCTCCACGTCTGTTGTAAGATGCCATATTACTCAAATTAGGACGTCGCCATGATTGAGTCGTAGACGTAGGTGGCAGGAACATTTGTGAGTGTAGATAGTAGACCCGTTTGCTATTACTGAGTGCAGATTTGGTTGCAACGTCACATGTGAAAATACGACAGCGTAGCTTTACTTAGGTGATTTAATGCGCGTTTCTCATATCATGGTTGTTGTTTTGGGACTATTGGCTGTTGGACGTTTCCACAGAGTGTACTAGGAATGCGGAGCTCTGCGAAGCTATCCAGTTCTAGCTGAAACCAGAGATGTTTGTTGTGACATTCATCCGAAGTTGGTTCATTCGGAGTTCCAATATTCTTAAGTTCAGACTTTGATTTTTAGTTGGTGTCACATATTTAACTGGCTCATTGTTTGTGAAAGTGACACATGAGATCGCAGTACCATTTGTTGGATTTGTAACAGCAGTTACGTTGTGTAGGCACCCAACGTTCCTTGACCAGACCTGGTCAGCATTATCGTTCAATTATAATTTGTGTTTGGTTAGTGGACTGAATAAGGAAGGTGCCGGTGATCCGTAGAGGTAAGAACGGTGTGAGGTTGAGGACTCTGAAAGTCTGTGATTTACCTCAAGTGCAAACTGCTTTGTACGTGCATTTGGTCACACTTTATCGGAATGATCGCAAAGTCTGTTCTTGCAACAACGTGCTGTGTGTTATGTACAAAATGCTCAGCCGCTGATTCTTCTGGGAATTTAAGAAGAATGGGGTATGGGCACATTTTCAACTTTTGGAGCCTAAGACATGCAGTTAGAGCTACTCCTATTGCGTGCCGCGAGCAAGATATTTTGGACCTTTTCTACTCTTAGTATGTCACGTGTGCTGAACATAATAGTATTCTTTGATCTGCATACACGTTCCTTGGTCTCAGTAGTGGTCCAGGATTGTATTGGCCTTGAAGACACTTTCTCAGTATTACACAACACCGGATTTCATTGTTGCCTTCAGATTCTAACTATCCGTTTGTTTAACTGACTGCATATCTGCCCACAATTATTTCCTTAGTGAGTCGCGCGCTACGTGGTCTCTTGCCGTTGCTGATTCGCTCGCCTTTCCTTGTAGCCTGTAAAATATATATTGCGTCCAGCTGCCTCTATCTTCTCTACTGTTGCGTATTTGACACGTCGCTTACGTGTCATCGTTACCGCCCAGTACCCGAAGTGCCACCAAACAGGACAGAAAGGAGTTGACCGTGTGTAGTGTATCTAAATCCGCGTTCTTTCTGCCTTTAATTAGTCCACAAATGAACAGAATTTTTTCGTATTTTGCGCCAAAGCGCAGCAAGTAGGTCTTCAGTGATTTAACTCAATATCAAACTTCTTCCCTAAGAGCAGTGGTGCGCTTGTGTATTTCAGCCAGGAAAGTAACCTTATTATCAAGGCAGATATCTACGGTCTGTATTTTCTTCGTCGTCCTGCTTAGGTACTTCTCGATTTGGTAGTCTAACGCAAAAGATTTAACGTTTTAGTAAAGCTAAAAGATATTTCAGTATGTACTCCAAACACCTGCCAGTCAAAATTTTCTACGCATGATAGAACTGAGCACTCAGAAAGTATGCTGCGTTTGCCAATTCGGCAGAAATGCGACAGAAACCATTCTGTAGATTGACAATGGCTAAATCCCCACGCAGTTTCCCGCATGTTGATTGGTGGGGTTACGGACCAATTGTGCTCCGTGTAATGTGCGCCAGTATCGTTCCTTCTGGGGGGTTTACTTACTCGGGTCGCGAGAAACGCTTCAGCTGTCACCACTTGTCGATGGAGCGAATTCGCACATACGTCGAGTCATGCACAAGAGGTTAGGTAACTAGTGCTGCGTTTTAGCACTGCAGGTCAAGCCGCAGTGTCAGATGCGAGAGGCATGGTTCGGGTCAAATCGAGGCCCTATCGACCGGTTCCAACAATGGTAGGTGGCACGCTGGCATGGTCTGACGGCTGTGATCGTGCGCAATTTAACGAAGCGGCTGTCCTTGTTAAATCAGATTTCCCTGTAGCTGCCTACACAGCTACGTTTATTAGTGAATGTGTCTTTACGACCATCTCGTGGAATAATCCTGTCATCTCGGTTCCCAAATATGTCGAGTATGTGATCTCTCTGATGAGTCTGTATACAATAGACACTGTGGTCACTTTTTATGTAACTCGACTGCAGGTACTGATATTCTGGGTGTACGTAACACTACTTTGTTTGAGTCCATCCCAGAAAAGCACGAACAACAATGAACAATGATTTTAGACGGGTTAAGAAGCACGGTTTTACAAGCCCCATTGGGTAGTCTGGTGTGTTATCGAAAAACGTTAATGAAAAAATATGCATTTAGTAGTTCGACTACCAAAAGAATGGACTTATCGTATGTAATGAAGTAGCTTTACAATCCGAGTGTTTCCATAGCTTCTATAGGCAGAAAAAAATAACTCCAAGGTGTTTCCCTGAAGTAGGCTAGAGAGTAGTGTCAAGTAACAAAAAGTAGATGTGGAGCGCGTCATCAAACCGACTTTGAACTAAGGCTAGTGTGGGTGCAGAAACAACCAATTCGTGGAGGACGTTCTATGGTTGACATGCGGATGGAAAAGCAACTTCTACGGCACACCAGGCGGCTGTACTGTACTGCTAATTTCAAGGAGTGACCTCTATGTTTGGTGTTACTGCTGAGTTGCAGTTAAGAGCGACACACAATTTTGCTCGCTCAGTACTCCCAAACAATTCAGCCTCTGCTCGTATGGAAGGCAACGCACTCCAATGACGTATTTGGAAAACCGACGTTGAGGTTGGTCCAGTGCAGTGAGGTTGTGCTTCAGCCATGAGTGCCAGACTTGAATTGCGTATTCGACATACGGGCGAACATATACATTGAGCATCTGTTTGAAAAGAGGGATATCTATTTGTCCGAATGCCGACGTGCTGGTTATCAGTTTTAGAGGCCTTTGCGGATTGCTTGGAACAACCAAAGTTATCCTGAACAAGCACGCCAACGTGGCGTTCGACGGATGACCGCTGCAGTACTTGCGTTCCTAGCCTGTAAGAATAGATATTCTGGTGTCGTATGGAGAGTAACTTGCACTTGTCCACGTTGAACTGTAGCAGATTTCGAGTTCAGCACTCATGTGTCATATCTAGGTCACACTGAAGTAAATTCTGATAGGCATCCGACTGAATGCGGCGCCACATCTTGATATTATCAACAAGGAACCGAAAATTTGAGGTGATTTTCCGTACAAGGTCATTGATGCATTCCAAAGACAATCGTGGACCTAGAACTGAGCCCTGGGGCACACCGGACTCGACTGGTATGGGGTCAGATAAGGAACTCCAGATTCTGACTACTAACTGTGGTTGCAGGAGAAAGTTGGCGATCCAGCTCAAGAGAGGTTCACCGATCCCGTAATACTGGAGTTTGGAAAAGTGAATCCGATGATCTAAACAATTGAATGACTTCGACAAATCCAAGTCGATCACATCAATGGCCTCTCCAGTGTCGGCTGACTCGGTCCAACTATTCCGTGCGATTAATGGATTCATTGTGCACGATCGCTGTCGACGAAAGCCGTGCTGCTGGGAAACAATGACGTTACGAGTTCCAAGATAACACATACACGCATCGATAACGATGGATTCTATGACCTTGGAGAATACAGGCAGAAGAGACCCTGGTCGGTAGTTTGAGGGCTCAGACCAGATTCCGCCTTTGTGAATCGCAGTTATTATTCCAAGCCTCGCCGTCACAGGAATCTGGTTCTCGTCTAACTAGCGCTGAAAGAATTGGACCAAAGGTTTTGTCATTCGTCTTGCTGGTGCTCCAAGTGCCTCCGGGCGAATGGTGTCGAATCCCGAGGAGCTGTGGTTCCGCAGAAAATTCAGTTTCTGCAGTACAGCTGTGGCAGTAAAAGAGATGTGGGTGAGTTCTGGAGACGGGAAAACAAAATTTTGAAGATAGCCTGATGGCAAGACCCTCTGAAATATAGGAGCATATTGCGACCGCAACGCGTTTGCTGCTTCTATAGCTGTTCTAGGTGGACAATCAGTCGTCTGGAGAGGAGGAACTCCACGCCTCACCTTACGACGGCCATTGCCATACTTGTACAGCAGTTTGTGGTTAGCGCTGATAGTTTTCGACATATTCTGCTGACATGCGGCTTGGTCTTCTCTGAGCAGCTGAGTGCCGTGTTTACGATGGACAACGAAGTTGTCCCAATTATCTGACGTTGGTGATGAGCTGTAATGTCGCCAGGCTGCGTTGCGTACAGTCCTCTAGTTTCGAGTTCTGTCTTCACAAATGAAATGGTTTAGACTCATTTAAAACTCTTGTCTCTGAAGCATCCGTAACCAGTTGAATGAATTTGCTGACGAATTAAAGCCAAGCGACTTCCGGGTGGCCTTCAGCGAGGAACGGTCAGGTCGTGACACTGACGAGCTGGGCTAAGCGGTCGTGGCGCGTAATGGTGCGCGCCATCTCAGTGTTCTGAGGCGATATTATGCATAACAGATGAAATCGAAACTGATGACTGCATAATAACTGCGACACAAAGAGCATTCTACACTCAATACCTCAATCAGATCTTTCTCGCTGGTGAACACAAAGTCCAGCAAAGATGGTCTATTACCTGTTCTGAAACGTGTGGGCATTATGACGTCATTGTAAAGTGGAACACTGGTTAGAAGCTTCTGTAGCTCTGCTTTGAATGGTTCTCCGATTATAGAGGATTCTATACAATGTACTTTGAAATCACCCATGATAAGGACGTGAGCGTGTTTTCGCTTAAGACTGCATCTTTAAGCTGTCGCAAGGTGGCAGTCCATTCCCGGTGTAGAGTTTGGGGGCGGTACACCAAAGCGATAAGGCAGGTGTCTCTGTTATGTACTTGCAGGCAGCACCAAAAGCTATCGGCGAACTGTAAGTGTGAACCCACAAACGCCTCGCATCGTAGGTTGCTTCGGTGATATAGGCCTACTCTTCCTGCTTTCGTGGGTCTGTCGTTTCGTATGAGTGATATGCTAGGCAGCAAGACTTCAGCGTCTGTCATTCCAGTGTGCAACCATGTCTCCGTGACACCGACGCTATCGCATTGTTTCGAAATTTGGCGATCTTCCAGTTCAGCCGGATTATTGAACAGGCCTTGAGCATTGGTATAAAGGTAGGATAGTTTCCCCGTCTCTAGGAGGCCACAGGAGGCCAAAGGAGTCAAGTGTGGTAGAATGCCGACCATGCGAATTCGGCCTTTATTCGGTTTTTGATGGGATGTTGATGACATGTATCTCGCAAACTGATTTGGTCTGGAAATACTGCAGATTCGCATGACCGAGCGGTAAACTGATGCTCCTGCGTAACCGCTGGTAGGTTTTTATTTCAGGCAGGCTCATATCTGGTATTTGCAAGGCTTTAAGAGCTTTCAACCGAAGTTCAGCATGAAGGCTTTACAATGTCTCCGTCAACATTCTAACACTTCTGTCGCTGTCTGCTCTGACTGAACCTTAAGTTTTAAATTCTTGGTCTGCTTCCTCTATAATTTGGTGAGAGAGGTAATCATTTGAGCGATCTCACCCCAAGCTTGTCCAAGGAAAGTGTTTCACGAAGGAATCGCCATTGTTCCAAGTCGTGATTACCGGCCTCATGACTATCGTGGAAAGGAAATTCTGGCACGCCATAACTAACGGTTGTGCTTAAAAAATCCAGCTTACTGTGTTATTCCGATATTTTTCTTCTCAAATGAGGCGTGCTCCAAGAGGTCTAAGGATAAATGAGTACTTTACAAGGCCCGTGTTATGGCGCACTTGTAGAGATTAAAACGTTTTCTACATCAATGACCGATTCCAGTATTACTCTAATAATTCCGGGTTCGCCATAGTGTGCAGAGTTCAGATGACGACTAACTTTCACTAGGTTTGTGGGTTTGGCTTTTACGTGCATCGAATTGCACCATGAGTTCCACTGGTTTGGATCGTCGGAAACTTATCCCGCAATGTGATGGCAGTAGATCCGGGGACACTTGTGCACACGACACTCAGGGAGTTATTATTAGGGTGCTATTTCGTTGAACTCCAAGGTCGCGTGATCTTTGGGCTTGTGATGCGCCCACAACCAGTGTTCTGTGTCGCGGCTACTGATTACGAATGCACGCGTGTGTGTGTGTATCTATCAATACGTGTGTGTGTTTCGTCCTTCCTCTCATTGGTCAAGTCCCTCCTTGTCTGATCGAACACTGGACTCAGCACTCACGTTACTTGCTTGCTTGCTGTTTGCTTCTATAAGTTTCCTGTATGCACCGTTGCTTACGATATACTTTCATTGCCCGGTCATTGTTCTGATTCATCTGGGTGTAATAAAGTGATGACGGAAGTTATTTGGATCAATTATGGCAAATGCAATTACTTCACCTCAGCCGTGGAAATGGAACGCTATTCACGATAATGATTTCAACGCAGTGAAGAAACTTTTGGCATCAGCCGATGTCTGTGTACATTAGGAGGTGCAAAAACCTATTGTTCTCACTTGTGATGCTTCTCCTTACGGCCTTGGGGACGTTTGCTACATAAATTAAATGATGGCTTGCAGCGAGCTGTTGCCTACGATTCACGGACCTTAACCGCAGCCTAAATAAACTACTCTCAGATTGATCGAGAGGCGGCCACTGTCATCTTCGGGATCAACCGATTCTATCAGTAGTTGCTCGGCCAACATTTCTTGATGCACACAGATCGTAAACCCCTTATCTCCCTCCTTGGGCACGAAAAAGGAATTCAACAAATGGCCTCCCCACTGGTCCCTCATTCTAACTGCTTACACATACCAAATTCAGTATATGCCGGGCAGATAGAATACCGCCGCTGACGTTCTCAATCGACTCCCCTTACCGCACGTCCCTTCAGAAGACTTTACTCCGCAAGAACTTCTGAAACTAATTCAGCTCTTCAACAGGGCTCCGATAACGTCATGTAATAGATAGAGATCCGTTGTTAGCGTGTGTAACGCGGTACCTTCAGGTTAGATGGCCAGAAAACACACCTGCAGGACTTACACCTTTTCGCCCTAGAATGGCTGAACTGAGCCTCCAGAATGAATGTTTGCTGTGGGGTGCACGGGTTGCGATCCCTAAAAGATTGTGATCAGTCATCCTGAACAAGCTTCACGATGCACACCCAGGAGTTGCGAAGATGAAGACACTGGCCCGTTCCTATGCATCGTGGGCCGATTTGGATGATGACATTGCGGCGAAAATTGGACGTTGCATGCTTTGCCAAAAAGCTCGAAACGCTATCCCCCACATACTGATGCACCCATGGACATGGCCTAAGACGCCCTGGAAACGTGTGCATGTGGACTTTTTCGGTCCAATCGAAAGGCAAATGATTCTGCTTGTAGTTGATGCGCATTCTAAGTGAACTGATGCTCACATTCTGTCCACAGCGACGTCAGCTAGCACAATAATCAAACTACGTACTACCTTCGCTATTTTTGGACTGAAAATGGATCTGTGTTCACCAACCCACTGTTTTCCACCTTCCTCACCTCTAATGAAAATAAACATGGGACTACCGCCACTTATCATCCGTCTTCGAACCGTTTGGCTGAAATGGCTGTACAGACAGTGAAAAATATGCTGCGTAAACAAACAGGTTCGCATTTCGTGTGTGTCTAGCTCGTGCTTTTTTGTTTACTGAAATATGGTGAACGATACCACCGGAAGAAGTCCTGCGGCGCTTATGCTCGGCCGCCGTTTGCGTACTCGATTGGACTTACTGCACGGAACTCTGGCAGCTGAAGTTCGCGAAAAACAAGAACGGGTGAAGGAACGCTTTGATACTCGCAGCAGAAACAGGTTTTTAATAGAATCAGATCCAATCTACATCCGCTTACCTACAGACGAGGGATGGCAACCAGCCGTTGTCAAAACGGCTAACGGGCAAATCATAGAGGCAGAGACTGAGGACGGCAAAATCGTGCGGCGTCACATGGATCACGTTCGGCCAAGGCCGTCAACCTCCGATTCAAGCTGTGAACCAACTCTCCCTCCGCAGTATTGGACGACATGCGAGCGAATCATTGCCTAAAGCCGAAGCGCCGCTGCGCAGATCAACCCGCGACCGCCGACCGGTTGGGCGTTTCCAAGCTGCATAGTTGCAACTACAGGAGGAAAAAGTGATGCGCCCTCAGCCAGTGTTCCGTGTCGCCTCTACTGACTGCGAATGTACGCGTGTATGTGTGTGTGTCCATCACTTCGTGTGTGTGTTTCGTCCTTCCTCTCATTGCGCTCATTTGCCAAGTCCCTCCCTGTCTGATCGAATACTGGACTCAGCACTCACAATACCTGCTTGCTTGCTGTTTGCTTCCATACGTTTCCTGCACGCACCGTTGCTAACAATCTATTTTCATTACCCGTCATTGTTCTAATTCATCTGTGTGTAACAGCCTGGCATTATGTCACGTGACGATAGTCTACTGTTTGTCGCTCTATTGCCATTAGTGGTGTTTACAAAGGATGCGACACTGAATGTGGAATCCCTACGGACTTTCGCAGCGATCTCTGCATATGTGACTGGAGTCTCGGAAGCAATGGAATAATGGTCCATTACGTGCAAAAAAGGGATGCTTAGACAGTTCTGTAGGATGGTCAAAAAGTGAACCACAACATGGTGAATAGAAAATAAAGGGATAAATGAAAGTAGTTTTTATGAACTGACCGCAGTGTTCACACATAGGCATGCAGGAAGGGCCAACCTCAGTTGTGCAGGTTAATTGCGGTTGTGCGTTTTTTGTCGCATTATATCGTCTGTCGAGCACACAGGCTATATCTCGTAGTGTAGGCAGATTAGGGCAATGTCAAGTCTCTGTTTAAACACGGATAAAGGGGAACGAAAACAACGTAATTTGGAAGGGCGTTCCATTGCTAACACAAACGCAGAGTGTAAAAGGGTCTATCGATATTCTAGCCGACTGTATTGCGTGGCTAACTTGAACTGGTGGCCCCTCCAACTCGTGTTGTGGTTCAGTTGTAGTGGGTGGCGGCAGACGTGGTTGGGGTTCATTAGAATCTAGTGGGATATTATAAGGTCGCCACGTAGGTGCCGGTACTGGCCACTGTATAATGTTAGGGTCCTCAGTCTAAGTTGATTAGGGATACTGAACAAGCATTTGACGTGCTTCGTGTCTCCTCACTGTGGAGTCTCGAGCGCTGCAAGGTCTTGCTTGTACCCGGGCTGCCACGCCTGATTCGCGTATTCCACATGAGAACGCACGTAGTTCGTTAGCAACTGCCAACACACAGAGGGATCAAACCGCCCAATGCCCTCCATACCATGCCAACGTGTTAGTACCAAGTCTTTGACGCCTTCTCAGGTTGTTCTGAGCAGCCCAACTTAGCCTAGACTAGTACCCCACGGTCGCGCTCCTGTGTGACCGCTTGCAGACGTTGATCTCCAAGTTTGTACGTGATGTTCGGTTAATGGCGAACGTGAACCACCTTAGACTTAACCGAGTTGAACTGGAGCAAATTGTGGAGTGACTGCGCATACGCTTCGTCCAGATCTCGCTGAAGTGCATCGTGATCTGCTGTGTCGGCGATCGTCCGCCACATCTTAAGGTCGTCAGCGAAAAGCAAGAAAGCTGAAGCAATCAAACACGTAAGGTCGTTAATGACCAGGAGAACCAGACGACGCCCCAGAACTGATCCTTTTGAGACTCCACATTCTCCATAAACCGGATCGGACAGCGCACTTCGAACTTTGATCTGCAGTTGCCGATCCTGCAGGAATTTCCTGAGCCACTCAAGGGCTGGATCAACAACTACAAAGCTTTCGAATCTGTGAAGCAGAATGCCGTGGTGCAGGCGGTCCAAGGCTTTGAAAAAGTTGAGGTAAATGACGTCTGTCCCTCTGCCTTCATCGGCCGCTTCCATCTAACTACTGCTTCCAATCAGTAGGTTAGTGGTGCATGAATGGTGCTGATGGAAACCGGGTTGCTCGGGTGCCATGATGTTGTGGCGTTCTAGATGAGCTACTGTAGTCTCAGCGAGGATTGCCTCCATCACTTTGAGGGGACAGAGAGAAGGAACATTGGACGATACTTGGCGGGTTCCGAGTGATTACCGCTTTTGCAAATTGGCGTGATTAAGGCATGTTTCCACATGGTAGACACAGACTTCATACTCAACCACCTTTGGAAGAAATGCGATAGTAGCCATGCCAGCGTTGTTGCAGTTACGTTGAGTAAATATAGTCGATTTCAGTGGAGCCGTAGGTGCGTGGTGAGAGCAGATTCTTTAACACAGCTGTGGCAGTAAAAAATCGATTTTGCGGTTGGGGCTAGGGATGTGGGTATGTAACACTGGCGGACGTCTCTTTGGAAGGTTGGGATGGAGTTCTTAACTCGGCCGGAGACGCTTGGATTGCAGATGTAGTAGACTCGGGTCAGGCTGTCCCGTACATGTTAATGATATAAGTTGTCAAGAATGGTTGGATTTAATTGATCACACATTTCCAATGGTGTCTGATTTTTAGGGTATTGAGTACCGTTTGTCTATCAGAGCTACGGTTTGTTATCGCCTGGCGTTCGTCCAAAATTGCGGAAGATAACTTAAAATGAGGCAAGTTTGCCCTCATGGGGTAATTTTGGACCTGCCTGAAAAAAATTTAAAACTTAGATAACACTCATTTTTATCATTTTGTGTGTGGTAAAAGCGGTTGTATGTGCTGAAGATTTATTTTTCATTAATTCGAAATCATTTAGGCGGAACTGGAACATTCAGTCCTGAGAATAATCGTCGTGTAGATGGCCTGTTTTGTGACATGCTTCAACATACGGTATACTTTCAACTGTGAATCAAGTTTCTAAGAGAATGTAAGTATAATCACCTATGTTGTCGCTTTGTCAATAAGCAATAGTAAGCATATTTGATGTTATCAAAACACTTGTGTCATGTTACCATCCTGGTGGTCAGTATTACCCCAATAAGCTTTGTCATTTTGGGGTAACTTTCGCCAGGTGGCCAATGCTTAACATTTGCAAGTTCAACTAAAACGTTGTGAATTTTTAAACTGTGTAATATAATTGAACATAATTATAGTAATGAATAATTAGTTGGGACCCTAGAGCGAAAGATGGTCCACCAGGCGTAGGGTGTAACTGGTCAAGGTCAGGTTGAATTGACAACACCTGCTATTTGGACTGGTTTCAAAAAGTGGCATTACGTTCCTGACGCAGAATAACTGGTTGTTGTGCCCTTATGAGTGACAATCATATTATCCCCTTGGCAATGTCAAACTGTGCCATAAAAACAATGTAGCATTTTGTTGCTTCCCATCTAACTCAACCTACTTCTGACAGCTACTACAGGTAGCATACTTTCAGTATATGAAGACCCAGTGAGGGACCATGCTCACAAAATATAGAAACTCCCGAGGCAAAAGGTCCCAAACTATAGACTAGAATAGGGTTCCGGGTTGCTCAACCAGGTTCTACCTACCACAGGTGAAGGAATTGCAGAAAACCTACGATCGAGGTTAAGAAAAACTGGCATGTACACAAAAAATCACCAGTTTGTCCTGAGCAGAATTGCAGAAGAAAATAGAGAAGATGCACATGCCACCAGCACCTCATTATCAGAGGTACTCATGCAACAACTGAAAGAAATGTGTTTTGCCATGGTGAAGACAGTTTACCACAACGCAGAAAAGCTCTGGATTTTCAGTTTGGAACAAGTGTTTGGGTGAATCTGAGGAGCTTTTCACGGGAACTGAACAATGTGTTGAACCAAAAAATGATTCGGCCGCCAAAGTATATCTAAGAGAAGCTGAAAACTTGTCCTCCGTCAGTGACAGCCAAATAGAATTCACTCATGATTGTGATGAGGTGTGTGAGTACAGCACTAAAATATAACCATTATCTTTGGTGTACAATTTCACTGATGGCCAAATGTACACTATTCTCCCTTGTTTTAATCTCCCTTACATTCCGTCCACGTTGACCTACATCCGGCTCGACACTTGACCGGCTTGTAAGTTCCCGCACTAACGTGTTTGCTCTTGTCTCGCTTCATCCGTCCACGTCTTCTTGTAGCCCATCGAATACAGTCCGCTGTGTCCGACTCCAATTGCCTTTTGATATCCGCGCTTAATTTCGCGCACCGTCTCGGACTAGTATTCACTAGTCCTACATGTGTTCCAGCATCTAAGAATGTCTGTCGGTCGAGAAAAAACATTACTAAGATATTTTGTTGAGCACTTTGTAATTATTTTTACATATAAACAGTAGCCTTACTTTCCTTTGCGTCATACAACGTTGGTTCTCTGTATGTGTCGTCTTCATGGTCAAAGTATCCCCGTTAACGTGTAAATTTAACCAGAGTACGTATTTTAAAACTACTGCCTTAAGTATACAGAACTGTATCAGTTAATATTTGCGACAACATTATAACACTATAGCCCATGAACAGCTCGCTTAATAACGTTAGCAAAAAGCACTGATAAATGATTGGTACATTCCAAACCAAAAGTGGACCAAAACGCGAGCAAGTTAAACTTTGTCTAATCGGTTACATTCTGCGGACTCGCATCTACCCTTCGAATGGAGCCCTTTTGCATTCGCATACACTTGCTTTCTGCCACCCGTCGTAGTGTTGCTATCTTACACAGGAAGCTAGTTGACGTGGCGCACTGTTCCGACTGTCCGGTTATGCATCCTAGTCAGACGGATGGCTGCTGTCATTTCGCTTTTTGGTCACATACTGCACTGTGAAGTGAGAGGGAACGCCATAGAACCAATCTGCCAGACTTGAAACGGACGCACTGCACGGTGGTTTCAGTTCATAAGCCGATCCAAACGCCGCACTGTCAGATGACTGTCGGTGTGAGTTGTACTCGTGTTTACTGGCCGGAGCGTTGCTCGCGAAAGGGCGACGCTGTTGACAGGATTGCTGGGTAGGTCGATAACCGTGGACCGATAAAATTGGTCAGCCGGTGCGCGCGAATAGCTGCCAAACTCTTCCATTCATTCATTCATTATACACGTTAGCTGCAGGTAGAAAACACCTCAGCTATTGTGCCGCAATACAAAAGACAAGAAAAGGAAAACAAACAGTGGCATGCCGGCTGAGTCCTCAGTAACGGATGGACATCGTTCCGGAGAGCTAACAGCTGGTTATCGTGCCGTAAAAAGAGAGTTATATTATGTCTAACTAGTTAGATCATGGTTGCAGGGGAATGCTAAGCAGGAGGGGGATGGACAAAGGAAATCACAGCACAAACGCCATTGGGGCCGGCTCCAAGCCATATCAGCAAGTGTGTCCAACCAAACTTGTTCACCGTTCTTAGGACCCCAGCCAGGCAGTCGGAATGCACAAAATGACGCCAACTTCGAACTGAGCGTTTTCATCGCTCTCGACCAAGTCATCACTTCGCCTAATCTCCTTCTCTTCCAAACGCCCCCATAACGCGCAAACAATGCACGTCGCCGTAATCGGTGTGCTGGCATGCGCAACCATCGGAGCCTGGTGAGTGATATACTGGTGCTGAGGGGTTCACTCGCTCTTCCTGCACCAAATACGCGAAGTCGAACACGCTCATTGCTCACGCGGTGCTCTCACCAGACATGAGCTAAGCTGCGAAGGTAGCGATGATCGAATATGACGAGCCTCTTTATGTCTGTCGACCTGATGGGCCAGGTTTCACAACCATATAGGAGAGTTGAACGGACGGCTGCGTTGTAAACTCTGCCCTTCAGAGCGAGGTGAGGGCGAGGGTGAGGTACCCGAACTTGATGCCGCTGGTAGACTACAGGACTCGCTAGATGTACATTGTTTAAAAGCCCCTGTCACGATCGGAGAACAATTCAAAACCGATCTACAAGATCTAGTAACTACTGTCCCTCTTTACAACCACATCACTTTGCCCACTCGGTTCAGAACTGGTAACAGGCCATCTGTGCTAGATCATGTGATTACCAACGAGGAGCATATGATTGATGCGTTGGTTTTAGACTGCCTGTTAGGTCGCAGTGATCACGCAGTCATCAGTTTCAACTTCGTCTGCTATGCAGAAAATCTGAATGATAACAATGATACTGTGCGAACCATCACAAGGTACGACCGACTCGCCCAGCTCGTCAGCGCCACAACATGGTCTTTCCTCGAAGAAGAACCCCCGAAAGTCGCCTGGCTCGAGTTCGTCAACACATTCAGTCAGCTGATTGCACAGGCTTCAGAGATAAAAGCTTGCAATAAGTACAAATCAGTTTCTTTCGTAAGGAGCAGAACCCGAAAATGGATGACAGTACGCAACACAGCATGGCGAGTGTACAGAGAAGCTCCAGCACCAGAAACTTGGGACAACTACGTAGCCCAACGTAACCACTGCACTCAACTGTTAAGAGAAGACAAAGCCGCCTATCAGCAGAACATCGCAAAAAGTTTCAGTGCTAACCACAAACTGCTGTACCAGCACGTTAATAGCCTACAAAAGGTGAGGCAAGGATTTCCTCCACTCAAGACGGCTGATGGCCCAACAAGAACGTCTATGGAAGCTGCAAACGCGCTGCAGATGCAATACGCCCCCACGTTTCAAAGAGTCTTGACACCAAGCGATCTACCAAGCTTTGTATTCTGCTCACCAGGACTAACCCACATCAATTTTACCGCGGAGGCTGTATTGCAAAAGTTGACTTCTCTACGCAAACACAGCTCGCCGGGTGTCGACACCATTCGTCCTGAGGCATTGGGAGTAGCAGCAAACCAACTGGCAGGACCTTTAGCTCAGTTTTTCCAGCACTGCTTAGATCAGAACCAAGTTCCTGCCATGTGGAAGCTTGGAATAATAAGCCCGATTCACAAAGGTGAAAGCAGAACTGATCCCTCCAACTACCGCACAGTAACCCTTCTTCCTATACTCGCCAAGGTCATGGAATCCATAGTTGCCGATGCACTGGTGTGCTATCTGGAAAACTGCAACCTCATCACCCCAGAACAGCACGGTTTCCGTCGACAGCGGTAATGTACAACTAATTTACTAATTGTATGTAGTAGTTGGACCGAGGCAGGCGACGCTGGAGAAGGTGTTGATGTGATCTACCTGGATTTTTCCAAGGCTTTCGATCGTCTAGACCATCGGATACTACTATCCAAGCTGCAGCATTACGGGGTCGGAGACCCTCTTTTAAGCTGGATCGCCAACTTTCTACTTCAACGGCAATTAGTGGTCAGAGTTCGGAGCTCTTTATCGGACCCCATACAAGGGGAGTGTGGTGTGCTGCAAGGCTCGGTTCTAGGTCCACGTTTGTTTTTGGTGTTTGTTAACGATCTTGCACAGGAAATCGCTTCAAACTTTCTAATGTTTGCCGACGATATCAAGATCTGGCGCAGGATCCAGGCGAACGCCGACCAACATTTGCTTCAGAGTGATTTAGATACGGTGTATCAATGGTCGATCCAAAACTTATTGCATTTCAACGTCAGTAAATGCAAGGTGCTTTCCATCCGACATCAAAGCAGCTACTCATACCGACTCGGAACGAATGTACTACAACAATCAACTCTCGAACGTGACTTGGGTGTCCTAGTTCAAGATGACTTGGGTTGCTCCAGACAATCCGAAAAGGCCTCGAAGACCGGGAACCAACACGTCGGGCTGTTGCGACGGGCGTTTGGATAAATAAACGGCTCCATATTTCGACAAATGCTCAGTGCGTATGTTCGCCCCCATGTCGAATATGCAATTCAAGCCTGACATCCATGGCTGAAACACGACCTTAATGCACTGGAGCAGCCACAACGCCGGGCATCTAAGAACGAAATTGGAATGCACAATCTTTCCTACCAGGAGAGGCTGCGACGACTGGGATTGTTCAGTGGAAGTTATCGCAGACTACGAGGCGACCTGATTATGGCATACTTGATTCTGCGAGATCCACATCATGTGTGCCGCCCTTTACTGCAACTCAGCAGCAATACAAATCTGAGGGGCCACTCATTAAAACTCGCAGAACAATACAGTCGTCTGGAGTGCCGCAGAAATTTCTTTTCCATTCGTGTCTGTCACCCGTGGAATGCTCTCCCAGAATCGGTCATCTCTGCACCGACACTAATAGTATTTAAAAGACGGTTGGACGATGCACTCATTCACTTACACTTTGTTCCTTGACACTACATCTCCATCCTACATCTGGAGTTCACCATGGAATTATTTGTTGTTTACTGTGGATGCTGTGAATCTAAGAGGATCGCAGGACTGCAACGAAGCAAAAGATAAGTTCTTATTTTCATATTTATATTAGTAACTATTTACTATCCTTATCTTCATTATTGTTATGTTGATATCCCCTGCAACTATCCAACGGGACTTGTAAAGCAACGCTTCTTAACCCGCATAAATTCATTGTTCACTGTTCATGTAGTACACCAGTGGTCCATCAAATGGGGCCCACCGATCAATTAGGAAACATGCTGCGTCCTTCCAGTAGGTGCGTCTGAGCCACGCGGTATCTACCATATTTGTGGTTTCCTTCTCAAGAATGCTGTTCAAGAGAAGGATTTGGCTGTATTAATTTCCTCTAACCATCCAGGATACGCTGAGGAGAGTGGCCGCTGCAAACAGGATGTGCTACGTCATAAGAAGTCATTTTCCCGAATGATACCGGATCTCTTCAGGACTGTTTATTTCTCAAATACGCCCAATTATCGAGTATGACTTACCCGGTGTCTTTCCAATCTCAAATTGGAATGTATCCTGATTGCAAAATTTCAGAGATGTGGCTCGAAGTTTGTCTCTGGACGTCGGAACCTTTACCGTCTTCGGCTTCAACTGATGAAACTTTTCTCCCTGGACTACCGTCGCTTCCGTGGGGACCTCATCTTCACCAGGCGCATAGTAAGGGGGGAATTTGGAAATGAACTACAACAGTTTTTCCAGCTCAATACAGGAGGCTGGACACGAGTCACGGCTTGGAAGTTTTTAAACCGAGGACGCTCCATATTCCCACTGTTGTCGCTCTATCCACCCGAGTGATAACTGACTGGAACCATATTCCAGAGTAGGTTATTAGTGCACAGTCTGAGGAAGGTTTCAAGCGGCTTTTAGACTCCAACTTGTGTAGGATAACAGGATTTCACTATTCTGTAGGACTGCTGCAGCCCACTAGGACTGCTGGTCGCAGTGACACCTACTCCTGTTCTGAACCGGTGGTGATGCGGCTGACATGGATCTCCCTCAGCTCAATACAATTAAGTGAACTCAATGAATCAGCGCACGTAATGACACTTTCAATCCGCTGCGCATTATCGGCACTTCCGATGCGCTGCGAATGTTGCCTACTCCAGTGATCGTGAAAATATCATCATCAACATCATCATCTGATACTAGCTGAAGGTGAAAACAGAATGGAAAAACTAAAAAGGTGACCAATATGATGCCAATCGTGATATTATTCATGCAGTGGAAGATCGTGATTAGTAGGGGAAGATAAGCGGGATAGTGTGGGAGAAAGAAACTCGCGACCCAAACGCCAATGAGATCGGCCCTTTGCCATGTCAGCTAATGTACCAAACCATACGTGTTCATCTTCCTTGGGACCCTAGTCTGATAGTCGCAAGACACCGTCAGATGCTTAGTTCGAAGTGAGGGACTCCATTCCTCTTAGCCAAGTTATTGCTCTGTCTCCCCTCCTCTTTCCCCATCCACAACCGCAGCGCGCAAATAGCGCACCTCACGGGAGTCCGTGTGCTAGCATGTGCAACGCGTGGTCCAGCCATCGGCGCGTAGTGCTTGAAATAACGATGCTGAGCACTTCACTCGCTCTTCCTGCACCAAATGCGAGACGCCGAACCCGTTCACTGCCCACGCAGTGTCCCCGTCAGACATGAGCTAAGCTGCAAAGACAGTGATGCTCGAACGTAACTAGGCTATTTAGGTTCATCGATCTGAAAGGCCAGGTTTCGCAATCGTGCCCTGTCCTTCAGTGCAAAAGTTGTGTCGCTTCGGCCTAACGGGTGGCCGAGATCAGTAAAGCACCTCGGGCTTTTGCCATCTTCTATTCTGCTGGTGTTAATATACCTGCCAAGGTACTTGAATTTCTCGACGACTTCTAGCTGATCCCTAATAAGGGTTAGCACAGAGTGGGTTCCATGCCAAGCTTGGAAGAGCACTTTATATTTCGAGGGTGCAAAGCACAGACCGAAACGATAGATCGCAACAGCTAATCTGTTCAATGCTGCTTGGCACGTTTGGGAGCTGTCGCAGATAAACGCCATGTTGTCTGCCTACTCCAAGTCAAGAAGTGGCTCACTTGGACGTAGCTCTACACCTTCTAGATCGTATCTAGTGAATGACATTTCCGTAACTTCGTCAATAGTGAAGTTGAAGAGGGAAGGTGATGGCGGGTAACTTGGTCTCACACCACTGGAGACATTGAAGGGCGGCGAAAGTTTGACATACACTCTCACTGCTCGAACTATGCACCCACAGCGCTCTGGTACCGTTTATGTATTTCTCGAGCCCAGCTTTCCTGAGCAGACAATCCCAAAGGACACATCGATCAAGAGAGTCAAAACCACCTTTGGTATAGAGGAACACGACTATGGTAGGTCGCCAATAAATGCGGCGGTGTTCTAACAATTGACGTAAGGTGAATATGTGGTCAATGCAGCCTCGATTTCGGCGAAATACGGCTTTCTTCTCGTGAATATGACTTTCACAAGTGTCAGTCTACAGAGCACGACAGAAGCAGGCAATTTGGAGTCAATTAAGATCAGACTGATCCCGCTTTAACTGCCACAATCCGAAAGTGAACCTTTCCCGAAAATTAGGACTATAGCGGAGCGACTGCAGTCTGTTGGGACAGTCTACTGCTCACAGCTTCATAATTAAGTTGTGCGATACATCCGCAAGAGCAGGTCCCACGTATTTGTAGAGAGCTGCAGGAAGTATACCTGATACAGCGGTCTTATTCACTTCAAACAGTGTGATCTCACGTTCCACATTTGCGTCTGAGAGTGGGTCAAAAAGTACGGCCCAGGCTGAATAGCGACCGTTGACCTATGGAGAAGATGGTAACACTAGTTGATTAAACTGCTTTTCAAAGTGTTCGACGCGCTGCTCCAAGTGTTCTGATAAGCTGTGGATTTTCCGTCCATCCTAGTTACGTATGGCCTCACTAACACAAGGTCTTTTTCTGCCCTTTTCGCGTATCAGACGGAATGACTTCCAATAGTTACCAAAAACAGCGGCTGATACCATTTTGGATACATGATGCGACCACCAAGCTTCTCGGGGTGTCTTTAGGCTAGCACGCAGTTTCGTTCTGTTTTTGAGAGTCTCATTGTGTTCTATTCCAACCTGAATGTGTCGGCGAGCATTTAAAATTCCAGCGTCTGCGTCTAGGTTGCCGATTGGATTTGCTACATGAAAACATGCATTCAGCTAATAACCTCTGGCGGTTATGAGACCAGTGATTTCAAGCTTGTTCAATGAGCACTTACTCAATCCGCATGTCAACATACGTTGATACGCATTTAAAACATCTGGTTTCTCCAGTAACGCTCACACCATCGGTGCAGGCGTCCGTCAAAACGTACCCGCATGTCAGCGCATACCAGTGCGTGGTCGGAGTCCATGCTCGTGCTCCAAATTGAGCGACAGTTTTGGACACAGCCTCTCCAGCTTTTATTGATTGCGAGTTGATAGAGCTGCGTCTATTACTGGTGGGTGCCAACTCACCATTCTGAAGGGGGTGTCGAAAGATAGGGATCACGTGAAAAAGACGCGCCTTTTCACACAGGTATAGCAACCACCATCGTTATCGTTATGAAAGCCTGCACCGTGTTGGTTGCTCAGATGCAGCTCACCAATGGGCAATTCTCCAAGTTGGGCGTTCATATTGCCAGCAAACACTACAGTAAGAGACGAAGGAGCACGTTCAATTGGTGATAGAACTCATCTTTCACCATGTCAGGGCTACAGTTTGTGCGGGCTGCAGTGACAAACAGGTACCGTCTGTTCTCTCGCGACTTCGGAGATTTGGGCGGACCGTCCAATCGGATGGCGCACATCCGGTTGTTGACTGGAATCCACTCAATCCTGACAGCTTTAGCCGGAGAATTCAGAACAATGCGCACATTGCCTTGACCTGTATTTGGAGCTACCTCATCTCCGGACAAGTGCAATGCGAAAGTGTCGCCAGTGTCGTATGCATGTCGGGGATCGCAGGGTAAGCATAAAGCTCTAAGATTGCAGGCGAGTTTCCGATAACCATCAGATATCGATCAGTAGGGTCCCTAGTGCTAAGGTAAGTGCTGCCTGCTGCCCAATACGTAGCAAAATACGTGCGTTGAGGCATGTCAGCCTTAGGGAGGAATGGATAAATTAACATTGTCCGCTTGGTTGAACATGCACTTGTCGATTGGACCAAAAGGATGCGCTGCGAAACTGAACATGGTTTAGATGCAAAAATTGCTTCGCTCGAGGCGAAAAATAACACATATTACCCCTCAACCGTCTCCCTCAATTGCTACCTCGAAACCAAGGAGAATGACCAGGAGTTCACACGGCCATGCAGTACTAAAAAAACGGGAAGCACGAACCAAGTCATTGTCGCGTCCGGTAGAAGCAAGCCTAGCCCCAACGACCACGTCCTCTTATCCAATGTATCGAGTAATGCAACATCGGTAACACCCACCCTTCCGATTGACCAACAAAATCCAAAGCTGTCTAAAGATCGATCTACCTATGCAACCGTGGCCGCTCGATATGATCAAAGTGTGACCTCGCCCAGCGCAGCCGCAAAACGGGTCAAGGACCAGATGCAACCTGAAGCGATGTCACTAAAGCCCTAGTTAAACGTGCTTCCCACATTACCGAAGACCAGGCGGAACTACGGTGTCTTGGCACTTAGATGCACCAACGTTCCTGAGTCCAAGGCAAACTTCTTAAGGGATAAACAGCTGGATGATTTAAAGCAATAGAAATTCCTTTGCGATAGAACCGGATTTCAAGCCAGTCCGACTAATTTAATGAGCAGCACTAAACATGCAACCTCGGTTCATTACGGGGAGTTCCGACTAACATTAGTAATATTAGGATCAAGTGCTGAGGTTGAGACGGCGCCGTTGTCAGCATACTGCCTGCGGACTGAAAACAATGGGCTAAGCATATTTCCGGATGTTCCATGGAGCGAACGCCAGCGGTACAAAAAGAATTTAAACGATCACCACACGGAGGGTAGCAAAAGAATTGTTTTCGTTCATGGCATGCCTGAGCTACTGCCATCTAGCAACGAAGAAGCTCGCGCTCATGGCCTGGAAGAATGGCGTTATATCCGTGAAGCTATCTGTACTGGCGACGTCATACTTCAGTCGATTACGCGGTTGCCAGTGTCGTCAAACTACAGAGGCAGTGGTCTGAGGATACTGCAACTAACAGTGCAGTAACAACCGATGGCGGTGAACTTAATCCATAGCTGGCAGATACTACGTAGCAAACATCCTTCGGAATTACGACTGAAAACAGCAGCCAGAGAGCCGCAGCCACTCGATCTTCTCACGGAAACGACACCACTTGCGACTCAATATAACCATAACAGCGATTCAGAAACCTGTGCACCAAGAGCCGTAGCTATCGAGAAAGCTGCCGATGGACTACATACAGCAGGTACAAGTGAGACCAAAAACAGATTGCATTCATAGAGATATTTGGTAATTCACCCAAAGAATGGTTAGGTGCCGATCTTTCATCGGTCGGCACAAATCCACATACTTCATATGCTCCTAGTCAACAGCTTTTGACATCCGAGAAGCTTGCTTGTATGTACACTAAAGCTCAAGGCTGCGTCAAGGAGCAAAAGCCCGCGACCTCTCGCTATAACGAAGACATGGTTACGCATTGACATAAGTGACATGGAGATCGCACTGTCAGACATGTCCGTTATTCGGCACGACCGACCTAGAAAAGGCTGTTGGGTGCCTCTGTGCTTCCGCAATTATCTCCAATGTGAGCCCTTGGAGGATCCGGTCAGCAAGGTCAGGATTCCCTTCGGTGCCGTCTACGTTTAGACGACGACACCTGCTCTGTGGCGGTCATTTACGGCCTCCATTCCGCCACGCACGAGATGGACCTTCATCTGGCATCCGCACAGTTACATTCTCATTAGTGCCGATTTCATTATGCACGCTCTGGAAGCCCAAACAGATTCCGGATAACGGTATAAGGCCGCACTACAAGAGTTTCTCTCCAGTTTCCTGTTACATGGTCCCATGAACACCTCCACCCGATTGCGAGATAAAGGTAAGCCGTCCATATTGCATTGGATATTTATCAACGAAAAACCAATAGTCGAGAGGATGATCGTTGACGTCCCGTTGGGCCGCAGCAAGCATGTAGTCCTACTATTGGAATATATTTGCCATGCAGAATGTCCCGTGCAATCTGTCCACGCAACCAAAAGGATTATACGCTACGAACTGGGCGAGACAACCAACTGGACCTTTCTGGAAGACGAGGCAGCAGCTAGTGCATGGGAACATTTCGGTAGGCAGTTTAACCCCGGTTGCCGAAGCGTCAGCGACTAAAACCTCCCGCCCGAGGAACGTAGTCTCGATTCGGCGAAGCAGGACCAGCAAGTGTATAGTGGTACGAAACTCAGCCTGGCATATCTAAAAACTATCCTCGAACACAGAGAACTGGATGGCGTATGCAACCCAACGTAAGCACTGTACTCAACTTGTTCGTGAGGACAGGATGGTGTACCAGCAGAAGTTGGAAATGCGTATGGCCTGAAACCAAAAGCTTCTGTATCAAAACGTCAACAGTCTACGTAAAGTGAAATGGGGAATTCCTTCTCTTCCAACAGCGGACGGACACCGAAGAAGGCGAAGAATAACTTGTGCCTATAATACGTTGCAACATTTCAGTGCGATCACTTGTTACCTAACCCGGTGACAATTGTTGCTTTACCCCCAAAACGTACTAACATATCGTTCACAGTAGAAGCTGTACTGAAAATGCCGTTGAGCATGCGCAACCACAGCTCTCCTGGAGTTAATAATATACACACGAAATCGCAGGCAACGGTAGGAGAGAGTTTCGATGAGCCTTTGAATCGGTTCTTCTAACACTGTTTAGACGAAATGTGCATGCCCGGCATGTGTAAGCACTGGATGATTACTCCTATTTACAAGGGAGATAGTCTTTCCAATGCAGCCAACTAACGTTCCATAACCTTACTACTGGTTCTTTCAAAGGTTATGGAAACTATTACTTATGAGGCGCTAACGATCTACTTGGAAGAATTTAACTACCTTGCACCGGAACAGCATGGCTTCCGAAGAAATCGATCGTGCACCACAACACTACTACTAGCACGATCCAGCTAGACTGAAGCAGTGAACTCAAGCACAGGAGTTGATGTAATCTCTCTCTCAACTTCTCAAAGGAATTCGACCGGTTAGACCATAACATTCTGCTCTTCAAACTTCAGACTTTTGGTATTGGTGATCCTCTCCTAGGGTGGATCAAAAGGTTTCTTCTACACCGGCGCTTAGAAGTACGAATGGGTGAATCGCTGTCAGATCCAATCCATGCGAAGGCGGAGTACCACAGGGATCGGGACAAGGACCGCGGTTATTTTTGACGTATACTAACGTTATCAAACGCCCCATAAGCTAGAACTGCCTGCTCTACGCCGACGCCATCAAGGTATGGGGGGCGATCAATGCACCAAATGATATCACAGTACTACAAGTCCATCTGGATAGGGTAAACGCGTGGTCAATCCAGAATCTACTTCGATCCAATGTGGACAAATGTAGAGTGTTGCACTTACGGCACAAGTTGGTCTACTCCTTCAAACTGGGAAACCAGGAGCTTCAAAGGTCTTCTGACGTGAAGTACACGAGTTTTTGTCCAGCTCGACCTTGGATGTTCGAATTAAGTTGAAACGGCATCAAGGCGAGGCATTTAACACGTCGGTATCCTGAAGCGTGCATTCTGAAGATTCGACCCCCCGATTTTTGCATAGTTTCTCGGCTCATAAATACAACTTCATGTTGTATACCTAGTATAGGTCTGGCAGCCATGGCTGAAGAGAGGTTTCACTGCCTTGGAGTTATCCAAACGCCGGGTAACCAAGAATGTTAGGGGTCTTTATAATTCGCTGTATGAACGAAGGCTACAAGTGCTCGGGATCTTCAGCGGACAGTATGGTCGACTGCGCGGGGACCTCATTTTGACTTACCAAATTTTGAGAGATCCCAACCTCACGTGCCGCTACTTACTAGAGCTCAGTCACAACAGTAATTTGAGAGGCTACCATCTCAGGCTGGCAAAACATAACAATCATTTGGAATGTGGCCGGAATTTCTTTTTCGTGCGCGTTTGCCGTACCGCGAATGCCCCACCAGAAGCTGTCATATGTACTCCACACTGACAGGGTTCAAAGCCCGATTTGTTCGTGCACTTATTTCGCTGCACCATCACACATGACTCATTACCATGGATAAAAGCAAGTTTTTGTAAGCGATTTCACTGATGGCCAAATTCCAGATTTCGTTCTACTTTTTTGCCTCTTGTATGTGTACATCAGAAGACACGAATTTTACCAACATCTCATTTGCCGTCCTTCCTTATGGATTTATCTTTGATTTACAGTTTATAATACGTATTGTGGGGTTAAAATACGGGGGATAAAAGGGCAGTTGGGCCGGGAAGATAAGGATGAAAGTAAGGGAATAGGAAGATGAGAAGCCCAAGATAGTAGCATCCAAACCCCTATTCAAACGGTTCGAATTAGCAGATACTGCGCCCTTGATTATCCTGTGCGACGGCAAGAGCATTCAGAAACTTTTGGAAAGAAATTCCTTGTTCTGGGTGGGTACGATACTGTCGTGGTGCTCATAACTAGACAGAATCATTAGGGTTCTCAACCAAAACATTTGTACGAAATTCTGACCGCAAGGCACTGGGGCTTTGACACTGAGCTACAGTGGGTCCATTTTACGGAGTAATGAGCCACCCACATTCCAAGTTGGAGGGTCAGGAGACTGAGTTTGTCTGGCCTCTAACTACTGACCAATCAAGCACGAGTAACTCCGAGGATGTAAAAATTACCACCTAGCATAGTTCAGTGGATCACTCAGGCAAGCAAACCATTGCACTAAGGTCCAGTGTTTATGATGGAGCCTTGGATGCAACGAAACGAAATCGCAGCCCCAGCTCTTACGATAGACGTAGTTTTACTCGGCGTCAAATCCGCATTCGTACAGTATTGTCCGGGGCAGATAAACAGAAAATCAGTAAACACCACTGCAATGAAAACAGCAAATCACGTGTGTATTTTTACCGGTGATGTCGCACGATGTTTATTTTCTGAAAGGTTGGCCCTAAATCTGTAGCACGAAACCGCTCAACTATCATCAAACAGTGGATCTTGCTGTACTTCTATCCAACGACAAGATTTTGTTTATACCATATGCCATCTTTTGCGGTCGATCACACGCTAGTGTGTTTGTGAAAGCATTCTATCGAAAGATTCGCAATACTACCCAGCGTGAAATGGGTGCCCATACGTAGGAGAGGACGATCAAAGTCGACTGAAACATCGAGCTTTGGTTAGGCAGTACGATGCAGGTTTCTAAACCGTATGGAGAGAACACAATGGTCATCACCCCGTTGCTGTGTCGTTCAACAGGCAGAAGAAACGTGTGCGCTTCATGCACTGCGTCTGCTGCAAAAGTGCTCATTTTGGAGATGAAGTCAGGAAGGGAATACTTAGGACGGCGCATTAGCTGTGGTGCGTTTCTCATCCTCTTCTAAGGTGTATTGATGATAGTATTCCTTATGACAAACAGGTAGACGATGCAGGAACTGAAAAACCAATCTGAGAGACAGTAGCTAAAAAGCCAGTCGACAATACAGTCAACTAGATTGTCGACGAACTCACCTCTTCCTCCAGGTCCGCTAACTCAATTGTGTATGACCCACACAAGAAATTTTCAAAATGGCCCGGATATCGCGCACAACTCCTTACATTTTCTTACATGAACGCATCATCTGGACTGTATTCCGACAAATTAGTTTCTTGGAATTTTAATCTGCACTTATGCATGTAAATTAGTTCAAGTGGGTGAACAATCCCATAGTTCTTTAGAATGAGCGTTAGTCACGTTAAAGTATCCTTCCGTTTTGCATGGTGCTATTTTATCCCCACAAGCCCGTTTCGTATACGCCGTTACACACCTTTTATTCTGTCCACTTGTGCAGTCGCCGAGTTTGTAATTTCTTTCCTTACCAACTTGCGTGACATGTTGCGCCTACGCTCTTTACTTGTCATGAATCGTGGTTCCAATATTTTAAAATGTGCAAACGACCTAAAAAGGAGATATGTAGCGGATGAACTTCCCAAAGAGGATCGATCACTTGGATTAGGAGGCTAAGTACAAATGTCGAATAGCCGTCTGGTTTGCACCCTCCACAAAATTTTGTTAATCGACATGCATTCAAAAGTGTCATCAATCGTATCATGCACTGTGTTGGAGCACCGGAATCCTTCTATGCTTACACACCATTTTGTTATTGTCGTAGAAACCTGCTAACAAGCTCTGATAAGCTCAACGAATGCCTTTGTGTTTCCACTCAGAATAGGCTATATCCGCTTTTGCAGTGTCCTGAAAATAAATGGCTAGCGATTACTATTGTCCGTCACCTCTCTTTTTAGATTTGCTTTTCGAGCAGTTTTCCTCTTGTGTTAGTTACTGCGAGCCACATAATTATTTCAGAATATTTTGCTCACAATAACTTCACTACGTCCTATTGAGCATAGCTACCGGCACAGGGCTCTACCAACAATGTGAGAAAACATTGAACGCAAAGAGTGGAGCGTGTGAACTAGGCCATACGACAGTCGACAAATACAGATGCATATTTGTCCGATGGATTATTACAAAAACCGAAACGCTTTCCTAAAGTCATGTGCTTCCATTTCCAAATTGGTTATCTTCAAAACGTGATCGGATATTTTGCACTTGGCTGCCTGTATTTCTCTACGCAAATTTTAGCAGTACGGAGCAAGTATCTTGTGACCGATGCCGTTTGGAGTGTCAAACCGCACGGAGACACCAAAAGTGGTACACCCGAGTCTGCGCTTGCATTCAGCTTCAAAATTACGTTGGGTATAACAGTCAATGAATTGGGCTGTGTGCTCTGAGAGTTCGTCATCAATTGATAAGCGGAAAGCGTGGGCTCCTTTACGCGTGATGCCTCTGGTTATATGTCTCACCGAGCCTCTTTTTTAGGTTATTGATACAGCATATATCTGATATTGTAGCCTTAACTCGCAACATCGCTCGGGTCTTGTTACTCACTTTGACTTGTCAATAATAGACGATCGTCCGGTTTTTCCAATATCGTCAGTAGATCCAAGAAACAAAAACACACCGGTGAGAAACTGCTGCAACACTTTAGAGAAACTACCAAAAACTATTTGCCAGATATTGGTGGGGAAACGAGAATAAACTCCTTATCTCTCGAAAGCAGATTTATCGAAGGTTGTAAGTATCTCACTAGATGCTCCACCTTTTTTGGGATGGACACAGCGAAGTATCATGCGTTTAACCGACATTTTTAACCGTCGATAGTGAGCATTTTTCTAACAGCTGCCTAGTTTCGAGTTTTCCCCCCGATAGCCTAAAAAGACGAGAACTAATTGCAGATAAAATTTCGAATAGTCAATACTTAATGTCCGTCGAAACGAAACAAACAGTTCAACATTCGAGTAGCTAAAGAAGCTACCTACATGCCTCTACACATTGCTACCAAACGACGGCAATAGGGAACACGATCTAATGACCTCTGTTTGAGTTATACAAAGTAAATGCGTGTAACTCACCGAATTCTCTGGTTGGATGCCAGCGATTTTGAATCTTTCTTCAAGATGTTACTGATCCTTGTCGCCCCTAACTCGAGAATCCTTGCTGTATCTTTTCTCTGATGGTATGTAAAAATAAAAGGTAAGCAGAAATAGTCTTTATTGCAGCTTCATCGTTGAGCAACATTTACGGGGACGTAGATGGCTTCAGTCTGGTTATGGCTAAAACCGAATTGTATACTCTATAAGATATTGTGAGTAAAATAGTAACCAACATTAGAAGCAGTAAATTCCCTCCAATCAACCATTATCGTCAGCATTGGTGTGTCATTGCAAGGCAGTTTCCATGCAACTGTAGATGCCCTGTTTGTCTTTGCAAATTTCTAACAAAAATTTCATTGTACGCTTAGGTGATCGGGACAGAACGTTGAACTGCATGCGAAGTTCCATTGTTTGAGTCAGGCATTGCCTCCGCTTGGAGCTCGGTTTGGTTGCAACGTGCAACCAGTCTGTGTGCTGCACACTTTTCCTTCCCCCTAACTAGCAGTGTTAACGGTGTCGCTCTGTGCGACTATGCCAAAAGGGAAGCTTCTGCTGTACAAAATAAAAGTTGCTCTAAAAATTGATCTGCCCTCGTGAACCGTTATCTGGTCTCCCGATAACACCTGACTGTTTAAGGAAAAAACGCAGACGTGATCTGGCCGATCCGTAGTCTAGTTTGCTTAATTTGGCACCATTTTCAATTAGTTGATGCAATACTCGGTTTTAACAAACATGCCTGTGTTTTGTTGGGCTAGTTCAATATGAGAAATAAGAGTGGTTTTTTACACACTTTTCCCACTTTTGATGTCGCTCTGAGAGAGGAATAAGCAGCATAGTGGAAATTCAGTGACGTGCTGTAGTTTGGTTGAACAGTTACCGCAAGCAGATCAGACATAAATGTGATAGTTATTTGTGTACCTACTTAATTCATCCTGTTTCAACGGCATGGATCTTTCTTGAAATTGCAAGGGAACCTAGTATTTGACGGGTTGGAACTTTTACAAGTCAAGTCTCAGTATTTTCCTTCAGAGGTTAGGGCATAAGTCGATTGCACTTTTATCTTGAAATTTGGTCATGGAAGGTAACTTAGCTTGATCGGCGCGTAACACAAGCACTGCGGAGTATCTGTGAATTTGAGCCGGCACGAGTACTACCCACTAATTTTCCACTAACCTACGAAGGTGTCAACCCACCATCGCAGAACCGCAGTTGCCTATGGTTGCAAGTGTGCAATCAGAAATGAAAAAAACGATTCGAAAATCTTGTGTACTCCTCCCCCAAGACAAGAATCAAATAGGTCCAAGGTAAACCCTGTAATCGCAATTGCGATGTCCAATTCTCAAATATCTTGTAGACTAGACCAGAGTATCAGGCTAGAGAAGCGAACTTCGATCCAAATGCGTCAATCCGAATGTGCCGTCGGAGAGTTTCGTCTGCACACAAAACTGTTCACTAGCATTCATTTAGCTGCGAATCTAACTCTATCTCCTCCTCCTCATCTTAATGAGGACCAAGTAAAACTACCATCAAATCTCATCATTCCAAGTAGACCTAATATTATTTTACCTGTGGGAGATCCAAGGAATTCGGTGACTGGTACATGTCTAATTTTGTGGTCCATTGGTACACTTGCAATATTGTTGAAAAACCTCCGGGCTTGTGAAAAGTTGCCAGCCATTTGCATCTTTTCTGAGCAAGTACGTGTTCTGTTGTATTCTTAGTGCCATGGGCAACACGGTTGCTGGCGTGCCAACCACCCCTTTCTACGTATTGCCATGCACAATTGAAAGACATGGCAGAACGTTTCCAGCGTCAGCTCAAAGCCTAGTCTCTCAAGGCAGTGGATCCCATTCAATATGCAAAGGCATTGTCTATGATCATACGGAATGGAGTGAACATGAAACATTTAAGCTGTCAGTATTTTGTGACATTGGATTTTATTATTGTTTGTATTTTCCGATCGTCCATTTGTTTTACTGACGGATCACTTTCAAATTCTTTGGGATTCGCCCACTATCATGCTTGTCCTAATTTGCTTCTACTTCATTGCAGATCTTTACAATACACGTTGGGTCCGGCTACGTACTCACTTCTGAATAGATGGTATCCGTATTGGTTCCTACTGGTTCTCGTCGCAATTAGTACCTGAGTTCCGCTCTACAATTGGTGATCCTGGTAGCGAAATCCATCGCAACCATCTTGTATCTCGCACCCCGGTGAGACCAAATCTTGTCGTTTTTGTTCGGGTTTCTGTTTTTCATCGTCTAGCATC
The DNA here is from genome assembly GCA_944474145.2 of Dicrocoelium dendriticum. Taxonomy (NCBI): domain Eukaryota; kingdom Metazoa; phylum Platyhelminthes; class Trematoda; order Plagiorchiida; family Dicrocoeliidae; genus Dicrocoelium; species Dicrocoelium dendriticum. Next base: position 120,795,009 of record OX104063.1, on the reverse strand, counting down.
CTTTTGCCATGTCTGATCCGGACGTTAGACTTCCTGGCCCTGCTTTCAATGCTGTCACTTTTCCTGTCCACCCGTTTATTAGAAGCCATCCACAGTTTCGGTTTTATCGGCAGAGTATGAGTTCACCCGCCAGAGGATCACCGCTAATTCAACAAAGTGTAGCCAGGTACTAGCTTGTCTGCGCAGCAGCGTAACCCTGCAACTCAGAGGCTGTTTAATGCAGCCCGCTTCTGAGCAAAGTTACGACGCTCTTAAACAGGCAGTCATTAGCAGAAGCACACCAACAGAGCGGACCCGTATTTAGTAGCTATACCCAGATCTGCAACTGGGTGACAAGAAACCCTCAACGCTACTGAGGTAGATGCACCAAAGGTTCCGTACATCGTCCATGGACGAGTCACTATTGCGAGAACTCTGCGTACAGTATTTACCAGAAACAGCTCGAGGTATGCTTACTGCGATTCAACTTCAATCTCCAGGTGACGCCCCTCAAATATCTGACGCAGTAGTTGATTGTTTTCATCCTCAGCTCAATTTTCTCAATCCTCCTTTGCCACAGTTACCTAGCATGTATAATAGCGTTCCTGGTTGTTCACACGCCACCCAGTCTGCCCATTCTTCACAGGAAGGTACGACTAGTTTAGCAGAACTAGCTGCTTTGTGCCGTGAGTAACAACGGGTTTAGCAACAACGGATGCCGCTCACTTGGCAAATCGATTAATCGTAACGACACTGCCATCGGTAACCCGTGCTGCTGGGTACCACCGCGGATTTAGTGAACAAGCCAGGCGTTGTACCACACACTGCAACTTCAGTGCGACTCAACAGGGCAACACTCGGGCCATGACGTAAAGGTGACTAATGTCAATGACCCTGCCGACGGCAGTCGTCTCCCTTATGTTAAGGACTGCAAAGCGGGAACCGCGTTCCTGGTCGTTACCTGGGCTGAAGTTAACGTGGTTCCTCTTGCACCTGGGGTGGCAATTATCCGGCCACTCTCAGTCTTCCTGTTGCCAATGGCACACTAATCCCTATTAACGGCCAGCGTTCTGTAACCCTTAACTTGGGTCTCCGTAGAACTTTTCGATGGGTGTTCATTACTGCCACCGTCCCGTTTGATATTATCGCCATAGACTTCCACAGACATTGCGACCTCCTGGTCGATGAGAAAGAACACAGGATAGTCGACCCCGCAACGACGCTCAACGTCGATGGCACCAAAGCCGGCATTACAGCTATTATCCCAGTCTACGTTTGCCCACAGACTTCCACCGCCTACGTTCAACTATTCTCTCAGTACCGCAAGCTCGTTCAGCTAATGACCGAAGCTTTTTGTTTGGCTTCTCAGATTACGCACCCTATCCGTACCAACAGTCCACCCGTCTCATCATGCCCGCACCGACTTTCGCCGCAGAAACAGCAGCTAACTACTGTCGTAAAACTCAGTCCTTCAGGGACGAGTGTTCGTTCGCCAAACAGAACTCAGCGAAAATTACAGCATGTTTAGTAAGCCAAAACTACTCTATATAAACTGCAGGTTCAAATCCATAACTAACGAGCCTTCTGAGTCGATGAGATTCCTACTCTGCCTCAGTTAAACAAACGGTGAATCAGTCACGTGAATATCGACCAATCCGAGTCCAATGATCGAATGCGTCACATCCGCCTCCCATTGGCTATCTGGTTCACTCGGTTAGTTCATCTGCTCACTCTGATCTGATATTACCAATACATCAGCCCTTTTCTCGTGTTCTTGCGCCTCCATATTGAGATCTACCCCGTACACCATGCCACTCCGCGTCGTATTCGCTGTATCTGCGGCCGTGGTCCCTTTGCCCCACGCCGTCTGCTACTCCACTCCCAATCCACAATGTGGTATCCGGTGTCTTCTCAAATGCCGTCGATTTCTTCTGAACGTTTGCCCTCCAACGTTTATTTCGTATGACCTGGCACCGACGCTCGCAGCCACCACACCATTCTTTCACTGCTCTTGACTATCGGGGAATGGTTGAACCCAGACTTCTTTCCCCATTGTTAGATGAGGTAGTACCTCAGCACTGCAGTCATAGTGTCGTTTCGGAGTAATCATTCGTCGTATCAGATGGTTCTGTAACCTCTCATTCTGTGGTGAAACTGGGCGCAAAAGCGTGGCATATGCCGGCATCAGCGTTCTAGTCCTTCGGCTGTATAGCCGCTGCACCGGACTCAAACCGATATTCGTTGAAGTAGTGTTGCGATTCTCCAGTAGCATGAGGTCCTCACCAGTTGCTCTAGCGTTGGATATCAGTCGCTTGGTTTGTTTCACTGCCGACTCCGCCATTCTATTCGATTGACAGGTGGGCTTGTTTGCTGGTGCACGAATTTGCACTTGGTTGCGAACGCCAGGAACGCACCGCTGCTAAAGTGGAGTCAATGGTAGAAGACCAGTGCCTCCGGTATACTGTGAGCTTGTTGATTACTGCCTCTGTGGTCGTAGTGATGAGTAGATCGATTTCAAAATAAACACTATAGTAATCCACCGTGAGTAAGTAAACCTTCCCGTCATCACTGAATACATCCACCGACACCTGCCACGATCGGTCAGAGAGATCATGCGGCCTCTTTGGCTCCGTCTTCTGACAGTTTTCGTGTGAACTGCACTCCTCACAATTCGATACATGAGCTTCTACTTAACCCTTCAAAAGATCAATTCTCTTGCCCGGTTAATGGCATAGTTGGCACCAAGGTGAGCGCGATGAATGTATTTTAGCATTTCTCCTCGGAGCAGTGACGGAACCGGAATACGGCTTCCCTTGAACAGCAAACCATCATAGGCACAGAGTTCATCCCGAAAATTAAAGTAGCGTCTTAGCTCCTTTGGTATCTGCTTCTTTGTCTCTGGTCACCCATTTAGAATAACGTCTCGCAAAGGTGAAAGCGTTGAATCTTCCTCTGTGTGGCTCCTTAGTTCCTTCAGGCGATCTTCTGTCACTTCAGAATTATGCTAGGGTATCAGCAGATGAGCTCTTGACAGCGTATCTGCGATGAACATCTGTGCCACAAGTGTGTATACAATATCTGGGTCGTACTTTTGTAGCCAGATAAACATACGCTGAAGGCGACGACGAACGACGTGCAGCGGTATGCTAGCTATTTACACTAGCGATTTGTGGTCGGTGTACAACTTTGTCTTTCTTCCGAAAGTATAATCATTGAAACGCTCCATGGCATAGACTGCCACAAGCATCTCAATCTCAATCTACGCATGGCGCTGCTTGATCATAGTGAGTGGTCGGGTACGGAAATCCAAGGATTTTTCATTCTGTAAGAGAATAGCACCTATTCCGTCTTAGCCACTGCCACACTGTACCTCCAAAGACTGCGCTGGGTCGTAATACTCAAGTACAGGCGCGTTGCTGATGAGGTGATTAATAGTTTCGAATGCGGTTTCCTGTTCTTCGCCCCAACGCCACTTTACTCCATTGTGAGCTAACTTTCTGATCGGCGTCATGATAACAGCGGGTCTTGGCATAAAACGGCTCAAGTAATTCACCATACCGTTTAAGCGATGGATGCCCTTCACGTCATTAGGAGGCGGCATCTCTCGAATTGCCGTAATTTTTCCTGAATCGACCCTGACCCCTTGTGTTGTTAGCAAATGCCCATGGAAAATCACCTCGTCTTTCGGAAGTTCAAATTTTTTACATTTAAGCTTGATGTTCTTTTGCACACCACGCTGTAAGAAACAGTGAAGATAAGCGTCATACTCTTTTTTGTCGAGCCATTGATCAAAACATCGTCTGTCACGCATGTTGCACCATCTAAATCGTCTACCACTTGCACCAATCGCTTCTGAAAAATTTTACTCAACACCTTCAAACCAAATGGTGAACGCAACCAATGATAACGCCCGAACGGTGTGGCAAAGGTAGTAAGGAAACTGGATTCATCATCTAAAACTACGTGCCAGAATGCCGAAGTGGTCTACCTTAGTGAATTATTTAGCTTTGGCCAATCGCGGCAACATGTCTTTTAGGGTAGGTAATGCGTAATGCTCTCTAAGGAAGGCCTCATTCAACGGTTTTGGGTCAATACACATACGCAGTTTGCCCATCTTCTTCGTAATGATTGCGACCTGACTAACCCAGTCGGTTGGCTGGTCGACCTTGGCAATCACACCCAATCTCACTAATTTGCTCAATTCAGCTGAGAACCTGTCACGCAGTGCAAATGGAACTCCCCTAGCCGGTAGCACTGTCAGTCGTATCAAAGGATCTAAGGATAAGTGAGCCATTCCCTCAAATATTCCCAAAGCTGGGCTAAACACAGACGGATCCTGGTTACTAATATCGGTTACTCCCTGGCAAACATGCATAAAACGGTCAGGATTAAAAACAACAAAACCAAGAGACTGGATCGAGTCAATGCTGTGAATCAAAGTGAGCTCCTCACCCACGATCACAAACTCCAGTCGACGTGAAGCTCCGTCTCTTGGGTTAACCACTTCGATGGTAGCTGAGCCCTTCGGATGAAGTTCGGAACCGTTCAACATACGCAGGCGATCCTGATCGGATCGAATTCACACTCCGGGACAGTGCTTTCCTGGTAGAATATTCGCAGTAGCACATGTGTCCAACTGGAGTCATGCGGCTTTGCCTTCGATCAAAAGATTTGTTTAGGCACATTTTTGCGGTACCATCCGATACCCGTTGCCAACTGAATGTTCCGCATCTGCGGGGGACTTGTCACGAACGACCGCACTCACATTGGTTGATTAGCAGCAACGAGCAAAGTAATTCCTTTTTCACATCTGGCGATTTTCCGTCCCCACGCCGAACACTGCTCGCGAGTGCTCGGATGTCGCGTGGTGTAAAATTTGTCTCATGGTAGTAGCCTTCGCGGCTTCCCATCCTGAAATCGCACACAATACTGCGTCTGTTGTGAGGTTCATTTGTTGAAATTGATAGGTGGTCGAGGACTCAATGTTGCAGATATCAATGCACTGCTGGAGTGATCAGCTGCATTGTCACAAAAGTCGTTTTGTCGTACTTTCATCATTGATTCCTAGAATGATGCGATCGCGTTTGAGACTGTCGCCCAAACATTTACAGAAATTACAGGATCAGGACAAAATCTTCAATTCAGTGATGTACACGTCGACTGAATCGTTTGGGCCTTTGTTGCGCGAAAAGAAATGATGGCGATGGTAGGTCTCGTTGGTTTGACCTTCTCAAAATTCACCGAACTTTCCCATGACCGTCTCTAAAGTATTGGCATCTTCGCCTTTGTCATCGTGTAATGTCTCTAGGACACGGCGCACGTCATCACCGGCTAAGTGCCGAAACATGGCCAAGCGATACGCCATTAGTTGTTTGTCCAAACGTGCTAATATGCAGAAATCCTCCCACTTGCTTATACATAGACGCCCCTTACTCACCAAGTTCTGTTCATCCATGTTCAGTGGGGCAGGCATCTGAATAGGGTGGTGATCCAAACAGTATCCACGCGCCTCCGGTGGGGTTCCTCTTTGTCTTCTCTGACACCATGTTGCAGAATTCAGTCGTTCAGGGACAAGCGTTTATTCGGCAAACATAGCTCAACGAAAATTACGGCATGCTTAGCAAACCGAAACTCCTCGATATAAATTGTTCAAGTCCATAACTAACGACCTCTCTGAGTCGATGAGATTCCTTCTTTGATTCAATTAAACAAAAGGTGAATCACTCACACGAATATCGGTGAATCCGAGTACAATAATCGGATGAGTCACATCCGCCTCCCACTGGCGGTCTGGTTCGTTCGGTTGGTCCATCTGATCTGATCTGATCTGATACTACCATCACAGCTAGGGCGGAGTTTGGGCACATGCTCGAACTTGGAATAATCCGCCCTTCGGATAGCCCTTGGTTTTCTCCTCTCTAGATGGTCCCAAAGAAGTCTGGAGACTGGCACCCATGCGGTGATTACCAGGCCCTAGACCATATTACGGTCCCAGACAGAATCCCCATCCCACATATGCAGGACCTCACTGCATGCCTCACATGTAAGACGGTCTACAGCAAGATCGAGCTTGTTCGAGCCTATCACCCAATACCTGTTGAGGAACAAGACATACCTAAAACAGCCGTCATTACCCCTTCGGCTTGTTCGAATATCTGAAAATGCCTGTCGGATTGTGCAATGCAGCAAAACATTTCAGCGCTTCATCCTCGATGTCACCCGTGGCCTAAACTTCGCCTATCCCTAGCTCCATGAAATTTTAGTGGCCAGTACGTCCGAGGAAAAGCATCTATCTCATCTTCAGTCAATCCTCCAGCAGATGACCCAACACGGCGTCACCGTCAATCCGACGGCCTTCGGTAGAATTCCTAGGCTACGTCGTCCCATCATTTAGCACCGAGGTCCTTGCGGATAAGGTCCAATGCATCAAAGATTTCACAGTCCCGGCTTTATTTTGACACCGACGTCGATTTTATGACCTAGTCAACTACTACCGACACTTTATCCACCGCTGCGCGTAACTCATGCATCCTCAGGCTGACCTCCTCATAGAAAACAAATGTAAGTTTTCTTTCCCCGACAAAGCACACACGGTTTCACCGGGCTCAAAGATGTCATCTCTAAAATAGCTCCACTCGTTTAATCCGAACCGCCTGCTTCCGTTTCTATGACTACTGACGCTGCAGAACTTGCGGTAGGAGCTGTCCTCTAACAACATGTTGGTGGGCAGTGGCACTAAATGGGAAGTCGTTATTCCGGAGGCCAGCCCTGTCCTCTGCACCTTCATAACATGTAAGACAGTGGAGGATGAACCGTACTATATAGTAGTTAAATAACAGTCATGGCGGTCCACTGCCGTCGTCCATGGCTCAGAGATATAAGTCGCTGACTGGCAAGATTAAGGTCGTGGGTTCGAATCCGGCAGGATTCGGCGGGTACGTGCTACTGAGGAGTCCCAAAATGACGAAACGGCTGTCTAGCGCTTTTCTGGATGTGTAGTGCCTGTCTGCCTGAGTCTAACAGCGACGAATCTACACAAAAGCTTAATAACTCCACCTGCTTCGGATAACGACCTCCGGTCAGTTATTTTTGGCTGTATTGACAAAAACACTTTGTGTCGGATTTCTTCGTTCATTGGAACTATTTCGTAGAAATTTAGATACAATTCAGTTTTTGATTCTGAAATTTCCGGCCACAAATACTTGTGTTTTCATCGCTTGATTTCGACGATCTTGCTGTCGCAATTTTCTCCCTCAATTGGCCGCCATATTGTTTACGGAGTACTCACAATGCCGAAGCAGTCACCCAGTGGAACTTGTTCCAAAATAGTCGGATACCGTGCAAATGAACTCACGTGTTTTGTGTCAAGTTAAATACCACATTTCATGTGTTGGATTATCAGCTGAACATTTTCATCGTCTTCCTGAGATTCAACACGATTTCGTTCAAACCATATGTGAAAATTGCCGAAACAAGATACAGCCAGAAAGAGTAAAGCCGACAGGTAGGCCTCAGCGTTTCGATGCGAACAGCTCCCTGTGTTTGGCCCAACAACCTAGCGCGAAGAGCCTTCAGGTTTCGGCTCAGTCGTCCTCCTCTACCCGTGCAAACTCACCGACACCAAGTCCAACCGTTGTGAGAAGCTCAGTTGCACCTGGCCTAAATTGTTTACCTCTGTTGTGTCCAACGGACACTGATGTCCCAGCAGGTGAAAGTCTGAGTGCTGAAGACCAGTGGAAAGAACAGAGGACGAAATTACGAAGGAACGTTGGGTGTTTACATTCTGTAAGTCCACAGTTAGCCAAACCACGTGAGGCTGGTAGTATACTTCGCCCTGCAAGGCCAACCTCGTCCTACCAGAGGCGTTATAATCTCTTGATCTTTCACGCACCGGAGTCCAGTGATCCATCACCTCAAGTGCGCTACGATCACGATGTCGAGTTTTTACAGGGTTTAATTGATAGACTCCTCGACGCTGGTGAGGACTCGATAAAAGTGAGGCAGATTACCCGTCTTGGAAAGCAAGGTGATCAACAAAATCGGCCTATGAAAATCACTTTTGTGGACGAAGCCAGTCCAAGACTGATCATGTCCCGCCTAAATAGGCTGAAAGCTTTGAAGATCCATGTTCGTCCAGACCTGGACCCAGTAGACAGGGAGCGGCTCAAGTCTGCCATCAGTGAGCTGAAAAGACGCACTGGTGAGGGGGAAACAATTTTCGGGTGGTTTCCAACAATCTGCGAATCATGATAAACAGGTAGCTCACACTTCATGCACGCCCGGCGGCTCCTGCTGCTGCCTGCGGGTATCCCTCACAAACCTTTGCAGTGTTATGAACAAGCGCGATGAGCTTTGTTGTTTCGTTGCGTCTGAGCTGCCAGACGTAGTGAGACTCGCAGAGACATGGTTGCATGCAGTTATACACCCAAGAACTTGAACTCAACGGTTACTCGTGCTTCCGATGCAATAGACTAAAGAATGTCCACGGTGGTGTCTTACTTTACATCCGGTCTTTTCCTCGTGAGAGACTTGTGAGCACCTACCGAAGTGACGATGGTTTGTGTGAGATACTGTGGTGCTCCATCTGTCTCAGGCGCGGAGAACTGCTTGTGGGCGCAGTTTATCGCAGCCTCCTGAGTCGTTGTTTGGATTGGCTGCCCATTCTTCGAACCTACATGCGTCGTTCACACTTTCTTCTTATGGGCGATTTTAATTATCCTCGAATTCAATGGCCTGATGTGCATTTGATGCCTGGACATAGTGAGGTTGAAGCAAAGTGCGTGGATTTGGTACTTGAAACTAGTGCATCACAACACACATGCCAGCCAACACGCGTAACAACACCCTCAACCCCAACCTGCCTCGACCTTAAGTTAACGAGCTACGAACAACGAGTGCGTGACGTTCGGATCCTGGAGCCCCCGGGTTAGAAAAGACCACTCAGTGCTCATAGCTGAAATGGAATTAACTTTGCCGTATTCACATCTGCTGGAACCAGCTCACAACTACTGGAAAACTGACTTCGATGGTCTAGCTCGAGCCGCGTACCAACTGGATTAGTCTCTGTCACAAGCTGCATCTGTGGGAGACTGTTGAAAATTTATAAAAGAGAGATGGACATTATTGTGTTCTCAATTTGTGCCATTGAAATATCGGAAGGTTGGACCGAGTAAGCCTCAATGGTTTGACAAGGAGTATGAAATCTGGCTAGGAGGTGGCGCAGACTGTGGGACAAATTCCTCCTCTCTGGCTCTGCCAACAATTATGAAGAGTATAAAAGTCACCGAAACTTTTGCAACAGTACAACAAGGAATAAGCGCCGACATTTCGAAGAGCAGCTCGCAGTAGCCGCGAAAACTGCCCCAAAGAGGCTCTTTGCTTAAGTGAAGCGGCGCCTGAAGCCGGCAGGTGATGTGCCAGTGCCGGATGGACAGCCCCTAACCTCCAGCACTGAGCGTGCGTCCGCGTTGGCGGCGCACTTCACTTCTGTATTTGCGAATGACTAGGTGTTTGTTCCGAGTTCGACGTGTACCGCTTTTACCGAACTCGACAATCTGGATTGCGGCGTTGAAGAGGTTTGTCAACTACTCGCCAACCTTGACGGCACCAAACCTGTCGGACCTGATGGGCATCACCCGCCGGTACTCAAGTCACTTTCGACCATCCCCCCTCCTGTTGTGATTGACCTTTTTAACAGGTCGCTGTCCGAAGGTTCGTTGCTAATTGAATGGAAATATTTTGTAGTGAAGCATTTTCCAAAAGACGGCGACCCTACCAAAGTAAACAACTACAGGCCAAATTTAACTGACACCTATTTTGGCAAAATTTGCTAAGAAAATCGTGAAGAAGGGATGGCTGCAGTTGTTACAGTTCAAGGAGATCCTGACGCCCGCACAGCACGGTTTTATGCAAGGTCGCTCATGCATTACAAACCTGCTTGTGACGAGGCATGAGTGGTTGAAAGCAATAAGCAAAGGGAAGTCTGTCGACGTGATGTTCATGGATTTCAGTAAAGTGTTCGGGAAGGTTAGCCATGAGGTTCTCCTTCACAAACTCAGAATGTGTGGTGTCGGTGGCTCACTGCACCGGTGGATCCGCGACTTTCTTGTTGGACGAAAGTGGAGGGTACAGATCGACGACCATCTAACTGACTGGCACCCCTCTACAAGTGGCGTGCCTCAAGGCACTGTGCTGGGGCCCACTCTGTTCCTGATCCACATCAACAATCTACTGCAGCTTCTCCGGTCGCCGTGTACTTTGTTTGCGGAGGACATGAAGATTTGGAGAGAAATTGACGCTCCCGACGACTGTGGCCTACTTCAGAAAGACCTCAAGCGCCTATCCACATGGTCTGCAGCAGTTCATCTCCCGGTCAACCCAGCCAAGTCCGTATTTATGAGCCTGGGGAAGGGTGCTGATGGCCGAACCTACACCCTTGACGGCCAATCGCTATATCCTACACCCTCCGCGAAGGAATTGGGTGTACTCTCGCGCTATGATTTGAAGTCCGTGGACAACCCGAACAGGCTATATCGTAATGGAGTGCGCATGCTTTGGGCGCTCAAACGTGGCTTCGGCACATGGTCTGAAGAGGTTGCCACTCGCCTCTTCTCTTCCATCATTAGACCAATGCTAGAGTATGGTTCGCCCGCCTACTTTCCGATTACCCGAGGCGAGACACAAAAGATCGAATTGGTCCAACAGGTTGCTACCAGGCCCATCCAGAGTTTAAGTGGCTTGAGGTATGAAGACCGGTGCGAGGAACTAGGACTCTAAACCTTGTCCTACCTTCCAGTGCGAGTCGACCTCATTATGACCTACCGTATTCTACATCTCAGTGACTTCCCTATGCTGAGGCCAATGCTGCACTTACTATGGCCATGCAGCAAACGCGGACACAGATACAAACTTGTCGTGCCCGGTGTGAAACGTGCTCCCCATCCACTGTGCTTCGAACGGAGAATGGTAAATATTTGGAACAGTTTGCCTGAACATGTGATGGAGGCAAAAACTATGCAGCAATTCAAAACGTTGTCAGATTTATCTTTTACCACTATTCGATTTAGAGAAGGATTGCACACTGACGATGACATGTCACATTTGTGAGTTCCTCAATACCGTGAGTCAGATATTTTAAATGTTCCATGAGAACGATAACGATATTCACGGTTGACAATTTTTATGTTTTCCACCATATTTCGAAAGAGTTGTAGAGAATTCAATTATACTTGCTCTATAACACAGCATTCAGTATAGATATAAGTAACAATATATCCTCGGTTAGGTTGCAAATCGCATTACCTAAGTTCACCAAGCGAGCATATTGTAACGAGAAAACACCACGGCACTTCTGTTAGCACATTGCTATCATTTCAATCCAGCCTAAGAACGTAGTTAACAGTTGCTTCTAGTGAATATATTGGCTACAATATATCAATTCACGGGCCTGTTGACCTTTGCTTTTATTTGCTTATGCGTACAGTATCTGAATCTTCCATGTCCCTCCCAATTCCCAGCTACCTGCAATTGTGCGACCTAATTTCGGCGATTATGCACGTTAGAGGCGCAAGAGCTCTCATTCCGATTCAGAAAGCTCCAACAACAACAAAAACTGAACCATTGTAATTCAATAAGTCAACCGAGGCAAAGCAAGGCCAAGCTGTCGCACCTGATAAGTAGTGAGCTTTGCTTGCAAACTTACTATCCAAGACAACCTGACTTATCAAAAGATTATAACAACATGACGCATTTCGATCTCATTTGATCTCATCAGATGGAGATAGTAAGCATCACGATCCACATTGAGATTGAGTGTCACAATCCGTTCACACAATGAGTACTTCAAAACGACCCTCAAAATCAATCATCAACCGTCGTGCCAAGCGTTCCCCGTCGTGATTCGGTGACATGGTAGTGGTCCCTTTCAAATATCCAAATGGTCCAGCGTTCGATGCGTGCTAACTCTATCTAATGAGATCAAATGAAATCGAAACGCGTCATGGAGTGGAGTGTTTTCGGGACGGCAACATCCAATTTCCATTTGCTTCAGCTACGGTCCTAGTGGTCGAATGACCAAGGTTCACTCCCATGTGAATCGCGGTCTACATTGAGATTGCGCGTTGCAATCCAGTCACACAACGGGTACATTAAAATGACCCACCAATCAGTAAACAGGATACGTTGCTTTATTAATGCAGTGGTTTTCAGTACGCCTGACAATATTCCGATCGTCGTTCTACAAACTGTGGTTGGTACATAGTGCGGTTGCATATGGCTTAACCCTTCCTGGAGTATCTGCAGTCTAACGTGAAAGCTTGCTGATTTCCCATTAAATCACTCCTCAGTTTTGGCGTTCAAAAGAGGATTTTGCGGTTGAAGAGAACGACAGACAATTAAAGTAAACTATACATATCAGTTCTATCAAGGGAACTTACCTGTAATATGAAAAGCTTTGTGAAAGCAAGCTGGCGGACAATTTTCTGCTATGTTGCCTACGGGCAACAGTATGAAGTTCAGGACCACGTCATCTAAATGTATGCGATATTAGCTATCTGCTAGTTTATTAAAACACGTAAGCGCATTGTTACTAACGCTAAATTAAAATGGAAAAATTGTTGCTGATAAAAATCCCTCACAAAGAGTGCCTTGCAGAGACAGCCAGACGCTTGCCCACAACACGAGCTGCCACCCTCAAGTCTCCGCTGCTACAATGGCGAATGATAACAGCAATTTGACAATAAACAACACTTCCCATGGACACAGCACCAACTACACAGTTGATACTTGTAGTGAACGTGAAAACACACTTTATTTGTTGTACATTCTCAATGTCCACTCATTTAACTGGGTGTATATCCGCCTAGACTATTTCGTTCGTTAGTTCGACGTTGCATCTTCTTCGCCCTTGCTGATTCGCTCCCCTTTACTTGAAGCCAATGGGTCCAGCTGCTTCCATCGTCTCTAATGTTCCATATTTGGCACATCGCTTAAGTGTCATCGCTACCGACTAATATTCGATGCGTCACACAACACACCCTTACTGTAAGGTTGCCGTTTAGTGAAGTCACCACTACCTTGTGCGCTAGTACACTATAACATGATTGCAACAATGATGGTGGATACAAAAATGCCCTACAACTTCCAATTGCTAAAGGGAAGCCAAGCATCCCTTAAATATCTGTGAAACCTTATACAGGAGAAAGTTGTATAACGCAGTCGAAGAAACACCAACACTCATGAGGTTGACCTAGAACTACACACCAGGTTTTTCTCCACCCAGATGACTTTACACAGTGAAACAGCGCCTAATCAAATTAATATGAGGCCAAAGGCCACGTCATTAATTCTGGGTCATCATTCGATACCAAATATTTCAGTCAATCTGAATGAGTATTCCACAAAGCGCGCCCTACAAAAGCTACATCTGGCAAATCCTCAGGAACAGGGTATTTCTCACTGCTTCTGTGCCGTTTTAAGCTCTCTCGCTCTACGGCTAGCTCAAGAAAAATCGCCCAGTTAAATTGCTATAAACATCAAATTGACTAACAAGCTGTCCGGCTTTCGCAGTATCTTTGAAATCAATGTTTAAATCTGTTGACCTCTAGAATGCAGCAAAAGCTTTCTGTGAAGTTGCTAGTATGATGTCTCATACGGTTAGGGCCTTAAGGCTGCTGGAAAGGATTCATGAGTGTTCAGCACCGTCAAACTGAGCATTACAAAACAACTCACCTTCGAGGTATTAGTTAGAGAGCTTAATGCCGTGCTAAAAGTTCCTCACTTATCAAACGTATTCTTCAGTGGGTCATTGTCTTATGTCTTTGACCATCCGAAGGTATATAACACCTCCATTTTTGATGCGCCTTGTAGACCTATGAATAATTTCTCAAATAGTCCCCCTGCCTCTCCAGCTGGATAACATAAGGAGCTGCCTTTTTAGGCAACCTGAGTAGGGGGTTCAGGGTCATCTACCCCCAACAAATCTCTAGTCTTTTCCTGAAATGTTTCAAATTTATTTCAAGTTAAACTTTCTAGCTGGTTCCCGTTAACCGGCCGTATAATTGGATTGTGCTGAGCCGTGTCGTAAAATTAATCCGAAATCTCTTCGCTCGTCGCAACCCATTTCACATTTACTTCCAAGTCTTCTAGCCCTACATCATCTAGTTGTCCCTAGCCAACGGCTGACAAACACCTACACGGTTGGCAACCCGTCCAAAAACGTGGTATGTAGCCCATCGATATCAGCTGGCTCCATTCGCAGCTCAGTGGCCTCAACGATTTCTTGCTTTGTTCCCAAAAACAACCTACAAGAAATGTTTCATTGCAAGAAGTCCACCCTAACTTATTCCTACAGTGTGCGTGCATACTTCGCCAGACATCATCAAATCATTCCTGTTCAAGTTCCGTTCACTTCGTGATAAAATATACACTCTTCGCTCTATGTTACCAATCTCTGAACGAGACTTGTTGATGGAGATTTGGTGTACAAACTGTACTGCTCAGTCTTGTTGAGGCCTAGCACAGTGTTTGCTTCCAAGCACGCCTGCTAAACAATTATAAATCTAGCAACATTGACACCATTCATTTACGTATCATCAGAGGAAACACTCCGATTCTTTTAGGCTGCATTTATTTTACCCCCAAAAAGGAAACCCAGTATGGATGTCTTGAAAAACCTGGAGCATTTGTTTTGCCACATAGTGGAACAACCCAACTGTAAAGTAATTGGAGGTGACCTCAATATTCCTGATGTCAAATGGGCATTGTTCACTGCGCCTAGTAAATATTGGAGATTGAATTGCCCTCTACGTATATATCGTTGGAGGCAGCTCGTCCATTCATCCGCCAATGGAGAACACATCTTTGATTTACTCCTTAAAAAGTCTTAGCGAAAGTTTCGGCCGCTGCTCTGGACAAATTCCTCTACAGTGATTATAAAATGGTCCTATTCCTCCTTGAAAGGCCACTCCCTGAATCTAGCCCGACACTAGCTGAAGTCATACACGGACTACACATTGCTCTACATTGAAAAACGCTTTCTACGCTTTTGAGACCTATAAAATGGGACACTTTATTTCTGATGAATGACGCGCAACTGGCTGCTGATGAGTCCTGCAAAAACATTGAAGATTGTCAGAACGCCCACCTTATAAAGTATCAGCGTATAGCGAGACAAACTTTTTAATTATTTGGGTTCAAAATGAATCTATGATTTGGTGACATTTTACACGTCATAAGGAGAAAGCTCCATATCGCGACAGGCGTATTTTCAGTACGGCGATGTTAATTTCTATCCTGGACAAAAGGGATCAGCGGTACACCATTACGCAGTACCCACACTTCGCTGCCGTGTGACCACCAATCGCACGCGGGCTAAGGATACTGCAAGGGTCGGCCGGTCCCCTACACAGACCCGAACCCGTGCCCACAGATTAAAGGCAGGATTGTAATCCCTAAGACCACGGACCGGCTATCCCCGACAGATTCGCTCACAAACTCGTCAAGCTGCTTGCACACAAAAGACTGTTTTCATGTAGTTGCACAACAATAGGTCATCAACGAACTAGAAATTTTTTGACAAAACGGGTGTATAAATGATGAAAGGTAGGCACTCTGTGGCCATAATAATAACCATGAAGGTACCAAAATGTGGAAATGAATAAACAAAGCCACAGCATATCCCCATATTTTGAGTTTTGGCAACCGTTTGATAAGCGATACAGTTTGCACCAAAGACGCTTTTAGCAGCTACTTTTGTCCCACTTTAATGCTACCATTGAACCTCCCGCTTACCTCATACTTCTGCTTACCGATGATGAGTTATGTAAAATCAAATTAGACCTCTGTGACATCAAACATTTTATCTCACACGATACATTGCCATGGCAACGTGGACCTGATAATCTACCGTCAACCTTGATAAAAATTGGAAACATCGATTTTCCCGATTAGTGTTGAGTGGTTTGTCCCTATCTATGCAAGATGGCATTGTGCCATAACAATGGAGGAATGCCTTTGTTGCCCTTTGTTACAAATCAGGAACTGTGGATGAAACGAGCACTTACCGCCAAGTCAATCATAGTCCCATCCTCTTCAAAATGACGGAACGTCACATAAATTCTAAAACTGTTGGCTTTTTGAATACGCGAAGCCTTATCAACAGGCTACAACGGGGTTTCCTAAGTACGTGGTCTTGCACACTTCGGACGGGCTTTCCTATTCTCCCGAGTAGTTCGCTTGACTGAGGTTCATGAGGTATAGTTGTCTATTTAGACATTAAAAAGCATTTGATCAATTTCCGCAGACTAACCCTCCTAAATGAACAGTTTGATTCCCTATCTCCATAACAGAACCCAGATAGTCCAGACCAAAAAATAAAGTGAGCACACCTCAGCTAGTCATGAGTAGCGTAATACAAGGTGGTGGCCTGGGCCATTTATTACTCCCAGTACACGTGAATGACATTTGCGGCGTCTTTTTCGCTGGAAAGCGTTTCTAATCGCTGACGACATAAGGATTATTTACATTTTTAAGCCACCTGGTGTCAATGAGATGCCCAAGGCATACAAGCATGACGTAAATTCGCTTGATTCACGGTGTTCTAGGTTGAAAATGGCATTCTGTTTCGATAATTGCTACCACCCAGCCTTCAGATGTGAAGTTAGGTGGGGTTGGCTTACCACTGGTAGTGAGCCACTATCCCACTGGTGTATACCATCCGCCGCTTAGGCATACACTGTTCAAATATTCTAAACTTCGCTGAGCACACCGGTCATACTGTACCCAAAGTTCGTAAGAGCATCATGGTTTTCTTCAAAACGATCAACGTCATTCACAAAATACTAACGCGTCCATTGCTAGATTATAGCAACGACCCACTCCAATTCCAGGAAGAATGACCATGTGCCGTTAGAGCGAATACAGCGATCATTTACCAAGAGTTTTATAGGATACTTCACCGCATCATCACATAAGTGATGCAGCATCCTAAAACATTATCCATTATGGCTTCCTACAATGAAACTTAACCTGGCCATTTCCTTTGATATGTTCTTCAAATTCAGTAGTAGAGCTGAAAAACCGGCAACGTATGCCACAATTAGTAATAATAATGCAATGGTAGCGGAAAGATCAAGAAAGAAGCGGTCAAAAGCTTTTTCCTTGATTGTTCCTCCCTCTTAGGTAACAGATCTACAGATGAGATAAGTGAAATTCAGTTAGTGATTAAGTTTCGTAAACTCATTGGTATCTTGAAGCCATATTCGACGAAAATATCACCTTCTGAAATAGGGGCAAGAAGTATTTGAATGCCGGATTAGCACCTCTTTTGTATGACACAAAAGTTTTGCCGTAAAATGACAATGAGCTGATGGCAGTTTTCTGAAGCTCTGTGACAAGATTAGCACCACCAATATCTGTTAGTGTAGTGACAGGTAATATTCGCGTAACCCTATGTTTAAGCCAAGTAAAGCGGGAATTTGTCTTCACAGTTCATTTCCATTTGATCTACACTGCTAACCCTTACCTATTCTCTCCTGGTGCAACATTTCGGGCACAATCAGCAGCCTCCGGGGCCTCTTGATATTGGTTCCTGTGTTTCTCAACTGCATGCTGTATTGCTTGGAAGTTAGCACACCCATTAAGATGGTTTGAGATCGAACTGAAGAGTTGAGCGAACAAGAATTCAGCAGCTCGAAAGCTAGTAGGTCGCAGCCAGCGCATCCTGATGTTAACTACAAAATCTGGATGGAGATTTTAAAATATATTTGAACAGACTTATACAAATCTCGAGCGCCGACCGGAAAAACAATAGCAAAAGGAAACGTGCCACATTTGCGAATGAATCTAAGGCGTGCAAGATATAGAATGATTTTGTCGTTCTTGGAATAAAATATTTTGATCGGGGCCTATGCTTCATTTCTTAGTTCTCGGAGGGCTATCACGAAATGTCACTGGTGGATCTACGTGAAAGTTCTTCTGAAATCTGCTCTGTTCATGAATACTTCGGAGGATTATTTGTTTTCCTCGATCCCTGTATATAAACTAAATCAGAAGAAGCATCAGACTGTCACATATCAGAGAAATGTGCCATTTACCTGTTATTGTTATTTTTAAATTTTTTTACTGCGGGGCCACAACTGGGAAGATCATATGAGGTGACAGATTGAAGCCTCCATGCTAATAAGTACGTCCAAGCAAGGCGAATTGAAACTGACTCAATCGCGATTAATAAAGCGTCTGAGTCGAACGAGTTGAAATGTGGAACAGGCTGGATGAGTTGAATGCTCATTCTATATGCATATAATAACGGCCCTAAAGATGAGTTAATTCGGTGTCGATTTAACTGTATTTGAAGCCACCTTGGTACACGGTCAAAAGGAGCGTGTATGTGCTGAGGAAACATTACGAGAGACTACTTCGCATTGAATTCTGTTCCGAAAAGATGGTTGTAGATTGGTTACACTACTTCAACTGCATGTTGGACTATATCTACACGTATTCTTACCGCCAAATTTCCGTCCCTCTAATAAATGTAACTGGTCGATCTATCCGAAAACGCATTTGGGAGCCGATTGGAACCAACTAAATAATTAGCTACTTTAGGCGATCTCGCTTTAGTGATTGATCACACCACTTGAGGGACCCAATATCGCGACTTCTATAAATATATCATTCACATCATGATAGCAAGATAGCTTTCGGACACCAAACTCGTTTTCTCACAGTCACAACAGTGTGCATGCGGAGTACCACCTACTGTGGCAAAAGATGAGGATAAATGGTGCCCCAACCTTTAAAAGCGATCTGTTTAGACAAATTCTAAAGTATAATAGGCCAAGATGTATTTTCCGTTACAGTCGGTGATTTATCTCGATGTTCACAGTGTTACCATATTTGATCACATGTCCTGTGTACACAAGATACTATCAAGCGCTACTGATACATTTTTGTAATCAAGCATCAACACAAGTTGTTGACAGAATCGAATGCTAAATTTGGAGGAAAAGGTTGCAATAGCATGGTATACAGTAAAATCTACGTGATTTGACCATTTAAGCGACTGGACCACATTGGTCAACATACAGAGGTGGTCAACCGTCGCAACGAGACTGGACCTTAACGTGGTGCGACGGTTTGCGTACCTCATTGACCCATTGAGCTATACTGGGTGATGCCTCCGAGCATCTTGAGAGCTACTCCTACCAGGTTGGTCAATGGTGAGAGGTCAGACAAACTCAGTCTCCTGGTCCTCCAGGTTGGGGGTTTGAAATGGGATGGCGTCCATTTCTGTAAAACTAAATCATTGCCACCTCCCCGCTGCCTTGCGGACAGGCTTTTGAGCCAAAGGCTTTGGATGAGGACCCTAATCGTTCTCCTGTCTAGGTCTGGGCGCCCTGGCAGTATCCCAGCCCACATACAACCATGACATTTTCTTCAAACATAAATTTCATCCTGCATCGGCCGTCGCGCAGATTATCAAGGGTCGACTTATCTGCTGCATACAGCAGGGCGGATAAGCGAAAACATGCTACTGCTGGCGCCTCCCTTCTTTCTTTTCCACCTTTTTCTCTTACTCCCATCCCGGCCCCCATTACTAACCTTCCTTCTATAATTCCCAGCTTAATTGACAGCAACCAAAGTGCTACTGGAGTAGAACCATCCGCAGCCACCATCCCACAGCACCTATCGGACGCCTATCGGCAAAAGTTCCTTATAAGGCCACGCTGTCCCGTTACCATGGCGACATTCAACGTCCGCACTCTAAGACAAACAGGTCAGCAGGCTGCACTCGCACGCACCTTAGACACACTGGGTGTTGATGTGTGTTGTGTGTCCGAAACTAGGATTAATGACCCTAACGGGGTTATTGAATTGACTGCACCCGGCTTATCCTCTCGTTATTGGTTACATGCATCCGGAGACGCCGATGCGGCACTCACGGGTCAAGCTGGTGTAGGTATCATTCTCAGCTCCAAGGCTGAGTCATCGTTGGTTGATTGGATTCCGGTGAACAGCCGTTTATGTGCAGCCCGTTTGACTACATCTGCTAAGGTGAATTCGCGAAGTAAAACAAAACGCTGTTTGTTTGTGATTTCTGCTTATGCTCCCACGGACTGCAGTTCTAATGCAGTCAAGGACACTTTCTATCACGAACTGAACACGCTGCTACGCAGTGCTACTAGTTCAGATATTGTAGTACTTGCAGGGGATATGAACGCACAAGTAGGGCGTCTGAGCTCTTCAGAAGCTCAGCTGGGTGGTAAGTATGGACTTAACGCCGAACGGACTGACAACGGTGAGCGTCTGCTGCAACTGTGTGCGGAGCACCAGTTGTTTCTTACTAGCACTGCTTTTAGACACAGTGGGCGCCGAAGTGCCACTTGGCGTCCACCTGTAGCTGGTCAGCGATGGACCCAAATTGACCACATAGCCATAAGTTGCAGGTGGCGCGGTTCCACTCTGGATTGCCGCTCATACTGGAGTACCTGTGTCGACTCTGACCATGCCTTGGTGCGCTGTCGTTTCTCCATGAACTTTACCGGAAGGCGCACAAAGCGTCTCCCCCGATTGGCAACGGAGAAATTGTCCCAGCCCTCTGTCAGGCAAGCCTATCAAGAAGCACTGCATAGCGAACTCTCGCTGTCTTGCCCTAATGACACTGAACTTCAGTGGAATAGGATCTCGGCCGCTATGCACGACGCAGGAGCATCTGCTTGTGGCACTATCAGTCGTCATCGCACCAGTCACTGGATATCCGAGAGGTCCGTGAACCTTTTGGAAGCTAGAAGGCACCTCCCGGCTGGTTCTGAACACAATGTAACCAGACGGGCTATTAGGCGTGAACTAAAGCGGAGCCTACGTGCTGACAAGGAAGCCTGGTGGACCAATACGGTTCAAGAAATGGAGGAGGCAGGAGCAGTAGGCAATTACCGGAAGCTCTTCCAGCTAATCCGCACCACTGGTCCGAGGAAACCAGGCGTCAGTGAGACAATCAGGGACAGCGCGGGTGCGCTGATACACAATAATGAGCGCCGTATGGCTTGTTGGGCTGAGCACTTTGAACATCAGTTCAGCTGGCCCCCTGCTCCCGGACCTCTTCCTACTCAGGTGATGCAGGACGAGCCATGGACGGTTAGTTTAGAGCCTCCGTCGGAGGCCGAGGTCCGAAACGCGATCACAGCCCCCAATCGTTTTCGTGCCGCTGGCCCGGATTCCCTACCACCTGCACTATTTAAGGATGGAGGTGAGGTCCTCTGCAAAGCACTGACCTCCCTATTCGAACGTATCTGGAACGAAGAGAGTGTGCCGGCTAATTGGAGCGAATCGATTATAGTGGCAATATACAAAAAGGGCAGTCGCACAGACTGTGCGAACCACAGGGGTATTAGCCTAACGCCAGTTGTGACAAAATTACTGGCCTCGATTATCGTTCGTCGTCTCACTGCAAAACGGGAATCTCGGATTAGAGAAGAGCAGGCCGGTTTTCGCCCAGGACGTGGCTGTATAGACCATATATTTACTTTGCGGCAGGTGCTAGAGCAGCGCCACGCATACCGCAGACCGACAACAACTGTGTTCCTCGATTTCAAGAGTGCGTTCGATTCAGTCGATCGATCGATTCTGTTCGAAATACTTGCGCGGAAAGGTGTTCCCACGAAATATGTGAACATCCTTCGTGCTCTATACTCGAACACTAGAGGCCGCGTCAGGGTCTATGGTGCCCTATCGGATAGCTTTTCGACTACAAGTGGCGTTCGACAGGGTTGTCCGATTTCCCCATTTTTGTTCAATTACGTCGTGGATTCTGTCATGGAGTGTTCCCTTGCGGAATCTCACGATGTAGGTGTTGAAGTGCTGCCTGGTGAACGGTTAGTTGATCTAGATTATGCGGACGATATCGTCTTGCTTTTCGACAATGTTGAGGCGGCACAATCAACCCTGAATAGTCTATCCAGAGTGGTCCCATTATTTGGTATGCACTTCGCACCTTCAAAGTGCAAAGTGTTGCTGCATGACCACCAGCCACTCGATGACCCCTTGACGCTTGCTAACGAGAAACTCGAGGTGGTTGATCAATTCACTTATCTTGGCAGCTGCATCAGCAATGATGGGCGCATAGAAACTGACGTCAGCTCACGCATTGCAAAGGCCAGAGCTGCCTTCTTGAACCTGCGTCATCTTTGGCGACAGAAGGGAGTCTCCCTCCGTCTGAAAGGCCGTGTATACAAGGCCACAGTGAGGGCCGTTCTGCTTTATGGTAGTGAGACTTGGCCCCTTCGGTCTGAAGATCTGAGGCGCCTTCAAGTCTTTGATCATCGTTGTTTGCGAAGCATTGCTGGTGTCGGATGGCACCAGCGTGTCCGCAACGATGATGTGCGTAGGCGAGTACTAGGTGGTGATGATCATGCTAGCTCGCTAGAACAACAGATAGCACGGAATAAGTTACGTTGGCTCGGGCACGTGCTACGCATGCCTGGTCACCGCTTACCTAGGAGGGCCTTGTTCAGTCTACCAGGTGTCGGATGGCGCAAGGCTCGAGGTGGACAGAAGTTGACTTGGCAGCGGGAAATGAAGTCACTGACGACCAAACTGGGTGCCGTTGGTCCGTCTCGCCTTCCGGGTTGGAGCCCACGTGACTCACCTTGTGCTTGGCTCGAGACTTTACAGGACATGGCTCGCGGTAGACACCAGTGGCGCGTCTGCTGCCGTCTCCTAATTGGATTGTCTGTTTAAAGTGTGTTTGGTGCTGAGTTATCTGCGGGGTAATGGCTGATTATGACGCGTGGCAGTGAAAGCCGCAAGGAAGCTGTCTCGCCGATGCCGCCTTATCTTTGCACGATAGCCAGCTGTTTGTGACGGAATGTTGTTAACACAAGGTGTAGGCGCCTTGACCCTGAATGTTTGCTTAGGGCATTAAGGTTTTCAGGTAAGTCCTCCTTCTCTCCCTCTTATTCTTTATTTCATAGGTCCTCATGGTTGTATGGCAGCGAAGCATCAGTTCAAATGGCTGATGTACTGCTGTTGATGATGATGATGAGAGGTGGTCAACATGTAGAGATCTGATTCCATAAGGTTTACTTTGTGAAAGTTTACACAACAAAAAAGAAAACCGATTAATTTCAGGAGTTGGTCGGGATATAGAGATGGTCAACTTCCGATGTTTCATTGTTTGTTTGTTAGTGGTTTGTCATCAGGCTATACCAGAGCGTATGATAATGGAAACTCTAAGAGAATATGTTTTATGGGTATATAATTAACCGTATAAAAGTTGAGTGTACTTCTCACTGGCAAGAATAACCACTTCCAACACAATACTGCAATAGCGGTGTGACTCACGAACAAAAACGGACTGGTGGTATACATGGAACATGCAAATTACAGATTGCGAAATGAATATTAAGACAGGCTAATGGGGGAGTTATAATCGAAGCAAGGTTATGGAACGAGGTATCCAATTGTACATCAACATAAGTTGAAGAACAAAACCTGTTTGAAAAGCGACTTAGGAAAATGTTTTCATAAAATAATCATTTGGTAGAACTTTCAGTTGGATCTTTGTCACTATTTTTGAGGCAGGTAAAACAACAGTTCGCCACTCATTAGATATAAACACTAAGATATCAATAAACTCACCTCACGGAGAAGACGATTTGGCAAATTACCTCTTTGTCCTTGTGGATATATTCGATAGCAAGCATGATTATATCTCGGACTGCACAAGTATTCAGATTAGTCAAGAATACAGTACCTATAGCTGTCGATATGCTTTACTTGCGGTAATTGGAGGGACGTCTTCCGATATCGCGCCCCCATGTTCTCAGCCCTGAGATAAGTAGCAGTAGGCATTCAAAACGGTGGAAGTGCAGTACCTTTCGAACTGGTTTGCAAAAGATAAGCGTTGTGACAAAGCGTCATGATGATCTGATACGTCACTGATACTCCAGTCATGTGAAAGTATGGTAAGTAAGTCATCAGTAGACTCAGTCTCATCGGTTTCATCGAATGGAAACATCAGTCCATCTAACACAGTTGCAATCCTGGAGCTGGATACCATTAGATTCGATCCAACTTCACTTTTTACGTGCATCATTCCTAAAAAGTACTGGAGTAAATTATAAGTGCTATAGTGAAGGAATGCTAGATGCTAACAACAATTAAACCAATACCGATAGCCCCAGTGTATCTGCATACTGATGACGAAAACAGTGAGCTACAACCGTACATCCAGTGACCCATAAAGTCTATACCGATGTTATCAAGAGCAAATAATGACTGACTGATGTATGCCCGGGCGCAATGAGTGACGGCTTTTGTGCCCCTGTTTGTCCTAGTGAGATAAGTTTTCGACGATTAGATCGATCAAACCAATCAGTCGGACTGTGACTCGTGCCGTTGAGAAATATACCGTGCAACCACATGTGCCGTTCGTTGCTGGAATTGAACCACAACACTAAACTAAGAGGTCACCCACTGAAACTGACACTTCAGTATAGCAGGCTTGAATGCCGTAAAAATTTCTTTTCCCTCCGCGTGTGTCAGCCTTGGAACGCCCTCCCTAATTATGTCGTCTCTGCTCCCAATTTGGCGATATTTAAAAACGTGTTGACGATGCATTGTCTCACTTACATTGCACTTTATGACTTATTAGCCAGGCGCTACAAAACACAATCAAACGGTGTCTTGCTAAACGCCTAACCAATGGATTTATGGATTTATACGTTTAATACGCGAACATCTCCGTTGTTCCAAATAAGTCTATGGTGAGTCCACCAAACGCTTTTCACTTTACTATGCAATTGCTTTTCGCAATAATTTCCATCCTACGGGACTTGTTACGCAATGCTTTTTTTACCCGTAATAAACCATTGTTCCATTGTTTAATATAAAAAATCATTTTCAACGTGGCATTAACATATTTCGTCAGTGTGTCGCTTCTTAGCAAGAATATCACCAGCACACAACGGTACTAGCTTTTCACAGCATCAGAACGCGGTGCACCGAAACGTTTTCTTAAGTAACTGATAAGTAAGCAAGATGTGTCCCACTGGTACTGCCAAGGGGAACACAGATTGTTCACTCAGCGGCAGTCTATTGTCACACGCACTGACTGTGTGCACTAAATGCCTAAAAAGAAAGGGTTTTGATTCAAGGCCGGTGGTGTTAACGACGAATTATGGTATTTAATGTTATCGTTAGACAAATTACGCCATATATTTATGCGTGTGATCGAAGACGCGTGAAATGTGACGCCTATGAGACTAGGAAATAATACGCTTGATCAAGGTACACAATCGATTGTTACCATCAAGCGAATGCAGTTGAAGACAGGCAACTATATTCGGAAGGTGGCTACAAAAGAGTTTGATGGTTGAAGCGATACAGAAGCGAGTGTCAGCACATTAGCTCACTGAGCAGACTAATGAGAGGGGATATGGACTGAGGGTAGGGCGCAGTGAGACAAGAACGAATAATGTACAATCGACCAGCTGAAAAGTTGCGCGCAGAAAATAGAAATTATATTTTGGGGCGTTTGCACCTTCGCACGTTGCCACAGAAGGCGGGCAGCTAATTAAGTGCGAACGTCGCAATTGGCATTGCGCTAAACGAAAGCTGCGGTCACGAGTTTAACCGACACACAAAAGCCTGGGCTAGGCGAACTGTGCAGCGTGGCGAATAGAGTTAGCCAGAATTAGTGAGCCACGACTGGGCACGACATGCCAAGCTGTGTCGCAAATGTTAGAGGGACGGGTTTTATGTCCAGTGAAGAGGACCTACGTAATGGATCCGCCTAGGATCGATAAGTCGTGCGGTGATCATGCCTACCAGGTCGATGGCAGTGCCGACGTTTGCGAAGATCGCTTGAACTCGAGAAAGTACATCGGCGCATGCGCGGTGCATGTCTGAGATATGGCGTACATCGGTTGGAAACTAAGAGATAAAGCCTAGGTGGTGTGACTCACAGGAAGAGCACTAGGCGGTTGTTAACACAAGCACACCAGTCAGTGGTGCGTGATTGATGAGGACCGCAAACGTGCGGCTTTCTAAGTCATGTAGACTGATAAGTAGCTGGTTAATCGTTCTTTACCAAATGTGTGAAAAGGATAATTGTTGCTAAATTTTAGCTATCTGTTGCTACAAGACAGCGCGCGCTGACAAAAGAGAAACCTTGGTACTGAGCGGCAGTGGCGTTGCCGGGTCGTCGTATGCTATAGTAGTTATGGTGGTTATGGTAACTTACAAAGATTTGAACGCAGTGTCTGCTGCAGCAGGAAAATCGAATTTCCTGAGCTTTCACGGTGAAGATCCGTGATAGGCTGAATAAGCGATGCACTGTAAAGTATGGAGCGAATTCGTCATAACGTCCAAGCTGTTTGAATGACTGAGGCTCAGAATAGTCGATGACGACTTTAATCTTATCCTACAGCTACACGACGTCTGCACATGAGATATGATGGCTGAAAAAGTTAATCGAATCGGCAGCAAACGAACACCTCTGTGTTGATCGTCACCCCGTGTTAAGATAAACGGTCAAAAAGGAGGTGCAAGTACTCGGTGCATGAAGAACTCGCCATCATAATGGTATCGAGGAAAACAGGTGACGTATAAAGCGCGACCAACTTGGTCGATGATGAGTTGAAATGTTTGTAAAGCATTCGTAAATTAAATGGCATGCGCAGAAACTCGAGCAAAACAAACAAGACCGTCACGGCCGTTTTAACGTTGGATGTCTCAGCTATGGCATTTTGGTTGTAGGAGCGAACCAAGTCGACTTGCTTATACATGAGACTGACTGTGAGATCCACGAGGTGAGTGATCGGAAAGCAATCGAATGTGATCCTTCTGGGAAGGATGATAGGATCAGAAGTAGCCCATGATCATCATCATTACACGTTAGATGAAGGTGGAAAACATTTCGACTATTGTACTGCAGTACAAGAACATAAGACATGAAAACGAGTTACGTAGCTTCACAAAATACAGAATAAGAGAACAAGTAATATAATATGTTGCATTGGTAATGAGATCGTGATTGGAAGGGGAAGACAGAGGTGAAAAGAAGAACAAAAAACTCCCAATGCGAGCACGATTGAGGTCAGCTCTTCGTCATGTCAACAAGTGTAGCTCACCAAACGTTTTCATAATCTTCGGGACTTTAGCCTGGTAGTCGGAAGGCACCAACCGATGCCAACTTCGAAGTGGGGGTTTTCATTCCTTCTGTCCACCTCATCGATTGGCCTTCCCTCCACTTGCTCTATTCAGACCCCGGTCGCACAAACAATGCACGTCGCGGAAGTCGGTGTGCTCGCATGCACAAGACGTGGCCCAGCCATCGGAGTGCATACGTAGGTGTTATAGCCAACCATTCTGGGGTCGATTCACAAATATTTGCCGAATCTCACAGAGTAAAATTGAAGGTCAGGAGCATTGCGTTTTACGCCGCTGCTAATTAACTCCGGCCAAAACCCAGCAATGGGCTGTGATTCACCTCTTCGGAGTGAAAAATATCTTGGACCATAGTAATCACAGGTTGATGGAGGGGTTAGGCAAGGTGCCTATACTTTGATTGGTCTATGGAGATAACCGTATTTTCACAATCTACTTCGAACCTACTAAGAACTCCCATCGAACGGTTAGTAATAAATGTAAGCAACATCTCAGGACTGTTCGCATTGAGTAAGAGAAGGATTTGGCTGATTTTGCCGCGAACAATCCCAATAGGTTCGTTGCTAAGGCAATGACGCGCAGAGGTGTGAACTTGTCTTCCCCAGTGTTATTAAGAGCAGACTAGACCCGTGCGCACATGGACTATGATAAGGCTCGTACAATTAGCGAACAGTGTACCAGTGCGATCGCTCCTGTGATCTCTCAAACACGGATGCAAGTGGTCTCAAGAATTCCGGAGGATTCCTACATAGATTGGTAGAAGCAAGACTCAGGTTTTCCAGCAACTGCATGAAATAAACCCCCCTAAAGCTTGCGGCACCGATTAAGTTCATTCGAAGCTGTTGAATGAATTGGCTGCGGAATTAAGAGATCAATTTACATGCCTGTTTTTGAATTCACTTGACAACTGCGTCTCACCTTCATAATGGCGGGAGTGCAGCGCCCCAAAATAAAACTATTATCTTTTGTGTACAATTTCACTGATGACCAATTGTGCAATAGTCTTTCTTGTTATAATCTCCTTTACATTACGTCCACGCTGACCTACATCCGGCTCGACACTTGACCGGCTTGTAAGTTCCCGCGCTAACGCGTTTGCTCTTGTCTCGCTTCATCCGTCCGCGTCTTCTTGTAGCCCATCGAATACAGTCCGCTATGTCCGAATCCAAATGCCTTCTGATATCCGCGCTTAATTTCGCGCACCGTCTCGGACTGGTATTTATTAATCCTACAAGTTGGTGACACCGAATCACACGCATAAAATAAAACGTTTTCTTCAATTGTATTTGCTGGTGATTTCGTTCTTTTTTCTTGATTATATACGTGTATTCAATTGTGTCATGCATAATTTTAGTTGTTTCAGCGTGTTTTCTGCACCCTTTATCTCTTCGATTCAGATTTCGAAAGTAGCATCTGAGTCGTTTCACAGCGTAAACATGCTTACCTTGGCTGTTCCAAGTTTCATGGAACACAGCGCTGAGGTTGGGTTTGCGATATTCGAGATCGAACTGGAAAATAAGGGCACTAAGACGGACCGTTCGAGGTACAATCACCTCGTCCCACGCCTTTCTTCGTCGGTTCTGACGCTGGTTGATGGCATTCTACTCTGCCCATCGAATGAGACAAAGTATGAAATGATGAAGCTAGCAATTCCAAAAAGTTACAGCCAGCGCACGAGCTCGATTTGAACAGCTCAATGGTCTCAAGCTTGGAGATTGCAAGCCGTCGACGTTGCTCCGCGAAATTCAGCGCATCGCTGGTTCCTTATTCTTGTGCGAATAAGGGATGAAGGAACTGTGATTTGCAAGTCTCCTAGAGCCGTTGCCGTTTATACTGTGCATGTTTCTGGATACGCCCCTGAAAGAATTAGCTACCAAGGCAGACGCTGCGTTCGAACGTCTTCCTCAGCAGACGACGAGTAACTCCAATGATGTATTCTCACTGAATCCCATATTTTCTCCAAGTCTTTAGGCCGGTCTGACCATAAAGATGTGGAAATTGCGCTACTTCGCAGCAGGCTAGCAGCAATGAAGGCTTCGAAGCAGCCTATGCCACGGTCAGATGCAGACCACGTTTTGGCTACCGTTCACTGCGGCTCGTCTGTGCCTGCACCGAGTAGGTCTGGTTGGACGGAAAAGTGCAGCATTTGCTCTACACGTTCTGGGTACGACAATACCAGATCCGTCGAAGAATTATGTTGGTATCACGAGCAATATAGTGGAAGAGCTAGACGTTGTCGGGCTCTCTGCATTAGGCACGACTCAGCCACTTAGGAAAAGCGAATAGCCCGCATACTAATACGGCCAACGTATCCGTCAATAACCAAACAAATCGCCTGTTTTACCTCATGGTTTGATGTTCTTCCATCACGTTCCTTATCGACACGGGAGCGGAAGTCAGCGTCATCCCTGCTAACTCAATCGACAAGCACTCAGAGCCTACGTACAACCTGCGTGCAGCCAACCGTTCTCCGATAGCTTCATTCGGTCAGCGCCTGATGAACCCGGATCTCAATCTTCGCCGAGATTTGCGGTGGGTCTTCATGGTTGCGTCTGTACCCTTCGCAATTATCGGTATCGACTTCCTCCGACATTTTGGGTTGCTTGTTGATGCTGGTCGCCACAGATTTTTAGACCACCGTACTAAACTAGGGGTTGAAGGCGTTCTCACGGACGCCCCGATAATCAGCCCCGTTTTCCGATTCGTCTATTTACCTTCAGATTATGCGAACCTATTGCCAGTAGACTCGCGACTGGTACGACCAGCTGAAGAGCTTGCGTCAATCACGACAGAGGTCGCTCATGACATGGTCACGCGTGGTCCGCCGAAAAGTGCCCGACCAAGACAACTCGCCTCCGACAAATCACGTGCCGCAAGAGCTGAATTCCATCACATGCTTCAGCTCGGTAACATAAGACCATCCAACAGCCCATGGGCGTCACCTCTCTACATGGTTCCGAAAAAGACTATGGGGGACTGGAGTCCATGTGGCGATCATCGATCTCTAATCAACGTAACCACGCCTGATCGCTATCCTATTCCACATATCGTGGACCTCACCGCTAGTCTAGCAGGTAAAAAGGTTTTCAGTAAAATCGACTTGGTGCGCGCTTACAGCCAAATTCCGGTAGCCGAAGAACACATCGCTAAAACTGCGGCGACGACCCCATTTAGCTTGTTTGAGTTTCTGCACTTGCTATTTGGTTTAAAGAATGACGCGCAAACTTTTCAGCGCTTTATCGACCGAGTTTGTCGCGACGTAGACTTCGCTTATAACTAACTCGACGACAACTTAATCGCGAGCTCGTCACGCGAGGAGCAATTACGCCACGTTCAAAGGCATTTTGGTCATTTATCTCAACACGAAGTGACGATCAACGCAGAAAAGTGTTCGTTTGATGTCGATACCGTCAGTTTTCTCGGCCAACATATCTCTCCTGCAGGCGTCGTGCCAATACAGGCTAAAATTAAGGCCATCTTGCACTACTTGGAGCCTCACGCTTTCAAACAGCTAAGATGCTTTGATTGCCTCGTCAACTTTTATCGCCGTTTCGTACCTAGATGCGCTTCACTTATGCAACCCCTCACGGAGCTTCTCTGTGGGAATGTTAAGAAGTTCGATTTTCTTACTGCAGCACGCGTCGCTAACCAGGATTTGAAAGAAGCTATCGCAAACATAGCTTCTATAGCGCATCACGATCCGGCAACCCTACTGTCGCTCAGCACCGACGCTTCTGACGTGACAGTTGGGGCGGTCATACAACAAAAGGTAGGTGATGCATGGCAGCCGTTGTCATTTGCTCCAAACGTTTGCAACCTGCCGAATCTCACTACAGCACGTTCGGTAGAGAACTATTAGCCATTTATTTATCCAGACGTAATTTTTGACATGTCTTAGAAGGCCGCTCCTTTGCCGTCTTCACCGACCATAAATCCCTGACTTACTTGTTCGGCACGACTACCGACCGATACTCTCCTAGAGAGTCGCGTCACTTTGACTATATCACTCAGTTTACGACCGATATACGGCATGTCTCAGGTGTGTATAACATTGTCTCCAAAGCACATTCCCGAATTCAAGCGATTTCCGCTCACGCCTGCGCTGCTATCGACTTGTCAGTCATGTCCACAGCGCAACTCAACGATCCTAAGTTAAGCTACTACGCAGGTCTCCCTTACTGGACATACGACCCGTTCCGCTGACATCTTCAGACGGAACTATACTTCGCGAGTTATCTCTGCGCACGCCGCGCCCAGTCGTCACACGTGAGTTTCGGCAGACCGTGTTCGACACGTTGCACAAATTGTCTCACCCAGACGTTCGTGCATCCGTTAAACTAATAACTGCACAATTCGTTTGGTGCAATGTTAATCGGGACGTCCGTACTTGGGCAGCTGCTTGCGTTCCGTGTCAACGCGCCAAAGTGCATAAGCACCCAAAAACCCCAGTAGGAACATTTCCCATGCCAGATGCATCTTTTCATCACGTGCACGTCGACCTCGTAGGTCCTCTGACGCCTTCGAAAGACTCTGTGTATCTACTGACCTGTGTCGATCGATTCACGAGATGGCCTGAGGCCGTCCCAAAGTGCTCTTCAAAATCAGTGGCGCACGACTTTTAGTACGCTGGGTTGCACAGTATGGCTGCTCTGCCATACTGACCACTGATCGTGGGTCACACTATTCCTCCACCTTTGCTCCGTTGCTTAAGGATTCAGGTTGCCGACACGTTCAGACAACGGCGTATCATCCGGCCGCTAACTGCATGGTGGAGCGTTTTCACCGCTAGTTGAAGGCAGCGCTACGTGCACACGCAGATCCTTCATGGTATGAAACACTTCCCCTCGTTCTCCTAGGCTTAAGAAACACGGTTAAAACCGATTTCTACGCATTACCAGCGCAGCTAGTCTACGGCTACACGCTGCGGTTGCCCGGACAGCTGGTAGCACCAGCCCCGTCTACTTCCTCTTTTGACTACGGAAGTTACACCGATCGACTGGCTAACCAGATGTGTGAGCTACATCCACCCGCTCCTGGATAGCAGAAGACATCATTGTACGTGCCCGAGAAGCTATCTACGTGCACACACTTCCTTCTTCGCGTAGACGGTGTTCGACAGCCTCCTCAATCGTCGTACATATGAACAATGAACAATGATTTATAACGGGTAAAAAAGCAGGTGCTTGACATGTCCCGTAGGGTGTATAGCGTGACAAAAAAGATAGCAAAGGGATAATGGAGTCGTCAGTTCGGGCGCTTACAGATGTAACTGCACTGTCGTATAAAGGGAGTATGAAATGAGAATGTACGCACACAAAGCAAGAGGGGAGTGGTTATTGTCCACATCATAGGCGAGAAAATAAAAAAGATAGCAAGGACAACGCTTACTCGTGTGCAACTATCTTGGGTCCACAGGATACAGAAATCCAGTTTCTATAGTAGTAGCGTTTATCAAATTACGTGCAAGACGTTTGGAGTGACTCATTCTCGAGTAGGGTTATGACACTATCCCCTGTCTGTTGTGCATTAGTGCCAGCAGCTGGTGGTCATGAGCTATAGCACGTAGTGTAAATGTGACAGGGTATCGTCAAGGCGTTTTTAAAAAGGGATAGGGTGGGTGCATTAATTCCATGTTCCGGGAGGGCGTTCCAAGGCTGTGCCACTCGAAGGGAGAAATAGTTTCGCCGACATTCCAGGCGGCTGTACTGCGTGACTAACTTAAACTGGTGACCTCTTAGCGAGGTGATTTGACTGAGTATTAGAAGGGAATGGCATGGGTGGTTGGGGTTTCTCAGGATCTGGTACATCATTATGAGATCGCCCCTTAGACGCCGATAACATCCACTGTATATTTTGAGGGTCTTCAGCCTGAGTGGGTAGGGGAGGCTGGTCAAATCTCTGACGCTCTTCGTTGCCCTACGTTGTGCAGTATCGAGCGCGGTGAGATGGTGCTTGAGCTAGGGTTGCCACGCTTGGATAGCGTATTCCGCGTGCGGCCTCACGTACGCACTAAGCATTTTTGGAAAGATCGAAGGGTCAAACTTCCCGAAGGCTCTGCGAAGAAGGCTGAGGTACTGGTTCGCTTTCTTAGCTGCCTTTTCAGTCTGCCTCGAACAACCGAGGTCATCTTGAACTATCACGCCGAGATCGCACTCGTGAGAAGCCCGATGTAGAATTTGTGGTCCTAGGCGATAGTTGTGCATACTCTTGTGCCGTATGCTGAGAACTTTGCACTTGGTGACGTTGAAATGCAGCATGTTTTCGATGAACCATGTGTACGCATTGTCCAGGTCCTCCTGTAAGACTGTGTGATCCTCCACTGCAGCTATAGTGCGCCATACCTTTAGGTCATCAGCAAATAGCAAACAGTTAGAAGATGGCACACTCGCGAGATCATTTATGAAGACCAGGAACAGGCAGGGTCCAAGTACCGAGCCTTGAGGTACTCCGCACTGAACTTCGGTGGATTCTGATAGGTTGCTTTCGTACCCTCACATTCAGGTGACGTTGAACGAGAAAGTCTCCTATCCAGCCCAGAACAGGATCGCCGATTCCATATTTCTGGAGTTTGTGGAGGAGAATGCGATGGTCTATACGGCCGAATGCCTTTGAGAAATCCAAGTAGGTCGCGTCGACTCCTGCACCAGCGTCCACAGATTCCGTCCAGTTTGCACGAGCAATCAAGAGATTAGTTGTACAGGAGCGATTTTGGCGAAATCCATGCTGTTTCGGAACGAGAATTTTGTTGTTCTCCAAGTACCCCATTAAAGCCTCAGCTACGATGGACTCCATAACCTTGGAGATCACAGGAAGTAGTGTTATCGGGCGATAGTTTGTTGGTTCAGCACGGCTACCACTTTTGTAGATAGGCGTGATGATTCCGTGCTTTCACATGGTGGGGACGTGCATCTCGTTCAGACATCGTTGAAAGAAAATTGCGAATGGTCCTGCCAAACTCATGGCAGCAACTTTCAACGCCTTCGGACGAATGCCGTCCGCACCCGGGGAGCTGAATTCGCGCAGAGACATCAGCCTCTTCAGTACAGCTGCGGAGGTGAACGAAATGTGATTAAGCCCTGATGGCGGCGGTATCTGCTTAGGCAGGATGTATGATGATTGCGCGCTTTGGAACGTACGGCCAAATTGTTGTCCAAGGACGTTGGCTGCCTCCTGTGCGGTTTGGGCTAACCCGCATGCTGTGTGCAGAGCAGGAATACCGTGCTTAACACGGCACAAATTGTTTACGTGTCTGTATAGCAGTTTGGGATTGGAGCAAAACTTTTCCATTAGATCTCGTTGGTTCTTAAGTTCATCTTCCCGGACGAGTTTGACACAGTGGTTCCTTTGTACTGTGTAGACATCCCAGGTATGGTCGTTCGGGGAGGCTATATAGGTGTGTCATGCAAAGTCCCTTAATGCCATGCACTTACGTTTCCTGCTCCTTACGAAAGACTTCATCCTTTTAGGCCGGTAGAGTTTGGTTTCGGATGTCCTTGCCACGAGCTTGGTAAATATGTTGACGAATTCACCGCAGGCCACCTCGGGGGTCCATTCAGCTAAGAACGACCAGCTGGTTGCATCAATGAGGTCGAAAGGTCTTCATAGTTGGTTACGACACGATATTCCTCGGCATGCTCTTTAGGATAATCAGCGTAGCACATGTAATGAAACAATACTGTCGCATGATCACTGCGGCCCAAAGGAGTATCGGTTATTACTCTCTCGACCATTAATTCTTCATTGGTGAATATTCGGTCCAACATGGATGGTCTGTCAGTTCCCCTGAATCTGGTGGGCTTAGTGACGTGGCCATAAAGAGAGTAGTCTGAAACCAGATCTTGCAGATCTGCTTTGAATTGCTCTCCTGGTGTGATCTGGGACTTTACAGTATGTAAGTTGAAGTCGCCGGTGACTAGAATGTGACTGTACCTCCCGTTTATCATTTGCCTCAACGCAGCCATCAAGTTGCAGTCCATCTCAGGAGTAGACGATGGTGGGCGGTAAACAACAACCAATAGGCCCAGATGGTTCCCTCTCAGCCGGAAATAAAATCAAGTGGAGTCAAGTAGGTCAGTTTCTTAATCGTTTATGGGTCCGCATTGCATGTTGTTACGAAAGCAGAGGGCTACCCCACCACCTTTGCTGGCTCGATCCTTCCGGACAACAGACATGCCTATTAGCGCGATTTCAGCATCCGTTATCTCACAGCACAACCACGGCTCGGTGACAGCGATGAGGTCCCAAGCTGCAGACGCGTGTCGAAGTCTTAATGCTGCTAATTTGCTGAGTAGACCTTGAGCATTTGTGTACATGCATGAGAGCTTCTTGGAGACCAAGAGTGTGTTAGAGTAGATGGATGAAGCAAATGAGTTTACGCCGACCATTAAATGGTCGGCGACTAATCGTTTTTTGGATGGGTTGCATACTCTCGAGAAGCATTTGATATATTAGCAGATATCAGATGCCCCAAATCCCGGTGTTTGCTCGTGCTCTGCTGTGCCCCTTCGGATAGTATGCCTACTCTTGAAACCGTCCCCGAGCCGGGTCCTGCAGTTGAAGTTTTCATTAAGCGTTGTGCCTCTACTGAATTGCCATTAGAAGGTGTTGGTGTTCCTGCTGCTTTCAGACGACTTTCTGTTGGCAATCTGCAAGCGAATTTAATCCAGTTCGCTAGTAGGGTTTGTGCCATTAGTTCTGACTGTAACACAAGTTTTAACAGCCTGGGACCGCACCCCTTATAGTTTGGTGATATGGGGATCCTTGTCAACGAGGTGACCACGACATTTTCGAGAGAAAGAGCCTCCTGGATGTAGTGCCTTTGCTCGCGGTCCTGCATCTGAGCATCGTCGGAAGAGGAGTCAGTAAGCTCGGGAAAACCGTGAGCAAGCACTATTTTCTTGTCTTGACTTTTTCTGTACTTATCTTTGTTAGCAGGATCCACTGAACGTTCTTTCCACGGGATTTCGGGTAGTATGCGCACTCCACTTGAGTTGTTGCAGAGACGATTCGCAGACAGCAAAACGGCCTCAGTCTCGTCCGTCGAGTTTAGTGTTACCCGAAGTAACCGAAGTTCGCCTTAATGCAACGCATTTGGGGGGTGCGAGATTCTACTTAATTTAGTGGGATTAGCATGGACACCGATCGACGTACAGATGGAACCCCACTGATTTCGATCGTCCGTCAACTTCCCCTTAATTGTATTGGATTTGGATTCGGGGACATTTCTGCATACGATGTTAAGTGCACCATAGTTGTGCCTGGTGGCTACTGGTTTTGGATTTGAAGGCTGAGTATCCGGTGTTTTTGTTGAAGTTGTGAGCGGCACTGGTGTGTGCCATCCGTGCTGCGGCAGTTTTGTTTTCTCTAGTCCGGGCACAAAGGTTACCGGTGCTCTTTCCGGTGTTTGCTTGGCGGCAACCGATGCGTACGATACCGGATTGTTCACTAATGCTGGTTAACTGTAGCTTACTATCTCGAGTGTAGCGAACAGACTACTAGGTGCAGCGCACAGTACAGAACTTGAAGCAGGCGCGCTGCAGGCACTGTTTTTACTTATAGGAGGGAGAGAAAATGGAATTGATACTGCTGGAGGCTGAGTCGTTGGGGTTAGGTTGGGACGCCTGGCTCGCTTCTTCGGCCTGACTAGGGAATTCGGGGTGTTATTTTCACTCACAAGTGCAGGTCCGTTTCCTCCCATGGGTGTAACTCGGACGCTCACCAGTTGCTCGAGCGCTTCGGTTAATCTTTCACACCTCTTCAGTAGCACAGATAGACAGCTAACAAATGGAATAGACTTGCATACTTGGCAGAACCAAGGCGACTCTGCGGTGTTTGCTTCCGTCGACCACTTCCCAAGGCAGGTAGTCTGATAGGATTTCAAACACATGGTACACACCAGACCACTTTTTACCGCTTTAGCACATGATTCGCATTTGCTCTTCATACGAGATATGTTCTCAGTAGGGGTGCCGTTTTAAGAGGTAGAAAGGATAGAGATACTGACGCACCGTTGCGTGGCGATCGGCGCTGGTTTGAGGTCAGTGGGTCCAGGCGTGTCGCGGCCAGATGAGTCACACGTCCTATAGGGTAGATATGCGACGTGCGTGCTATCGATGCAGCCGGTAGAGGGTAGGCAGCGATGCGACGTAGGACTGAGGCAAAGCAAGGTGACTTGAAAAATACTGTCTAATGACGACAGTGGCAGTTCCAAGTGCGGATCAAATTGACGACTATCGCTTTGTTGAGCGACTTGAAGAAATGGTAGTAAGCTGATCGGGTGCCTCTCAAAAAGATTTTTAAAATATGATCACAAGAGTCCTTATGCGACGCGAGGAAAAATAAAACCTCCGATGGGGTTCAAATATGGTTGACTTCGAAGTTGCAAGAGCACAGTTTGCTGGTGATCCGTGAATGATAGGTCCAATATATGAACAGTGGTAGGAGGAGCTCGCGGAGCCAAATCGAATGATGGCACGTAGGTCTATGTGAGAATAAATCCAAAGATTTGGAGGCGAATAACGCAGGTGGACAGTATTTTTGCGGCCGCTCGGCACAAGGTAGCACGGACATAGGACCCTTCAAAGTGTTATACCCTGCGAGTAAGACGTACACTATTGACCGCGGTGGCCGACGCGAAGTCATCACCATCGACCATCTGAGGCCTGGCTTTACGGAAGAAACCACCTCGCGTCCTTCGCCTAGTAGTGTTTCGTGCGACGTAACAACTCACCGCATCAGTTTCCTGATGTAGTTCAACCAGACTACGATCTCGGTCTACAAGCATCAGCCATCACAATATTTCCGGAAGCTAGTCCGCCACTTCCCACGACTAATCGCCGTGGTCGAGAAGTGCGTAAGCTCGTTCGTTTCTCCGGCTATATACAGTGTGAATACGTTTAGGTTTGTAGATATTGTTTTTGGTCGATTAACGTTTTGAAAACAAACAAAAATATCAAAAATTTCCGAAAAAACTTTTTCTAAAAAATAATCAGAAACCCAAAAATCTAAACACGAAGATCATTCGTTCGTTCGTTCTTTCTGGCGTTTTCTGCGCATGTTCTTTTATTTTTCTCGTCTCACCACACCCCAATCCTCCCTTTGATGGACTGGCCCCCACGAGCAATGTTTTCGAGGATCGGCGCAGTCAAGGAGGATCCTGACGCGAACGCTGGTCGTTTCTTCGCGGAACGTGGGTCATTGCTTCGTGGGACCACGGTTGTTTCTCCGTGGGACGAAGTTCGTTTTGGAGCGGGACGGGGTACGTCAGGAGGAGAGACCAATCCCAAGCGCACCGTTCGGCAGCAGCGGAGGTTGAGGTCCAGTCGGCCATTTTCTGGGCTAGCCAGTTTTTTGTAGCCCGACAAGCCCGCTCCAACACTTCACCGAAATGCACCCAGCCCTGTAATCAATAAATAGTAAATCACAAACGGCACAGCGGGCTCCGACTTCCGGCGAACTCCGGTTCGACCCGAATGTACACTCAATCGGCACGATTTTGCCGAACTAACTTCGACTCACTAGTCATTTTCGACATCGAAGGCGTCTTTTATTCAGCCTTTTAGGGGGGAGTTCTGCAGTGCCCCAAAATATAACTAGTATCTTTTGTGTACAATTTCACTGATGACCAATTGTACAGTATTCTTTCTTGTTATAATCTCCCTTACATTACGTCCACGTTGACCTACATCCGGCTTGACACTTGAGCGGTTTGTAAGTTCCCGCGCTAACGTGTTTTCTCTTGTCTCGCGTCATCCGTCCGCGGCTTCTTATAGCCCATCGAGTACAATCTGCTGTGTCCAACTCCAACTGCCTTCTGATATCTGCGCTTAATTTCGCGCACCGTCTCGGACTAGTATTCACTAGTCTTGCAGGAGTCCATCACATGTCCGGTTTTTAAGAACAGCGATAGTAATCTGCGCACAAACTACAGGCCTGTCAGTTTGACGAGCGTGTTAGTCAGGTTGACACAGAAACTGCTGAAGAAAATGGTGGGAAACCGCCTGGCTATATTTAACCTCCCCAGTGTCAAGCAATACGGATTCTGCAAGGCATTTTCCTGTCTGAAAATGATGCTTGTTATTCGTGGAAGCTGGGCTAATGCAGTGAGCAGCATCCACGTTATTGATGTGATTTTCTTTGATTTTTCGAAAGTTTTTGAAACTGTTCCTTAACCAAGACCTTAATCAAAGTTGTGGATTTACCGTATATCTGGTTGCGCCCTTAAGTTGGTGGCTGCTTTTCTAGAGGATTGAAAACCGTTAGGAGGGACACATCCTAACGAATGAATCAATGAACCCAAATGGTGTGTATAGCTGGACGCTAAACGCGTACGTCCGTCTGCTGTAATTATTGACTGATAATTTGGATTCGGTGTTCATGTGACCTCAAGTGCTTTGCATCTCCTGTTACAGTATTCTTTGGGACTTACTGTTACGCAAAATAACCATCTTTTTACATAGCTGTTTTTTCTGTTTTCCTCTGGCCTAACGACTGGCGAGGGAGGTAGCGGTTTGATTGGATACAACGAAAATATGACGAAGTATGTCGTTTTCAATGGAGCAACTTAGCACAATATCTCAACATCAACAGAAGCAATCTGACGAAAGCTAGACAAGATTGTTCGAAAATATCCTTCAGCGTTTTGTGGTTCAAGTAAGATCAACCAATGAAAAGCAGCAATCATCAGCGAATGCGATTGCAAACAGCATTTGTGAGTTTCAGTATGACTCGGATGAAAGACTAACCTTCGAATCTTGGTTCGGGAGATACGAAGACGTTTCCCGGTCTGAATTCACTGATGTTGACGACGGATGAAAGTGCAGACTGCTTTTGTGGAAGCTGGAAACCAAGGAGTATGGCAAGTTTCTCAATATTATTTTGCCTTTGACCTACTTGTACCTCTGCTAAATGACATTTTGGTGAACAGTCTTCCTTATTCAGCGTCCGATACAGATAAATGAAGCTCATTAAGTGTGCGTCAGACGATTTCGTAACTTACGCCAGTACTGTCAATCATCATTTTGAGCGTTGCAGGCTAAAAGAAATGTCAGGCGACCAGTTGAAGGCCTTAATTTTTGTTTGTGGTTTCCAAGCACCCGAAGATGCCGAAGTACATATGCGACTGCTTAATAAAATTGAGCAGGACCCCTCCATCAATCTCCTGTCCATCACTTCCGAATGCCCGAGGTTAATCAATTTGAAGCATGATGCGAACATGATTGCCCGAGGCCAGTCCATGTCTTGTGGATGTGTTGGCGGTATCAAACCAGCGCGGGAGTACAGCGACGGTCCAAAACTCGTTGAAGTCAAACAGACCACCATGCGTATACTGGCAATGTGGCGAATGGCGCTTCGTCAAATCCTGCCCGTTCAAGAAGTATCTTTTTCAGAAATGCAACAAACGGGGGCAAAAGGAGGGTCATTGTCGTGCAACCATTTTCAACAAGAATGTTTGTACCCACATCGTTAACAATACGAAGACCTCAAATTTATCCTGTCTTTGCTACCTTCGATACAGGGACCACAAAACGCAGGTTCGTAACAGTGGTTGTGAACCAGGTGCCCGTACTCCTCCAAGTAGACACTGCCTCAGACATCACGCTCATTTCCGAGACAACTTGGATGAAAATTGGTGAACTACCTGTTCAAAGAACAATTCGGATTGCAACCAAC
Organism: Dicrocoelium dendriticum; assembly: GCA_944474145.2. Taxonomy (NCBI): domain Eukaryota; kingdom Metazoa; phylum Platyhelminthes; class Trematoda; order Plagiorchiida; family Dicrocoeliidae; genus Dicrocoelium; species Dicrocoelium dendriticum. Next base: position 120,754,197 of record OX104063.1, on the reverse strand, counting down.
GCTTCAGGAGCACCGCTGGACTTCGCCAGTGAAATCTATTATCTTGTAATGTTCAAAGATTATCAGTTCATAGGGGTATGCTACATAACGAGACATCCCGATTTAAACTTACTCCGTCTTGATTGGATTGAGAATACGAAGCTGCTTGATGTTCTCTTGAATTCCGTGTGTAACAAAGTAAGCGACGTATCTGCAGAGTGGACGGAATCTTTACAGCAGAAATATCTGTAGGTGTTTCAAGATGATCTGAGATTGTGCAAGAAAACCGAGGCCAATCTTTCCCTGCGGCCAGAAGCAAAGCCAGTCTTCCGACCGAAGAAACCAGTTCCATATGCAGCGGTTTCAATCGTCAACTAAGAATTTGACAGACTACAACCAACCGAAGTTATCAAATCGACGAATTTCTCTTTATGGGCAGCCCCCATTTTAATTGTCAAGGAACCAAACGGAAAGATACGTGTATGTGCAGATTACTACAGGCCTGAATGCCGCCTTAGAAGATCACAAATACTCTCTACCCTCCCTGTGGACCATTTGCACGTCTGAAAGGTGGTAAGTGTTTTGTCAAACTGAACTTGTGGGACGCATATTTCCACACTGAAATGTCAAAAGAATCGCGTGAGTTGCTAACGATTAACACTTACAGAGGACTATTCTAGTATACACGCCTACCGTTTGGCGTTAAGTCGGCCCTCGCAATCTTATCAGATCATGGATACGATGCTACAGGGGATATGTTATGCCGCTGCATACCTGGACGATGTCATTATTATGGGATCAAACCAGGAAGAACTACACCAACGAACGGAACTCGTGCTTGACCGAATAAATGAGTATGGTTTTCGCTTACGAATGAACAAGTGTGAGTCTTTCATGACCTCCATTAAATACTTGGGCTTTATCATTGACAAAAGTAGACGAAGACCTGATCCATCAAACATCAAGGCGATCAAGGAAATGCCTTCACTGAAAAAAGTGGCGACATTGAGATCATTCCTGCGTATGGTAAGTTATTACGGTACCTAACTGCCATCCATGCACGACCTACGTGGACCATTAAACCGGTTGCTGATGAAGGACGTCCCGTGGGTCTGGACTACCGAATGTCAGGAAGCCTTCGACTAAGCTCAGAACCGATGCTAACGCACTACGATCTAAAATCGCCAGTTGTAGTGGCATCGGATGCATCCAGCTATGGAGTTGGAGCAGTCATCCCCACTTTCCCAGATGGGTCTGAGAAGCCAGTCGCTCATGCCGCTCGTTCACTGACAGCAACAAAAAGAAAGTATAGTCAGGTTGAAATGGAGGCTATCGCCATTGTGTTTGCAGTGAAACATTTCCAAAAAAGGTTATATGGACATCACTTTACCTTACTAACTGACCACAAAATGCTCCTTGCTATATTCGGCTCGAAGAAAGGAATTCCTGTATATACGGCCAATCGTCTGCAGAGATGGGCGACTTTGCTAGGGTACGATCTCAACATCAAGTACCGATCGACGAGGGACGTTTGTCAGGCCGATGCGCCGTCACGGTTGTTAGACGAACAGCACCAACCAGAAGACACTGTCGTTGCAAATGACTCAATCGAAACGAAGTTAACCGCGTACTCTCGGATACTGCGAGCCAGCTTCTAGTATCTTTCAGTCAGATTCGAGACGCCACCTTACAGGAACCAACTGCTGTCACAAGTGAGCACGTTTTACCACTAAAGTAATAATAATAATGTGTCAGCTGAACGCGGTAACGGCGCTTCGCTGCCGCGCGACCACCAACAGTCGCGCGCGGGCTGAGTATACCGCGAGGACGCCCACCCCTACGTGGATTCGAACCGGTGACCTTATGGTTGCAAAGCAAACGTGCAGACCACTCGGCCATCGGCCGACTTTACCACTAACAGTGGCCTCGAAAATTTTCCAACGCACAGCCACAACATTTGTTCTAGAGACGAAATGTATTATCAGTCGTCGAAGATTGTAACTTGTTTGGTGGACGTGTTGTCATCCCAGCCGAACTTCAATCTAAAGTCGTACATCAATTTCATACTGGTCACCATGTTTCCAACAGGATGAAAGCTCTAGCGAGGAGTTATGTGTACTGGCCATTTATAGATTCTCAAATTGAGGAGTTAACACGTACCTGTTCGAATTGAGCGCTAGCAGCAAAATCGCCACGGAAATGCGAACTGTTCTCCTGGTCAAAGCCAACGAAACCATGGTCAAGGGTTCACCTTGATTTCGCAGGACCAATCAAGGGACAGAAGTACTTACTTATCATTGATGCATACAGCAAAGATCCGGAGATCTTCCAAATGTCGAACACATCAACGTCGGCTACGATTACAGTCCAGAGAAGTATTCAGTCGGTTCGGTTTTCCGGAAGCAGTAGTATCCGACAATGGAGCCCAGTTTACCTCTGCACATTTTGCTAAATTTTGTGCGGTACACAACATGCAGCATTTGCGCTCACCTCCGTATCATCCACAGTCAAATGGGCAAGCTGAACGATTTGTGCATACTTTCAAGAGGGCTCTGCTCAAAGCGGAAGGAGACGGGCTAATCCAAGGGGTCCTACAAACTTTTCTGTTAACATACAGAACTAGGTCTAATCCACAGACGCCTGAACGGAAGTTCCCAGCCGTATCACTCTGAAGCGCCCTAAAAGATAACTGCTATCTTTCATGTACAATTTAAATGTTGGCCGATTGTACATTACCCCGCCTTGTTTTAATCTTCCTTACAACCGGCTGGTCACACAACAGCCTTGTAGGTGCCCGCGCTCAATTGTACGCTCTTGCCTGGCTTCACTCGCCCGCTTCTTATTGTAGCCCATCGAATACAATCCGCTGTGTCCGACTCCGATTGCCTTCTGGTATCCGCGCTTAATTTCGCGCACCGTCTCAGACTAGTATTAACTAGTCCTACAACTCCTGCTTAGAAGGCATCGAACGAAATTTGCTCCAATAACGCCGCGCGATGGACCCGATCCCGTAAGAAACTGGATACTGTAACACCAGTAGAAGGGAATGCATCGCGCTATACCACGACATGTTGAAGTTGGACAAAAAGTGTTGGCCAAGGACTATCGGAACAAGCAAATCTCTTGGACACCTGGAATGGTTGTAAAAAGATATGGCCATGTCTGTTATGAAGTGGACGTAGGCAATGACAGATGGATCCGACTCATCAATCAACCCAGGAGCTACATCACATTTGACAGAAGAGAAGATACCCTAACTACGCCGCTTGAATTACTTCTGGACGAGTTTCAAGTACCAAAAACATAGGCTACTCAGCAATATAAGGCTATAAATCTAACAACCTGTAGCAACCCAAGATATATTTCGTATCTTCTGTAAACTTTTGCTACTCAATCGTACAATATCCGCTTTTGTTTTAATGCTGAGCCTAAGGCCATTCTTACCTACATCCGGCTCATCACTGGTGTCTACGGTCAATTTCGACACTGACGTACGCTCTGATCGTTTCATCCGGTTTTCGTGCGATCGTAGCCATTCTCGAATACAATCCGTTGTCTCCGTACTTCTGGTATCCACACCGGAGCAAGAACACTTTCGGACTAGTATAGACTAGTCCTACATACCTCTCCTTCACCCGATTCTCGACCCAGAAGATGGCCTGATCGTTGCGGAGTTCCTGTCACGCCACTCCAGGTTAACCCCAGGCTGAAAACATAGAACTGTGGACTTCAAACGGGGAGGTATTAGGAGGGGCATCTCCTAAGGAATGGAGCAGTGAACCCAAATGATGTTCATGGCTGGACGCTAAACGCGTGTGTCCGTCTTCCATACTTCTTGACTGATAATTTGGATCCTGTGTTCATGTGACCTCGAGTGACTCGCACCTCCTGTTGCAGTATTCATTGAGACTTACTGTTACGTAAATAACCATCTTATTACACAGCACAGCTTTTATGCTTTTGTATGGCTTAACAAAGACAGTGTGTACGCGTGTAGCGTAACATTTCCCTTGGGCAATCTGTTCTTAGTGGCGTTTCGGAGGGCTTGAATTTATGACCATAACTGCACGCATTTTATGTAGAGGATTTGCCCAGGAAGCTTTGGCTGCCATCCTAATGTTTGCTAACAATCTGAAGCTCTGGAATATTGTGGATCTCCACTGGGGGTTCTGAGGTGATTAAATGACTTGGATAAGTTCTCCCAATGGTCTGCTTTATGCATGATCCTCATAAGTCGGGTCACGTTCTGTTCTCCGAATCCAACCTGATAGTCCCTCTAACAGATATGTTGGCGGAAGTAAATCCATGTCAACACTCACTGAGTTAAATTAGGTGTCATTCACTCATCATTCCTTCATTCTGACGATAATTGGAAGAAGGGTGCTTGTAGGGGTTTTGTATGAAGTAGTATATTTGTCGTTTCTTCGGATACTTGGTGGCCGTTAAATTTGTGAAGACCTTATCGACTTACGTGCGATCATACTTTGCATACGATATTCAGATTTGTCTACTATGTCTCGTTCAAGATAAAAATGAACTTACAGGGTTCTACGACATTACATCCATCAATCCTTATACACGTTAACTAGAGTTGAGAAACACCTCACCTATCGTGCCGTAATACATGAGAAAGAAAAAAAGACGCAACATAGGCACGCCAGCTGAGCCAACAGCAACGGCTATACCCGAGGTCTAGACCTAGTTCCGAAGAGCTATCAGCCGATTATTATGTCGAAAAAAAAAATTTTGTATGAATTCGAATTGAGATCGTAACTGGGGAGAGACAAAGAAACTGACTACACAAACGTCACAGAGATCGGCTCTTAACCATATCAACAAATGTATTTAGCCAAACGAACTCTAAGCAAGGCACGATGTTTCAACCGAAGTCAGCTTCCAACTAAGGGACTTCATTCATCTTAATTAACTCATCGCTTGCCATCCCCTCTTCTTCAATCCACACCCCGGTCTCGCAAGCAACTCGCGTCGCTGGAGTTAGTGTGCTGTCATGCGTCACACTTGTCCCAGCCATCGCAGCGTGGCTCGTTAACTAACGGCGCTGAGCAGTTCAGTTCCTCTTCTTGTGCCGTATACAAGGCGCCGAACACGCGCATTGCTCACGCGGTGCTCCCACCAGATATGAAAGACATCAATGGGCAAACGTAACTAACCTCTTTACTTCTGCCGATCTAATGCGTTAGGTTTCACAACTATACATTAGGATCGAACTTACGGATGCCTTATACACTCCACTCTTCAGAGAGAGAATGATGTCGCGCCGGCGTCATAGGTGACGAAAGTCAGCAAACGCGTCTTGATCTTGTGTTATACTGTCCGTAAACTTCGTTTTTGCTTCCACAGACACTGATACAACCGCCTGCGTATTTGAATTCTTGTACGACACGTAGCTGGTCCTCGTCAAGGGTCAGAGCAGGAGGCGGTCCCTGCCAATCTTGGAGGAATTCTTGGCACTTTGAGGGTTGACAATTAGTGGTACTCTCTTTGGTGCTGCTTGACACGCTTGTGAGATGTCACGGATATGGGCAATATCAGCACAATACACGTCAAGAAGTCATTTACCTGGGATCAGCTTCACATCCTCTAAGTCGTGTCCACTGAACTCGATTTCCATGACTTCGTCAAAAAGCCAGTTGAAGAGGAAAGGCAAAGGCGGGCATCCTTGTCGTACACAGCTGAGATATTGAAGGGCGGCAACAGCTTGCCGTAAGACCTCACTCTTCCCGAGTTACGCGTAAAGCGCTCGGAAAATATTTACGTATCTTTTGGACACATCTTTCCTTATCAGACAGTCCTAAAAACACATCGATTAGGCGAATCGAAGGTACTTTCGATGTCGAGGAACACAACAATGGTGGGCCGCTAATATATGTGATGGTGCTCTATCTACTCAGATAAATAAAGATGTGATCGATGTATCTGCGACTTTGACAAAACCCGGCTTGCTCCTCACGAAATTGGCTTTTACATATGCCAATCAACCTGTGAATGCTGACAGAGGCAAGTAAGTGGGAGTCAAAAGAGATACTGATTCCTGTATGGTTGCTGCATTCTGAACGTCAGCCACACTTGAAGATCTGGACAATAACGGATCGGCTTCAGTCGGTAAGGACAGTTTCCGGCTCCCACAGTTCCACCAATAACTAATGTAATTCATCCACAACAGCAGGTCCCCAAATATGAAGAGAGATGAAGGAAGATTGTTTGATCATGCGGCCTTGTACAACATCAGCAGTTTGAGCACAAGTTCGATTTCAGAGCGAGAGGGCGGATTCATAGGGACAGTCTCGGGAGCTGGGCGACCACAGGCCGGTGAGTTAGTTGATAATCCTGCTCGAGTAAGTTTCCTTTCAAAGTACTCAGCTCAACGCCCCAAGCATTTTGACGAGTTATGGATAAGTTGTCCATTCTTGTCACATATAGTTTCACTAACACCAGGTTTGCTGCCGCCCGTCTCCCGTATCAGACGGAATGACTTCTGAAGGTTACCAACGACAGCGGTCAGTCCCATCTCTGACGCACGATGCGACCATCAGAATCCGCGGTCTTTCTTCGGGCTAGCACGGAGTATTGCCCGAGAATTTCGCGAGTCTCGTTGTTTTCGCTTCTATTCGAAATGGGCTGGCGAGCATCGATAAGCTCCACAGGACTGCATACAGACCAAATGCCCAGGTTGGCTATTAGATTTACCACACGAGGATCTGCCTTCTGCTAATAAGATTTGATGAACATACGACCAGTGACCGTCAGCTGTGTTCGGTGAGTGCGGACTCAACCCAAATACCAGCGTACTTCGATACGCATCAAGAACGCTTGGCTTCGCCAGTTGGTGTGTGTCTACGTGTTCACGGCGTCCTCGTGGACGTCATCCGAAACACATCCGTAGCTCAACATATGCAAGTGCATGATCAGTGTATACACACGTGCTCCGAATGGAGCGACAGTTTTGGACGCTACCTCTCCAGCAGTAACTGTTCGCGATGTGATCGAGTTAAGTCCATAGGTTGTTTTGGGCTGCTGGGCACCATGTCACTCGCAGGCGAGTGGCGTTTTGGAAGTTATTTCTGGCAAGAAACAGGTGAGTATCTTCAAAAAACTAAGGTAACCGCTCGCCGTTATTACGGGAGCCTACACCGCGTTGGCCGCCCAGACGAAGCTCCTCAGTGGACAGTTATCCAACTTCAGCATTCAGTTCTCCAGCCAGCCTTAGAGTATCCGTGATTCTTCTGTGACGAAGAAGCGCATTCAATTGGCGATAGAAGCTATCTTTCACCTACTCAGCGCTGCAGTGTGTAAGCATATAGACCACAATGACAAACAGACACCTACTGGCTCCGTGCGACTTCGAAGCCTTGAACGAGTCAGCCATTAGGATGGCTAACTATTTGGATCCAATCAACTAGAGCAGCTCCAAGCCCGGTGAATCAGAGCAGTGCAAATAAGCGGAGCTGCATCAGCCGGATACTCAGAGCGAGCAAGCATATTAGTGTCACTTGAGGGAGATCGCAGTCAACACAGCGCTCGAATCTCGCAGCGGATTTTCGATTAACAGTAGACATCGAGCGAATGGTTCGTTAATGTTTGGGCAAGTGTAGCCTGTTGACGGATCAGTAACTGTGTGCGTACAGTGAGGTATGCTAATCTGAGGGATGATCAAGCACTCCAAATAGCAGCCGATGAACTAGGCTTGTCCAGTTGGTTGGCACATGGGCTCGTTGACAGGGCAGGAGTGACGCTCAGAGTTGGGTGTGGGTTGAAACTAGAATCTAAAGGTCTATGGAAGAAAGATTGGGGCGGTCCAAAAATTGGAGAGTTGAAAACTGGGGGAGCAAATGAAGTTGGGGCGGGAGGGCAAAGGTGAAAAAGCATAAAAGTTTAAATAAGGAGACGGGAAGGCTTGAGCAACAACAACAACAACAACAACGACGACGACGACAACAACAACAACGACGACGACAACAGCAACAACAACAGAACATCGGCCATTTGGACTGATGCTTCGCCGACATACAACCATGAGGACCTATGAAATAGAGAATAAGAAGAGGGAAAGAAGAGTGACCTATCTGAAACCTTTAGTGCCCTAAGCAAACATTCAGGGTCAAGGCGCATGTACCTTGTATAAACAATATGCCGTCATAAACAGCTGGCTATAGTGCAGAGATAAGGCGCATCGGCGAGACAGCTTCCTTGCGACTTTCACTGCCCCATGTCATAATCAGTCTTTACCCGCAGATAACTTAGCACTAAGCAGACGTCAAATAGGAAGTCCGACTAGGAGACGACAGCGGACGCGCCACTGGTGTCGGTTGTGAGTCAAGTCCTGTAAAATCTGGAGCCAAACACAGGGCGAGTTACGTGGACTCCAGCTCGGAAGGCGAGACGGACCAAACAGCACCCAGTTTGGTCGTCATTGACTTCATTTCACGCTGCCAAGTTAACTTCTGTCCACCTGGAGCCTTGCGCCACCCTACACCTTGCAGACTAAACAAGGCCCTCCTAGGTAAGCGGTGACTAGGTATACGGAACACGTGTCCAAGCCAACGCAACTTATTCAGTTCTATCTGTTGTTCTTGTAGCAGTCTGGAGATTCCCTGGTTTGCCTGTGTAAAATTCTAACCAAAATGCTATAATTGTACACCTAGGCAACAAGTGTGGTTTGTTTAACTGATTGCTGAGTTCGAATGCTTTACTTGCTCATCGCCATTTTTGCTTGACGCTCGTTTCGGTTGCAACGCGCGACTGCCCTGTGTGCTGTGCTTGCTCCGTTCCCTTAGCTAGAGCGTCCACGATGTCGTTCTTTTATAGCTAGATAACAGGGAATCTTTTACTGTACCAATAAAAGTTTCCCTGCAACTCGATCCGTCTTCTCGAATCGCTCTCTGGGCTCCCGTTACAGGCAACCCTCTAAATTCTAGGGAGCTAGCATTATTATCACTACCTAGTACTTGCCTACGCAAATCATCGTTGCAGGCACGCTGGTGTCATCCGGCACCAGCAGTTTCATAGACAACGATGCTCAAAGACTTGAAGGCGCCTCAGATCTTCAGACCAGAGGAGCCAAGTTTCACTACCATAGAGCAGGACGGACCTCACTGTGGCCTTGTATACCCGGCCTTTCAGACGGAAGGATACTTCCTTCTGCCGCCAAAGATGCCGCTGATTCAAGAAGGCAATTCTGGCCTTTGCAATGCATGAACAAACTTCGATTTCTATGCTCCCATCGTTACTGATGGAGCTGTTAAGGTAAGTAAATTGATCAACCACCTCGAGTTCCTTGTTCTCAAGGGTCAAGGGGTCATAAAATGGCTGGTAGTCCTGCAGCAAACTTTGCCCCTTGAAGGTGTAAAGTGCATACTAAATAATGGGACCACTCTAGACAGGCTACTCAGGGTTGTTTGTGCCGCCGCAATATCATTGAAAAGCAAGATGGTATCGTCCGCATAATCAAGATCAGCTAACCTTTCACCAGGGAGGACCTCAGCGCCTACACCGTAAGATTCCGCAAGGAAACACTCTATGATAGAGTCCACGACGAAATCGAACAAAAATGGGGAAATCGGACAACCTGACGAACGTCACTTGTGGTCGGAAAGCTATTTGACAGGTCACCGTAGACCCTGACGCGGCCTGTAGTCTTGGAGTATAGAGCACGCAGGACGTTCACCTATTTCGTGGGAACACAATTCCGAGAAAGTATTTCGAACAGAATGCATCGATCGACTAAATCGAACACACTCATGAAATGGAGGGACACAGCTTTTGTCGGTCTGCGGTATGTGTGGCGCCGCTCTAGCACCTGCCGCAAAGTGAATCTATGGACTATATAGCCACGTCCTGGCCGAAAACCTGCCTACTCTTCCCTACTCCGAGATTCCCGTTCCACAGTGAGGCGACGTACGAGAATCGAGGTCAGTACATTTGGCACAACTGGCGTTAGACTAATACCCCTGTGGTTAGCACAGTCTGTGCGACTTACCTTCTTGTACATTGCTGCTATAATCGATTCGCTCCAATTATTTGGCACACTCCCTTCCAGATACATTCGAATAGGGAGGTCAGTACTTCGCAGAGGACATCACATTCATCCTCAAATAGTGCAGGTGAGAGGGGATCTGGACCAGCAGCCCGAAAACGCTTGATCGTTGTGATTGCGTTTCGGACATCGGCCTCCGACGGAGGCTCTAAACAAACCGTCCATTGCTCCTCCTGCATCACCTGAGTAGGAAGAGGTCCGGGAGAAGGGGGTCAGCTGAACTGATCTTCAAAGTGTTCAGCCCAACGAGCCATACTGGGCTCCTTATTGTGTATCAGCGAACCCGCGCTGTCTCTAATTATCTCATTGACGTCTGGTTTCCTGAAGCGTGGTGCGGATCAGCTGAAGGAACTTGCCTTAATTGCCTACTGCTCCTGCCTCCTCCGTTTCTCGCGCCCTACTGACCCACCAGCTTCCTTGTCAGCACGTAGACTCCGCTTTAGTTCGTGCTTAATAGCCCGTCTGGTCACATTGTGCTCAGAGCCAGCCGGTAGGTTTCTTCTTGGTTCCAACAGGTTCACCGACCTCTCGGATATCCAGTGACTGATGTGGTGACGACTGATGGTGTCACAAGTAAATGGTCCTGCGTCGTGCATGGCGGCCGAGATCCTATTCCACTGAAGTTCAGTGTCATTAGGACAAGCCAGCAAAACCGGTACGCAGTACGTCTTCATATGCTTGCATGACCGAGGGCTGAGACAATTTCTGGGTTGCCAATCGGAGGAGGCACTTGGTGCGCCTCCTGGTAAAGTTCATGGAGAAACGATAGCGTACTAATGCATAATAAGAATGAACGCAAATACCTCAGCAAGAACGGCAATCCAGGATGGAACCACGCCGCCTGTAACTCATGGCAATGTGGTAAATTTGGATCCATCGCTTGCCAGTGACAGCAGGACGCCAAGTGGCACTTCGGCGCTCACTGTGTCTTGAAGCAGTGTTACTAAGAAACAGCTGGTGCACTGCACATAGTTGCAGCAGACGCTCGCCGTTGTCATTTGCTTCGCAGCTAAGCCCATAATTACCACCCAGCTGAGCTTTTGAAGAGTGCATACGCCTTACTTATGCGTACACATCCTCTGAAATTATTATAATATCTGAACTAGTAGCACTAAGTAGTAGCGAGTTAAGTTCGTGATAGAACGTGTCCATGAGAGTATTTGAACTGCAGTCTGTGGGAGCATAAGCTGAAATCACAAGCAATTTGGCGATTAAAGACATCCTGTCGAGAGGTCTAGACGGTTGTCAAAATTCTGGGATACAGCTATAACCGGACAAGTGTGCAGCCGACTTAGATTATGTCGACGATATCGCCTTACTTGGTGAAAACTCAGAGAGCATACAAACCATTTCAGACCGCTTGGTCATTGAGGCAACTAGGTGCGAAATATGCTTTGCCCCGTCAAAGTATAAAGTGTTGCTTCAGGAGTAGCACTCAGCTGTCCCCGTGCTCAATGTTGAAGGTACACAGCTTGAACAAGTGGTCAGCTTTGTCTACCTTGGCAGCTGTGTGTCTGCTGGTGGTACCATTAGAAGGGAAGCTTCTCTTCGCATCGCCAAAGTTAGGTCGAAATTTGTCAACCTGAAGCACTTGTGGCGTCGTCGGGATATCTCACTTGGTAAAGGGAAATGTTTACAATGTCACCGTTTGGGCAGTATTGCTATACGGAAGCCTGTCATGGCCAGTTCGCGTAAACGAGATGCGCCAGCTCTCAGTCTTTGACAACGAGTGCCTGAGGAGGATTACTCGTGTGTGGTGACAACAACACATGTGCAACAGTGTAGTCAAACATCGTGTCTTAGGGAATGTGAGTAGTCCCTTCAGCAAGCTGATTTTGCTTCGCCAGTTATGATGGATCGGTCATGTCCTGTGTATGTACGCAGCTGAGCGTTTGTCTTATCGCACTCTATTTGCTCTTGCAGGACTAAAATGGAAGAGACTACGTGGTGGTCCACCATCCATCTAGCGACAGCAAATGAATTCGTGGAGTTCACGTTTTGCCGCCATTGGATCCATACGTCTGCCTGGTTGGGGACCAAAGGAGGAGGAGTGTCGATGGCTAGAAACAATTCAAGCAATGGCTCGTAATGGAAACCAGTAGAGGATCTGTATACGTAACTGCTTAGAATTGGATACTTATTGATTAACAATTAGAAACGATTAAAAAATAAAAACTATTGCGTGGGCAAAATAACAAAAAGTTGCTCCATTGTTTTTATATCGTGGCACACTAGCTGAAGTGTGTTGCTCACCTTAGGTTAATGTGCCGTGAAGTTGCTACGATGTTCAACCTGACTTCTTTTAGTGCTTTCCATGATTATATTTGGCCCCATGTCTAATTGATAGACTGCTGACTATACTACTACTGCTACTACTACTACTGCAACGAGAAATTTTTATAATATAGCATTAGGTTATTGCATTGCGTGGATAGGATATTTCAATTTGCCCAGACCTAGACAGAAGAACAATAAGAATTCTCAACCAAAGCCGTTGGTTACAAACCTGACCGTAAGGTAGCGGATTTGGCAGTAGGCTACAGAAAGTCTGTTTTGAGTAATAAGAATCCAATTCTCTCCAGGAGTCTGTTTTTATTGCCGCCAACCACTGACCAGTCTGGTATGAATGACGCTGTAGAGGCAAGAAGAATCACTTAGCACAGCACAATGGATCGCTGAGACAGATAAACTATCGCACCACGTTAAGATCCAGCCTGGTTCCGATAGTCTACGAGCTTCCGGGAACAGAGGTGTCTCTAACGTTTGCTTAGATTTGAAAGGCACTAATGCTCTTCCAGAGGATTAAGAGGGACTAGATGCTAATTTAGTGCAGTTTAACTGGGTAGGTTGGACCGGAACGGTCTCGACTCTTTAGTCCAACCAAGTTGTCCGGCGTCCGCGGTTATTCCGTGGAGCAACACAACCCACGCTCTTACCGCACTAGGGCAGAAATTCGATTATCGTGTAGAGGTATGTAGCGCTGCATCCGGCTTCCAGAATATGTGGTTAGGGTATTGAGCAGCAGCTTGATGCCCCTTGTGGCACCCTCAACCTATCCTCTCTCCTAGCCGAAGGTAACCTTCGGCCTTCAGGTTTTGTAATTATTCACACAATTTGGTGTCATAATTACTTAGTTGCGTTCCTCTTCTTGCCTGCTGATGCTATAATTTCTTGCTGCTTACTTCACCTCATCAGCCCAACAGGGACTGCTAGGGCATGATACGCAGGTCATGGTGTGATGCAGCTCTTGTTCTAAGTTCGACGACATGCTGAATTGGGAGCAAACAGGGGATAATCCTATCGCTCTGGTTCCACTTGAACATGAATTAAAATGGTAAACCAAACTTTGGGTTTGTTAGCATAAATTCACACAGAGCTAACGTAAGCATACTTGTTATATTGGCCGATTGGAGTGCTAAATTGTATGAAAACCTGTGAAAAAGAGCTACAGGTGAAGATGGCAAAACACACTAACTATTTGACGAAAAAGTTACAAAACCGAATACCATGAAAAGGCATACCGGGATTATTTAAAAGAAGTAAATAATATTCCTGGAGTGGGTACGCACGCGCCTGCAGATATCGGAAATCGAATTAAGTTTAACACAACAGACTATAATCGAGAAAAATAAAACAGAGGCGGAGGGATGAGGAGTTCAAGTTCAAGTTCAAGTGGGACTGGAACGATAGGATGAATCCCGTAAGTCTTCCTTCTTGAGTGGGGCGTCGATCCAGGAGTTGATAAGGGTGCTCAGACTTCTTGATGGGTCTAAAATGAAAACACTCGAAAAAGCACCCTGGTCCACCAATTTAATGCCCACTTTCCTTACATTAGCTGTCCATTCTATGTCAGTTGCGTAAGAGAGGAAGAAAAACGGAAGGTAAAGATTAAGTGAAAGCAATTAAAAGAAGAGCATAGTACCAATGGTGAGGAAGAGTACAGAAAATAGAATCGAAGTATGAAGATGGGAATCAGTCAGGAAAAAGGAAAGGTTTCGTGTTGCCACCCAAGAGCATCTAGTTGACGCTCAAACCCCTTGACCGTAGCTTCCTTGACAACCTTTTCTGGAAGCAGGTTCTAGCGCTCGATGACTCGACGTGCTAACCGTGTCTCCGCTCTAACTCGATCGGACCGCGGTTTGTCCAGCTTCATACAATGCCAGCAAAGACCAGATAATCTAGCAGGACTAAACAGCCAGGACAAATCAGCAGCAATCTTCCCAGTCAAAATACGGCAGGTTAGGATTAGGTTCCCACTAATCCTTCGATAGTGCATTGACTGCATCCCCAAACTAAGTAGGCGTTCGGGGTACGTTTGCCCTCGTAATCCCTTGACCAACCTAGTACCGACACGCAACACCCTTTCTAGTGCCATTTTGTCCCGGACAAGGCATGGTGGACAGGCCTGGAAGCAATATTCTAGGTGGGGTCGCACGAACGCTGAGAAGAGCTTCACAAACACATAGCGGTAAGGGTCCCAAAAGAACGACGGATAAACCACAACATTCGGAACCCTTTACTAGCCGCCTTCATCCAGTTGTCTCCAGAGTGTAGTATGGAACAGTGCACGACCCCTAGATCAACATAATGCGTCACGTGAAGAAGTGAACTTCCATCGGGCACATAACTTGTGGAGGAATCGGACGCTCCGATACGCGGCACTGAACATTTTGCCCGGTTTATGGGCAGCAACCACAATACAGATCGTTCCCAGAGTCTATTCAGAGCCCGTTGAAGAGCCACAGGACCTCCAGGGCTAACAACAATATTCCAGAGCTTTAAGTCATCAGCAAATAAGAGCGATGGCACCTCAAGCACCTCCGGCAAGTCATTCACGTAGAATGCGAAAAGCAGCGGACCTAAGACAGAGCCTTACGGAACGTCGCTAAGTACAGCTGGTCGAGACGAAAGACTGCTTCCCACACGAATACACTGTTCCCGTCCATCCAAAAAACCTGACACCCATTGGAGAGCTCGACCAGATATTCAATACGACCTCAACTTCAGTGAGAATCGCGAATGGGGGACAGTGTCAAAGGCGTTGGCGAAGTCAATGAATATCAAATCCACAGCATGTCCACTGTCTACGGCTTCAGCCAAGCACTCACGAGCTACCAGCAAGTTCGTCTGACACGAAAATCCTTTGCGAAAACCATGTTGCACGAGGCTAAGCAGGTTAAAGATATTTAAATGGTTCTACACTATATCTCGTACTAATTTTTCAAGTAACTTATTGATCACGCTAGTCAAGCTGACAGGCCTGTAATTAACCGGTAGGTCTTTGTCATCGCACTTGAAAATCGGGCAGACAACAGACTCCTTCCATTCGGTAGGCAATGATGGACGGGAAGAAGCAACAGTGCACTAACACATCGAGCAGACGAGTGCGGAATACTACGAACGAAGAGTGGAACGAAGTGAAACAACAACATATGGTGTACAGGCGATCAGTAATGAAAATGTGTTGAGGAAAACTTTGAACGCAACACGGCTTAAGGTATCATTTAGGCGCGTTTTCGGACAACCGCAACCATATGAAAAATGAGTAGCGTAATTTATATAAATTTTGTTAACAATACAGCCATTTGCCACTTGCTGTTTCTTTATATTGTAGTTGTGAAGTAGCTGTGCGACTAATTTTGTGGCACTGGTTGTCTCAGTGATGGGCATTTTCGTGATATATATGTTATTCAAGAAGACTTTTTGGTACCTTCATGCTTCCAGCTCTGGGTTTTGTCGATGTGGAAATCAACTGCCGCTAAATACGGAAGGTGTTTATGACCAAGAGACATGCAATCTTGTCATTCTACCAGGCGACGAAGAAACATTTTGTGACGAAAGGTGTCTAGCTTGCGTCTCTGTGTAACGGCTAGACGCACCTAATGGATCAAACAGGACGCTGCAACAGTCACCCCAGCCCAAACAGGAGATGATGTAGATGGAGCAATTCATTAATCGCACTTTGTGCATAACAGCACCCGTATTACATAAGGGACGAAGAACGTCTGCTGGAGCGATCATTGGACCGCTCTTTTGTGCCCCTCGTCGCCCCAGTGAGGCATAATATTAATGAAATTCAGTCACTCAAAATATATATTCCAATGAAGTCTAAACATATATCGTGAATGCTATTAACTTAACTGCAAATACCGTCCACACTGCTCCAAATCGACTCAAAGTAACAATTATGCATTGTAAAACCGTTTCACATGACATGAGTTGAAGGAAAATGTTCGCTGGAGTGACCGTAGGCGCACCATGTGTGACTGTTTTGCATGAACCTGGCGGTCCCAGTGAGTCACAGTCTGGACGAATTTGGATCACTTATATAAATATTGTTATGTGCAGCCTAAAGATATGAGTAAAAGCGTGTTTGGTTGCGAATATCGTATCGACTAGTAGGAAATCGATTCCTAAATGGTAATCAGGTAAGGCTTCAGCAAGCCTTTAGTAAAATACGTAACATTGGCTCAAATTCATCTCTTTGGGATGACTAAAGACACTATAAACTGTCATCTAGCAGTAAACTAACACTGATTGAAAGCAAGATTTTATTTAAAAATTGTCTTGTATCATAATACTAGCGGTACTATTGACGCAGCAACATAGTTAACAATATACTTGTGTATATTCTGCCACTTCCTTACCAATTTGTTCCATTTAAAAAGATTGGAAATATGTCCAAATCATAGAACTAGCACGCCATCTGTGCAAAGAGGGAAATGGTCACACAAAAAAGTGCTGGACTTGTTACTTGTTTGAACTGTTTCCTAGGATGCTATGGCCGTAATCATGTTTAGATACCGTTATACAGACGGTACATATATAGAATTGAATCCCAAAGCGTGGTACGAATTTCATTACTGTTCTCGGTAAACCGTTGCGGAAGCGTCAGTATGGCGGGCCTTGAAGGCTAGGAATAATTGCTAAGAATACTGGTGGGTAAGGTTTGAGGTTAGGATTAGGGATAAGTTCTCATTATCCTTCGTTGAAATTATTGCATCTGAGTGATTCTATTGGAATACAGACGATTACTGAGCCTTTGTTAAAGTTAGGGTGAATTTGGGATTAATTATTATCAGTGCCCCATCCTACAGTACCTTGTCTCATATGTACTTAGAGTATTGTGTTCAGGCTTGGGTACCATTTTTTGAAAGGACGCCGCTTGCTTAAAGAAGATACAAAGGCTGGTCACCAGAGTGACTGATAGCTAGCGTGGAAAGTCGTATGTTGACCGTCTGGATTGTTTAGGCTTGTCCTCATTAGAACGATGCAGACTAAGGGGAGACCTGATGGAAAAGTTTAAGATTATGAATGGTCTCAGTGGCATTAAGCCTACCAACCTCTGAACTAGCTACGTCGGGTTACCTACAGGGACACCATCTGAAGATCATGAAACACTAGTAAGACTGCATATCCGGGAGCCATTTTGCATTAATCGTGCAGCAGGTACTTGGAATTTACTTCCGCCTGCACTAGTAGAATGTAAAAACAAAGAAGCCTTTAAAAGGGGCATAAATATGAATTGATCCATTTTGTTACCGAAATTGCACTCGGGCTATTAAATGCCAATTAGTATCAAATATCCCGTGGGCAACAGAATGTCACGAAAAGTTTCCTGAAGTAATGGGAAGTTCCTGTTACACCTTTATTGTCTTTACAGAAGTGAAAACGCGTGAACCTCAAAGCTCCGGGAACATTGGCTTGCTTACCGGCACCCGTAACAGGACGCACGCTAAGTGAAGGTCCGTTTTGTCACTGAATGCATGACCTGACCTGGTCTGATCCGACCAGCGAACACTAACACCTAATAAAAAATTGTAAGGCGGCTTCTCACAAAATACTGCTTTACTTCATGCCAGAAAGTACATGTGGCATATTCACTGGCAGATTAGAAAAACAGGAGAGCGCGGAAGAATTATGAAGGACAATAGCAACTACATTTGTATTATGCGGGTGCCATTAAAATTTATGTGCTGCTTCTTGTTAGATGTAGTAGTGGTAAGTTTATACTTGTTTGTAGGTATTTGTAATCACATTTACAATATTGTATGTTATTTATATAGATCGGCTTATAAAGTGCTGAATTTTTAATAACTATAAGTGTACGTTAAACATTTCGCTTCAATGGTTTGCAATTATGTTAGTTCCATAAAATTATGTTCAGTATTCAAAACAAGTCAAACTAGCCTTAATACACTTTGATAGATACGTTTTCAAATTTTGTCACTATCACTGCGAATGGCGAAATATTTGAGATTTAATGGATAAAAATATCTTGTAGTGCATAATGTTGGTGTATTACTCAAGTAAACAATTGCGTATCATGCTGCTTGGTTCTGGTAACTCAAAAAGTAATCGTGACAAGCACGGTAGGATAGAATTGCGGTAGAAAGCCGTACGAGAAAGTAATTGGCTGGATTTAGAGCGTGAAGAAAAAGCAGATAACGCTTTTGACAGCGCTACATATAAGGGATGAAAATGGTCGTTTAACAATTCGCAGTAAAAGCTAATGCAAGCGTCTACGTGCCTGTTAACAATAAAATCAACAGGTACCTATCTAGACAGTCCAATGTATTTAGAAATAAGTTACAACTGATGTAAGCATGATATGTAACCTGGCCTTGGTAGCCTAGGAAATGTTTATGGAGTACAGTAAAGCCAGTGAGGTAAACTGCAACCAGTCACAAATATAAAAACCAAATAACGAGGTACGGTAAGAATTCTTAGTCTGAGAGTATATCAAGATAGACTTTTAACGTTGTCAAATGTTTCAGCGACATGAGCAGACCAAGATGGGTTTTGGTATACAGACTCCAAGGCATTTCACAGTAGATGTCCTGGGTATTTGTGGATCACTCACTTCCAGTTAGGAAGGTGCATACAAAATAGAATGCAGCTGATCAGCCCGAAGCTAATAAATGTCGTATCACGCATTTAAAAATCTATGGAATCGGAGACTGGGTCGATGACAACAGCACGAACTCATTCAAATTAATCTGAAAAATAAGATATGTCAACTATTGAAACTATACGTCTTATAACGATATCATCTGCATAGTTGCAGCAAATAAGGTTGGACCGTATAGAAAGGTATTCGATATATAATTAAGCCAGTAGAGAAGATAAAATTTATAGATGTAAAACACCACGATAAGAATGGCTAGAAAAGGGGTCAGTTACCGAGATGCCGCCATGCATCTGTGCAACATCTTCAGTAGTATCTTAACAGGTCCCATGTATTTTACTGTTACATAATTTATAGTAGTAAAAATTTTCTGTGTTCTGCCATATTTCTCATTCATAATTAAAAACATGAACATTTTTACTTGCACTGAGTTGTTTTGAGTAACGATGTCAGCATATATGTCAGCACGTTGGTGAACAGTAAGGCGAAGCTAAGTCAGGTTGGTTTCCAGGGATGAAAATAGGCTCTCGCCTAACGAGTGTCCGGCTTCTGGTACGGGAAAACAAAACAGTGCCCCCAGTACTTCGACTTCTGGGTTGTCTTCCTTGTCAACGCAAAAAGATGAAACAAGATAAGAGCAACTTTTGTACTTTCCGGGATCATAGACCTAAATGGCTCACACAACTGTCAATAAAATTACATTAATTCAGAGAAAAGACCCAGCCAACACTTATCCAGGCCGTTTTTGGAGACACCTAAAGTGGCACTTTTGTATTAGACAGAAGGAAGTTCAAACAAATCATAGGGTTTGATCACACTGAAGCCATTCATAACCTTGAACGTACCTATTAGGTCAACTCCTACCTTGCGCCTCTCCATAGAGAATAATCTTAGGCCCCTTAGGCGTTCTTCGTATGATTTCTCGCGCTGGCCTTCGATCATCATAGTCGTCAGCTTCTGGCTATTCCCTATGCAGGTCACATTTTTCGTGAGATACGGCGGACACGCCTTCACACAGTAGGTTGGGTCGTAACACCATCATATAATGGGAGGATAACCTCTGGCTTGGTGTTGCATAACGTACGCTTGCGGCGAAATAGATCGTGACGCGGCTTGTTGGCAGCATGCTGACACTGTGCTGTTTAAACATAGAGATTCATTAGGTTTATGCTTCAAAGTCATAAATGTCTAATTACGCCGTTGATAATGAGCATGGTGAGAACGCGTAAACCTGCCACCGTATATTGTTTCAGAGATAGGTTGCCCATTTTGCAATTTTTCCGTAATTTACAAGACGTACATTTAAATTTAATTCAAACATGACTTAACATCATTCAATTAACAATAAAACTAATAACCTAGTCTATTTATGTTTTTGTTATATTTGTGCATTTTACTTTCTTAATTTTTTACGTAGCTTGTATTGGATTGCAAGCAATTAACGATATTTACACGTACATGGTGAAATCTATGAGTGCTGAAGAAATTTGTATATTACGGAGTTTCAAATGTCTAGTAAACGAATAATGCCATCAGCAATGTGATCCAATGCATGCAAAGACAGCTTGCTATTCGTAAACAAAACATACCCCAGCTTTGGCTATTATTGACAGTTGTAGAAAACGACTTAGAAACGCGACATTTGCTATACAAATTTCTGCGAACGGCCAATCTAACACACAAAATTGCTATACGGAGCGTTTGATTGCGCGACGACGAAAAAATGCCCGTTAGGCGGCAGTTCTGCAGTACAAATTTGAGGTAGCAACAGACTTATTTTTCACAACGTATGTTAACTTTGTTAATGGTATAAAGCACTTATTACTGAATATTTTTCTTATGAACCTAGAGCAGCACCCATTTTTATGAGCACGGTTTCGTAGACTACGATGGCTGCAAAAAAGGCTAACAAATATCGTATTAAAATTTATTGTAATCATCGATAAACTTGCCCAGTTTATATAACTAATATAATTTTATTTGACTTTTTCCAACGGTTTTAAAGAGTTAGCTCGTGGCTGTACTACATTTCCCACTGAAATGCGAATTTAAGTGGGCCCCATTGTGCAACCAAACGGTCCTAACGTCAATGTAATCGTAATTCATAAAATTGTTTGCCTTTGTTATTTACTTACAGTTACGATAAACAAACATGTTGTCACAAAAGGGAATCCATTTGGTATGATTTTACTTAATTAAAGTTAAGCATATTGCCTTTAACTTGTCCCCTAGAAGCAGCCGCGGTCAAGCTCAAACTAGCCGCATTGCAATATAAAGCGGGGCGGAGAAAGTGGCTGCGCACTACTGCGTATGATAATTGGTTTATTGTCACTTGGTGAAAATTGGTTTCTGATATATTAATGTGTGCGCATACTCACGGTATCGACCCTACACTTCTGTGCGAAAGATTGGAAACAATATTAGCTTACTTGTCCCGGCAGAAGTCTCTTTCTATCACAACAAGAAGAAAAGACGGGTTGCGCGTTTACATGTGGCTTTTGTAAAAGTTCGTATATTAGCTTTATTAGCTGGCTTCAACCTTCTTAAACTCCAGTGATCGACTCACGACGATTGTCTTGCGGTATCTGCTTGGCTAACGCGTCGTACACTCCCGGCAACAAAAGCACGGCATGTACGGCGTCGACATTTATTAATTCGCAACAGTTGTCCCGATTATTGACTACAATGCGGCTCTTCACGAAGCGTGCTAGCTGGAGGTGGTTTTCTAGTAAATAGAAATGGAACCCTGTCATTATTTAACATGTAGCACCGTGCGTTTTTCACAAGTTACACAAGCAATTTAAACATGTTGTTCAGCAAGTGGGATGGAACTCGTACGCGTATAATCTGTTTTTAGTTTATTTAAGGTGCACGCTACGTACTTAGAATACCGTTGGAAATCTATAGAGCCAGCTGCTGCGCACGTAAAGCAAGAAATTGGACTTTTTCAAGCCATGCAGCGTTGTGCGTGATTATGCCGTCATACACTACATTGGGTTGTAATGCCGTTTGTGCTCAATGCAGCTACCTTCGAAACACTAACTGGCGTTGTTCTCTACCGAGTCTACCTTGAGTTGTCAAATGCATTTAAATCTTGTCACTTTGTAGAAAGTCGACGGCTTGCTTCTGTGGAAGCAGCAGAGATGTTTTAAACTCAGTCGGAAAATTGCAAGTTTTTTGTTACGGAGTGTTTTAAGAGCGGATGGAAAGCGGCGGTAACAAAACCATTTAACACCTAGGTGCAAAACTTTTAATTGCCGTTTATATGGCGAGAAGAGTAATCGCCTAATACCGCGGATGGTTATATGAATGTGTGTGCATGTTCGGAAATTCGGTGGCACATAAGTCTTCAGACTTTACAGACAAGTGGCTGTAGGCGTAAGGCCTTGCATTTGTAACGCGAGATTCCTGGCCTTAGTTGATGTACAATTTGGCAGTATTGCTAATGTTTCTTGGTTGTGGCAGTGGTTGACTTCATCCTTACATATTCGCAGGTCAACCTTCAACCAAGCACATTTGCCTAAAGAGACAGTACGCAAAGCCGCTTTCCTTTGGATGGGATCCGATACCGGGACGCTCGTTTTAAAATGACGATGCAAGCGTTCTTCCACACCATTCGATTATGGATGGCGGTATGTATTAGGGGTATATCAGTAAGCATTGTTAACAGCGGGGCCCATAATTCGGACACTGCCTTTTTCAACCATAGCCCTTTTAAAATAACCACGTTATATAGACTTCCGTATCAAAAGAAGCTCACAGTTATTTTCCTAAATTAGCGTCTAAGGTCACTGAGACTAATGTAAATAATAAAGCCTCTGAATAAACCGCTGGGCGAGTGCACCTAATCACTTATATTTGACACCGAATTTTACGTCAACCGTAACGAGTTATGATAATTCGTTTTGATAGCAGTTTGCTCTTTTGGATGTATGCAAGTCTCCAAGCTATAATGAAGGTTGTACGATGTAGATTAATTGAGTTCTGACTGCACAGCGGTGACAGATGCTGAGGTTGAGGTAGCCGGAATGTCACTCATCCGGAACGACCGCCCCAGCAGAGGAGGTGGGGTCCTACCCGACTACCGCAGCGATCTACAATGTACAATAGTTGAGGACCTGGAAACACACGTTACCGACTCACTCTGGTGCCGTCTCCGACTGAGACACAACGATACATGTCTCATAGCTATCGTTTACCGCCCCCCAACGTCCACTCTGGAAATGGATTCCTGCTTGATCCGTGGCCTAAACAGAGTAACACGCACTAGGTACAGCCACATTCTCATCTCCGGGGACTTCAATCTACACAGTCTGGAGGTTTCGGCATCGCCCAGTGAGCAGTTCGAAGCAGACTTGCAGGAACTGATCGCTAATATCAATTTGTACAATCATGTCACC
This sequence comes from Dicrocoelium dendriticum, assembly GCA_944474145.2. Classification (NCBI taxonomy): domain Eukaryota; kingdom Metazoa; phylum Platyhelminthes; class Trematoda; order Plagiorchiida; family Dicrocoeliidae; genus Dicrocoelium; species Dicrocoelium dendriticum. The sequence continues at coordinate 120,730,856 of OX104063.1, read as the reverse complement.
ACGCCCACTAGATTCAGGACAGCAAACAAACCGTCCATATTGGACCTTGCGCTCACAAATGAAGAGCTCATGATTGACAAGTTATTGATGGATAGTCCATTAGGTCACAGTGAGCACGTTGTAATAACTTTTGACTATGTGTGTTATGCAGAGTATCCATCTAAACACTCGAAACTAACTCATACAATCACACGCTGCCACGTATTGAAAGAACTCGCCGACGCAGCTGCTTGGGAATTCTCAAACAAAAGTCCCCTTGACAACGTTTGGGCAGAGTTCGTTAATAAGCTTAGCGACATCGTCAACAAAGCATCAGAGACCAAACCCCTTCATCCCGCGAAAATGCCTTCAATTATAAGGAGTAGGACTTGCAAATGCTTGGCAATAAGGGATGCAGCATGGCGTGCCTACAAGATTAACCCCGACCCTGAGAATTGGGGTAATTTCCTGGCCCATCGCAACCATCGTACCGCACTTGTCCCTTGAGGACAAAATAACTTATCAACAGTGCCTAGCCAAAAAGTTCATGGTAAACAACAAACTGCTGTATAAGCATGTCAATAAGCTTCGTAAAGTGAAGCATGGAATACCCCTACTATTCACGACAGGCGGTAGAGTACAAAGCGCCGAAGAAGCAGCTAACGCCCTGCGGCTACAATACACCCCAACTTTTGGACTCGCAACCTCTACCTCTCCGATAATATCAAGCTCATTACTGACACCTTTGTTTACAAATGTTATTTTCAACCCATCAATTATGTTAAGGAACTTACTCTCACTACGTGAACATAGTTCTCCGGGAGCAGACAACATCCGCCCGAAGGCACTGAAGGCTGTGGCCACCAAGCTAGCTTAACCACTGTCACAGTTCTTTCAAAGGTGCTTTGATGAACAACAAGTCCCCACTATGTGGAAGTGTGGCATTATAACCCACTTTTTAAAGGCTGTGGCCGTTCCGATCCCGCAAACTATCGTCCAGTGACTCTCCTCCCTGTGCTCGCGAAGGTGATAAAAGCAGTTGTTGCTGAGGCTTTAATGGACCACCTGGAAAAATGCAACATCTTGGTACCGGAACAGCATGGCTTCCGTCAACACCGGTCATGCGGCACCAACCTACTGATTGCACGATGTAGTTGGACGGAAGTGGCCGATGATGGGGTCAGAGTCGACGTCATCTATCTGGACTTCTCCAAAGCTTTCGACCGCCTTGATCACCGCATCCTACTTCAAAGACTACAAAGTTACGGAATCGGCGATCCTGTACTTGGTTGGATTGGCAGCTTCCTTTACCAACGAAAGCTTAAAGTACGTGTTAGAGGATCACTTTCTAACCCAATTGAGGTGGAATGTGGTGTCCCACAAGGCTCAGTGCTGGGACCGCGTTTATTCCTGGTGTTTATCAACGACCTGGAAAGAGTCTTCTCCTCGAACTTCCTGCTTTTTGCCGATGACGTCAAGATATGGGGGGCGATCAGTAACAAGGCAGATCAGGATCTGCTCCAACATGACTTGGATTGCATTTACGAATGGTCAAAGAGGAACAAGCTTCAATTGAACATGGCTAAATGCAAGGTGATACCTCTGCGTCACTAGCTGGTAAGTGCTTATAAGCTTGGAGACCACGACTTGGAGAGGGTTTCTCAGGAGCGTGACCTGGGTGTATTGGTACAGGAACATCTCGGGTGTCCAAACAAGCAGAGAAGGCGACGAGAACCGGAAATCAACACTTCGGCCTTCTTCGCAGAGCCTTCGGTCGGTTTGAACCCTCAATCTTTCCCCAAATGCTTAACGCCTACGTGTGACCTCACGTGGAATATGCTATTCATGCGTGGCAGCCGTGGCAGAAACAGGATCTCGTTGCTCTCGAGACTCCTCAACAATGGGCAACCTAGAACGTCAGGGGCCTTTTTCATCTGCCCTATCAGCTTAGACTGAAAGCTCTAAGAATCTACAGCAGTCGATATCGGCTTTTGTGGGGGAATCTAATAATGGTTTACCAGATTCTGAAGAACCCAAACCACATTTGCCGTCCGCTGCTGGAATTGAACCCCAACACTGAACTAAGAGGTCACCCTCTGAAACTGACAATTCATTATAGCCGGCTTGAATGCCGTAGAAATTTCTTTTCTCTCCGCGTGCGTGAGCCTTGTAATGCCCTCCCTAATTATGTCGTCTCTGCTCCCAATCTGGCGATATTTAAAAAACGTGTTGACGAAGCATTGTCTCACTTACATTTCATTTTATGACTTGTTAGCCAGGGACTACAAAACGCAATCAAACCGTGTCTTGCCAAACGCCCAACCATTGGATTTATGGATTTATACTTTTAATATGCGAACATCTCCGCTATTTCACATAAGTCTATGGTGAGTCCACCACAAAGCTTTTCACTTTATTATGCAATTGATTTTCGCAATAATTTCCATCCCACGGGACTTGTTAAGCGATGCTTTTTTACCAGTAAAAACCATTATCCATTGTCCATTGACCGTATATTTTCGCCCTTGAGTTAACTTCCTCATGATAGTATAAAGTGCCGAAAGTGCATCAATTTTGGTACATAATGCGTAGGCTGACTAGGCGTGACTTAACACCTTTATATAGCTTGTGACTGCCTGATTTGGCACTACAGTCCTTAATCTGTTGTGCTAGTTGTCCGACAAGTTTAATAGGAGACAGCGCGACGTGCATATTAAAACGTTCCCATTTTCGCAAAGTTTGTTTGCATTCGAGCTACGTTTGTTAATTGTAAACATAGGCGCGCGCTCACTGACTGACAACTTGTTCGACTGCAAACCATGCGAAACACAGCTCGCTAAATGACATTATGCTGACCGATTAGAAAGCGGCGTACTGTCCGCGGATTACAGTTGATCCAGCAGCGCACTGACGAAGTTATCTCTTTTGGTGATGAAACGTTTACATCCTAATTACGAAGCTCGGCGCACAAGTGAACCCAGCAAAAGTTGGACGAGGACACAAATGTCACAAGCTATTTGGCGTATTAAACATGATGCTGTTAAACGCTTGGGAAACCATACGACGCGGGTATTTTGTGTTACATGTCAAGGGATTGCTACTTCCGAGTGTAATTGGGGTATGGACCGGATGAATAATGATGTGGTCTGGCACATTTAGGTGACTTCCCATTGCCTCTGTTGTTCAGCATCGCATTTCCGCTAGACAGGAGTAGTGACTACGTATAATAATGTTCTATTATGGGGAGGAATCTGAGAAAAACCTTTGCGAAATGCGAGACAGTCAGAGTAGGAAATAAAAGTGGAGATTCTTAGTGCTGGGGTAAGCTAATTGTATGGAACTGTTGTGTGTGTTCAATAAATAATAACCGCCATACATGGAAAATAATATAACGAACTGTAAATATGTATTACATAAAGTTGCTGTAACTAGTATTTCGCTAGTTGTTATCGTTATAAAAGCGCCTAGTGGCTAAAAAAGCCCATTGTTTGATTATTTCGTAGCTAAATCATCTGATGCTTCTAACTAAATGAGAATAGGCATTTACGCTACCTACATTAGCAGTAATTATAATTTACTGAGCCGCACCTACTCAAGTAATCGCACAATTAATGCAGCATTCTTATGTGAGCTGTCGACAGGCGTAGCTGGCCTGACTTGGAAGTCTCTCACTTCACCGGCCATGGAGGCATCACTATTACCCGCATCGCATTTTATCTAACCCGTGGGGTTGTAAGACTTCACATCCAGTTGGTGGATTAAACTTAATAAAGAAATGCTTCCTACATACATTCTTCATTCCTGTCCCAAATGCTCTTCGCGCAAATAGTTCGGTTTCCCCTAATACACAATTACGACCCAAGATAGCTCGTCTCGCGTATCCTTTCTCTCTAACCTGTAAGGCACGTTCATGCTCACCGTGGCCTCCTGGATTTTTGACCCGGAAAAACAAAACTTTCCGCTTATTATCGGCATAACATGTGGCATGGTAGCCCACTATATAAAAATAAGGACTTATTCATACGGAGAAAGCCATAATGCGGGATGACCCATAATATATTCAACGTGATAACCATAAAATAAAAAATTTGTATACGTACATCTTTGCTGTCCCTCAATTGCGCTGGAATAAACGGTTATGTAAAACCTTTTCGTTGACCTTTCATGGAGTTTTATTTACTTTTGGAGTAAATTATACCTAATTATTAATTACACTTAGGGTATGCTTATCCTATTTTGCGGACTAAGTAATTGGTAACGATCCCGGATTGGACAAAGGAACGGCATTTCGCCTGTTATGAACCTATTCAGCCACGATTAGCAACTGCACTCACCGTCCGCATGCCAAGTCCAGTGTGGATATATGGACACGGTCCGCGCAACCGAACAAGTATATAACAGAAAAAGAAGCCAGCCTCTTTTAACCATAGTCTTACCCGCACCACTTTTCAACCGACTCTAGGACTCTTTTGCATCTTGAACGGTTTCAAAGAGTATGCTTGGATCATTACCAAGCCAAGCGGTCAACTAACGGAAAAATTTGGCCGGCAACCGGCTGCGAATTACAGAGTAAAATGCATCGCCGGCTTGCACTAATGTTAAACACAACTACGGCAGTGTTGCAGGACGTAGTAGGTCTTCGCCTAATAACAGTTCCCCTATAAAAGCCACAAACGTCCATTTGACAACACTGTAACTTGGCGGATGTCACTCGTCATTGAATAAAGTCACAGCTGGGCGTTGGCCACTGACCGAGTCGGCAGACTTCTTCATACAATCTGTGCAACTGATTTCATAATGGAATATGCTTTGATGGAGCACTGAACATTCCGAGTTTTTAATGAACACCCATTGCACTGAAAGCTTACTTTGGCTTCTGGGCTAATGGATTACTACATGGCGAAATCGCGCCGAGCTTGTATCTTGACACAACCGTTATGACTCATTTCCACGTGCCCCAGAACCATCGTAATCCCTGGTCGGACTAATAACTGACAAAATGCTCACCCTTATAAACTACAATCTTTCTGTTATACATTTATTAAAGCGAAATCTTTTAATATCCCAAATCAGATATGCATATATGCATATTTGACCGGGCCTTCAGAGGTGTGCCAATTTTTACCTAGAATATACTATTTATTTGTTTATTTATAGCTTGTCATCATTTTTCAGCAAATTACGAGCTCTCTCTGTGCTATCCATTGCGAAGATTGATATGTTAGTTGTCTGCTTTCTACTTCACATTGCAGAAGGTCCTAACAGAGAGTGCTGAGAATTCCGCTTGGAATATCTTAACATCAAAAGGTTGCCAAAATTAACGACTTACTTGCGTATTGTAGTCTATACGGAAGTCTGCTGTAGTGGAGCACACCCACGTATCCATGCTTCTTATCTTCCTGGCGGATTCATACAGCTCTGGTTGATAGTAAGCTTGACTTAAATGAAGTTAGAAAATCTTTTGGCTACCTGACAGATTTTGTATAGAGCCTCTACCCGCGAAACATGGTAGTGTTAAACGTCTCAGCTTGGCTACCAGTAAATTTTTAGTCACCACCGATACGTAACAGTGCCCTGGGGTTTTGTGCTGGAACCTTTGGCCTTGCCCAAGAAAAGTGGTGCACTTGCGGCTTTCTTCCAACATTTTGTAACGCTCCAGTTCTAATGCAACGTTAAGACGGTTAGCAGCCGGTAGGCGAGTATATTTGTAACTTTTCATCTGAGCGTTCTGCCTGATATTGAAAGAAGCACGTGATTTAGAGGGTAATGTAGGACTAGTTATTACTAGTCCGCGGCGGCGCGCGAAATTAAGCGCGGATATCAGAAGGCAATCGGAGTCGGACACAGCGGATTGTGTTCGATGGGCTACAATAAGAAGCAGACGGATGAAGCGAGAAGTTAGCGAACAAGTGAGCGCGGGAACTTACAAGGCTGTTGAGAGTCGAGACGGTTGCAAGGACGCTTAAAACAAGCAGGAATAATATACAACCGGTCAATAGGTAAATTGTGCATGAAGATAAGATTTATCTTTTTTGGGCGCTACAGATCTCCCCTCCTAGAATGCTGAACATAGAAAGCTTACAAGTTCGAAAAGGAGGGTTGAATCAAGGTTCGTAAGGAAAAATCCTGCCAAGCAAAATGAGGCAGCGTTCGTGTAAATAGGGTTCGCCAAAGGCGGAGTCCCATGTGCCGTTTGTGGTTTGTTATTTATTGATATCAGGGCAGGGTGCCTTTCGGCGAGCCGTTGAAGCGGGCCTGTCGGACTACGAAATACTGGCTAGCCCAGAAAAAGGCCGACAGGACCTCAACCTCCGGTGCTGCCAAACGGTGCGCTTGGGATTGGTCTCTCCCCCCGCCACAGTCCGCCCCGCGCCTAAACGACCCTCTTCCCACTAAGAAATGAACATGGTCCCCCGGAGATGCGACCATCGTCACGCGAGGAAGCGACACTAGTCCCACGGAGAAGCGACCAGCGTCAGAGTACTTGAAAACATGGCTCGTGTGGGCCAGTCGATCGAAGGAGAGGGTTGGCGCATGTAGAGACGTGAAAATGGAAAAACGCGCAGAAAACGCCGGAAAGAACAAACATGAGCTGGTTTTAACTTTCTTTGGTTTTTGAATATTATTTTCGAAAATGGTGTTCAGCGATTTTCGATATTCTTTTTTGTTTTCAAAACGTTAATCGACCAAATATGGAGCAAATATATACAATATCTAAAAATCCAAAAAAAACATATTTACACTGTACATCGTCGGAGAAACGAACGGGCGTACGCATCTCCCGACCAAGGCGATTGGTCGCGGGAGGCGGCAGGCTTGATTCGGGAGAAGCTTGGACGGATTGTAGACCGAGATATTGGTCTGGTTGAACTGCACTAGCATGCTGTAAGCTGGTGAGGTGAGTTGTGACGTCGCACGAAGCACCACTAGACGAAGTAGGCGAGGGCTTTTCTTCCATAAAGGGGGTTTTAGACGGTTGATGGTGCTGCCTTCTTGTCGTCCACCGCGGTCAATAATATACGTATAATTGACAAGGTGTAGCACGTTGAAAACCAACGCGGTAAGTAAATGCAGTTTTACCACAGTCGCTAAAGGACAGTATCTTAAACACGCAGTGCAAACCAAGCCCTGCCGTTCATGCATTATTTTTTCCGTTGCTGATATTATTGTACTTGCTGTCAAAATAATAACTCGTTATGTGCTTGCGTTCTTCTCCCTGGTACGCTGTGCGCTTCCGAAACCATCTTAATGGCGTTGTCAATAATGCATACCATATAATCCTATCGGCGTTCTAGGTTCATAGAGAAGTATCTCGTTTTAGTTATACCGCGTCCTACTAATCGAAGACAATTCTGTTGCTGTAGCGCTTAGTTCATGCCCTTTTGGTGAGACAAAGAGCTCTGTGGACGTAGCAGCTTGAGGCATTTTGCTGCACAGTTTACTCAGCAAGTACCTGCATCTTCTTCCTTAGTAAATTTGAAAGTTTGAGTACACAGAGCGACAGCTATAAAAGTACTAAAGCACGAGATTATTTAACTTGAAAATGCTTGTGCGATTGGAAAGAGTCTTGCAAAGCGGCATTTAACAAAGGCTGAGCTGCCTTCAAGCAATGCAGTAGAGCCAATGTTCCCAAGCGGTAAACCGCCGATGTAAGTTGTGCTATTTATACCACCACCTTTAGTTTTCCAAAACCTTTTTCCACTTAGAGTCGTTACTAAAAGTAAAATACCTTGCGTAAACGTATTCAACTGATATAGCGTCCTCGCCTCCGTCTATGCTGGAGCATTTGCTCGAGTGATTAAGCTTTGAGAGAAAGGAAAACGTTGACCCTTTGTTTTCTTCGAATACCTCTTGGTATCTCTGATATTATCCAAAGAATTCTTAACCTCATTCGCTTGGCATCCAAAGTACAGCGGGTGCCCCTGGTATGGGTGCGGTTCTCGCTGTTGGTAGCGAGATGCCAAGTACCTTCATCGGAAAATGACCGCTAAGAGAATACAGCTAATGTCGCTTTTACCACTCATGAAACCATATGGCTGCGAGAGCGTGCTACAGCACTGGAATTATTAGTAAATGCGGCGAACTTCAGAGCCACTGCGGAAAGCAGTCGGCGCTGTTGTCCTTTTGCATTTCCATTGGACAAGGTGGACGCTATGATGTTGATGAACAAGGAGCTTACAAAACCGGACGTTATGTCTAAAGTGGCACCACATCTTTATTGGTATTAGTTAATGTAGGTTAATTTCTTTGTCCAACTTAAATAAATAAATAGTTTACCCTTAACATCCTCAAGGGGCAAACGTTAAATGCAATTATTTTGCGCAGAAGTTAGGTTAAAGGGCACGCAATTGGCTGTAACCAACCTATACACATTACAGAAACCGAAGATGTACCCATGAGGAGCAAAACGTCAGTATAAATAAATAAAAAAATAAATGGGATATTCTCGGTAGAACGAGACCCACCTGTAAAAGCGTGATCCAATATGCATACAACATAGCTTCTTTGGAATTTAAAAACATTTCGTTTTAAGGAAAGTTATAAAAGAAAAGGTGTAGTTCATATGTGTGAGCATATTGCCAGGTAATAGTCGGACCAAGGGACGCGATGGCTCGGTGGCGCGCAAAAGTCCGTCAAGACACAAGTTAGGGGTAATTTCTCCAGGTGGTGATCCTTGAGCACAGGAGCCCAAGCAAGGTTTTGGTGCAACCACCAATCATTACAAACTAGGGATGATCTGCGTTCCATCAAAGCAATCTTCATAGTAGGATTGGTTGCACAATTGGATGTAGCAGGCTGAGGACTGCGTCCGTGTGAAAGGTTTAGCTGTGACTTTATTTTGTGGCGAGTCACATCCGCCACGTTGCAGTGTTTTTAAGCGGACATTTGTGGCTTTTTATAGGGAGAACGCGTGCCAGGCGAAAACCCACCACGTCCTAGAACACTGCCGTGGCTTCCGTTGCGCAGTAGTGCAAGTTAACAATGTATCGTATAGACCGATTTTGCGCTATTATTCGCAGTCAGTTGACAGCCAAAATTTTTCGTTGGTTAGCAGAGTGGCTTAGAAATGATACGATCATGAGGCTGGCTAGCCGAACAACCTCCTCGTGGTGCCAGCTGGGTGGTTCGGGTTTGACCCGTTCCAGCAAATAGTTCGGCAGCAGTGTTCCAGGAAGTGGTGGGTTTTCGCCTGGCAAACGTTCTCCCTATAAAAAGCCACAAATGTCTGCTTAAAACTACTGTGACGTGGCGGTCGTGACTCGCCACAAAATAAAGTCACTGCCCCGTGGGTATCCGAATACTCCTTTCCAACGCACGGACATCCATCTTCTACTCCAGCACTCCCGACGGTATGAGTCAAAGGTAGAGCAGCACAGTTACAAACAGGAACCTCACAGTGACACACCCACACACACACAGTTACATAGTTACATACCCCCTACATAAACATACACTGGTACGGCAAACATAACGTATTCTTGCACATTCTAGACCACGCATTGTTGTCATAATGATCATGCCTGTAAAGGCGTGCCTTGCCTTGCCGAGAATAAAATGTTTATTTATTTATTTATTAGATTCATGTGTGCGTAGGGTAAAAAGGAAATGTCTACAAGGTAAAGTGATGACAGTATGCGAAACAGGAGTGTATCTTTTTTGTACGTGTCAATAAAAGAGAAATATTCTCTAGTCAGTATACCCGCTTGTAATTACCGGCAATGAGGTTACTCAGTAGCGAATCACATCCGTCACGACCCAGTACTGATATATGGACTTTTGTAGCTTTGTGTAGGGAGAACTTTTGCCAGGCGAAATGACACAACATCCTGGAACACGGTCGTCGATTAATTTGTACGTTCGGCGTCAGAATGCGCATGAGATGTTCTGTTTCGATCGCTCACTGGGAACGTCGTGATGAAACTGAAGTGGCGAGGTGTGAACGACAAGTACCTGATAGCCAATACACCCTCTGCACCCGCAAAAATGCTTAAGCCTTTTGCGTATGTTACCCACCCACCGACAGATAAAGTCAAGCAGCAAAGCTACGCTAGGTGCAATGGATCGATAATTGCGCGGAAAGTTCGGGATGGATACAACGGTGGAAAGAAAGAGGATGTCGGCGAACCTGAAAACGTAACCACATTAAAATTTAAGGTTTGTAATATACTCCGTAACAAAATCGGTTCTTTTCGCGGAAATGTGTGTAATAATTAGTTAGGCTTGTCCTGATTACGCATAATATTAAAGCTACGTAAGCGCACCTACATAAGGAACAACTGGCGAACTATATCAGAGAGTGCTTGGTTATGCTGGCGAAACCGTTGCTTAATAATCGAAAAGTTGACAAAAGTTGTCTCGTCGGCCGGAACTTCGGACTGCTTTAGGCGGGTCGTCAGACGGATGTCGGCCACTCGTGCAAACAGGTAAATAAGCCTCGTCGATTTATCATCATTACAAATGATGCGAAATATAGGAGCGATGCATACGTATGGCACGCAACTGCATTGGATTCCCTTTGAAGGCGGCCTTTTATATAAATGTGGATAAGCCAGATTTACTCAACGCTACACGTTTTGCAAGACGTACCGAAAAGCAACCTCCCATACGGCAACTTTCTCACAAAATGTAGCTACCCGTGCTTATTAGCGTTCTCACATAGCCACTTAACTCATTTATTACACTAAAAGATCATTTTCGTCTACAGTGGTGAGTTTCGGTTACTTAGACGATAATACACTAAAACTCGTCAGCATTTTATGAAATCCTGAACAATGCTTTGCAAAAAATCGGAATGTTTGGCAATCATTAAATCTGAAAAGCACGGAAAGAAGACGAAGTCTGGTAGATGCATACATTTCGTATTCTCTCCTCAGTACCATTAACAATAACCGATATGAAAGCTACAGCTAACAGTGGGTGCAACCAGACATGTTTAAGGTGCAAAACGAATGACGGAAGTTCACCCTTACGTCCAAGGCAGCTTTATGCTGACAACCAATTGTTTCTGAACACAGAAGGCTGGTTTAATCCGGCTTATAGCGACAGCCTCAGCAAACCCAAGGAGGCGCGTATTAGTGTGACGCAGCTCGACTTTAAACGCTGAGCCCAGCTCTAATTGGTGACCCGGGTCTAATAGGTGTTTGCCTATCGAGGAAGCCGGCGGTCTGCGCGAACATGGAATCTGATGAGGGTAGGCAATCTGAGCAACTTCACGTTGAACCAATCTTGGCACATGTTCCTTTATTCGGGAAGTCAGCGTTACGTTGAAACAACAGTTCAATCCGTACAGTCTTAAAGACTCGCTTCAACTCTTTGATGATCTGGATGAACTCAACCTGTCAGACAAAGTTATATGGTCCTTGGATGTAGAAACCTTATTTACCAACGTGCCACTACAGCGGATGGTTGATTACGTGTGCGAATTAGCTGAAAACGGTGGCTGTTCACTACCAGTTCCGACTGAATTGCTAGGAGAATCTCTACAATCGTGCACGGAGAATGTGGATTTACATTTACGGAATACACTGTACGGTCAGATTGACGGCGTAGCAATGGGTATCCCATTAGGTCTTGTGCTCGCGGATTTCTTCAGCTTGGTGGTAGAAAGAAGCAATTCTACAGAAATAGCCCAGGTGCCACGCTACAAAAGATATATCGATGATATCTTGGCTTTCTGTTCGTCAGAGCAGCAGCCCACACACTTGGTAGAACGGCTCAATGGTGCTCATGCAAACTTACGGGTAACATGCGAAAGAGAACAAAACAATTGTCTACCATATCTGAACATACTCATAACTCCCAGGGGGGATGGATTGATTAAGAGTACCATTTACCGAAAATCAACTTGGTCCCGTCAGTACCTGCATTTCACCCTCTTCACACCAGCGCTGTGCAAACGGACACTTGTGAAGACTCTAGCTAGTGGTGCCAGACGAATTTTTTCGGCTGACTGTCTGGACGATGAGCTAGTGTTACTTACGGCAACACTAATGGCGAATGGCTACCCTGGAAAGTTTATCGAGAAACACCGCTAACCGCGAGGACTAAAGGGCTTGGTGCAAACGGCAGCCAAGAAGAAAGCGTATATCTAGTTACCCTTCGAAGGTGACTTATCCACACTGAAAACAACTAAGCGTATAATTTCGGCCACACAATGAAGTTGATTTGCTGCACAAGTTGTCGTCATCAGCCGAACCCGAAATATGCCCATACCCCCAACGAAGGATGCTTAGCCTTTTGGGGCCAACTCACACTGTGTATAATTATTTTTATGTGACTGCGGAAAAAGTTGCATAGGCAGAACCAATAGAACGCTGACTTCCCGAATAAAGGAACATGTGCCAAGGTGGGTTCGACGTGAAGTTGCTCAGATTGTCCACACTCGTCAGATTCCATGTTCGCGCAGACCGCCGGCTTCCTCGATAGGCAAACACCCATTAGACTCAGGTCACCAATTGGAGCAGGGCTCAGAGTTTAGAGTTGCGTTACGTCACACTAACACGCGCCTCCTTGGGTTTGCTGAGGCTGTCGCTATAAGCCGGATTAAACCAGCCTTCTGTGTTCAGAAACAATTGGTTGTCAGCATAAAGCTGCCTTGGACGTAAGGGTGAACTTCCGTCATTCGTTTTGCACCTTAAACATGTCTGGTTGCACCCACTGTTAGCTGTAGCTTTCATATCGGTTATTGTTAATGGTACTGAGGAGAGAGTACGAAATGTATGCATCTATAAGACTTCGTCTCCTTACCGTGTTTTTCAAATTTTGGAAGGGAACTGATTGCCTTTAATCATTAAATCACTAGGTCTTCGCTGTCCCTGGCTACTGCGTTTACGCAGCACTGCCTGTCAGCGACTGTTTGCATTTTACGCGTGTCATTTGCGGACGCCGCGGGGCCTTGTGGTCTATGCTGCTACGTCCTGGGCGGAAGCCTTCCCGCTCTTTTTGGATCCGTGTTTCTCCCACCGCACGGAAGCGGCGAACGAGAATGGAGGTTGGGTGAGTTTCATGCGGCCGATATCCTTAAGCTAACGTGCTTGGCTTGTAAGCTGACTGTACGGGTCCGAGCATTCATACGGACAGGGTGACCCGCGCATATAAATAAACAAATGGTTTATTCTCGTCAACGCGAGGCACACCATGTATGATCGGTGGTGGTTTTGCGGCACCGAAGTGTTGGTATTGCGTACCGGCGTACAGCTGATGCCTTGCTGTTGTCATGAGAGGCGTTAGGCTAATGTCCCTGTAGTAAGCAGAGTCGGTGCTATTCTCTTGTCTCTCGTCACTGTACTCTCTAGAATTCAGTTATCTCGGATGTCCTCTGGCTTCTAGACCTGTTTGGACAGGAATGGTAATGTTTGGCATAAGACTTACCATCATGCTTAAATAAGTAAATTCGTTATTCTTATGCGGATGCGAGGGAATTCGAGCCAGCAGCATGAAGGCGATTAGTGGCTGTGATCGCCTTTCGGAGCTTAGTCCTCGACAAGTACTGTAAAAAAACTGGCCACGGTACAGTCCGCATCACCTGATTAAAGGTCATAAAGCAAGGAGCAAACTGAACTGCCCTCATAACCGCAGCATCAACGAGCCCGACTGCGCTCCTCCTTATAAACTTGGGCACCTGCGCTTTTCCTCTAGCAGCTGGTTTCCTGGAAGCAGTTGTGGGGATCAGCTGTAAGTGCTTGCGGCAATTGCCTGTAATGTATCACAGGCACCGTTGCGCGCCACCAGTCTGTGTTTGTGCTACTTGCTTCGTTGCTGTCTTTCTGTTTGGCTGCCTCTTGTCCGTTGCCCGTTTTCTCTCGAGATTTCCACAGATACATCCGCCAAAACAAGAAGGTTTATCCACTGGGAATAGTCGACCCACTTTCAATATCCAGCTGGTTTACATGCTTGTACTTTTCTCCGGGAGATGAAGAATTCACACATTGTTCCAAATGGAGCTCTTTCTGCCATTCTGGAGAAGCTACCACCACGGGGTCTAAACAAATGTGTTTAGCTCGCCTCGTACTCACAGTAGAACAATTTACTCACCTGGAATAATGTAGTTACATGGATCCACTGTTCCACAACCGGAGACTGACAATTCTGGCGTGATTACATTCACTGCCTCAAACATTCCGATTCTCCAGTCACCTGGAGCTTTACTGATGTCAGTTCACGGAGAGCACTGCGCGAGCATAAGCGGCTTTTCGATGATCTTTCATGGAGTTCTCACTTGGCCATGGAGACACTTGCACTTACATTTGAGGGAATTACTAGTCCACTTCGCGGAGAAGAGCATTTCTTCCTGTTTTGGACATATTCAGACTCAAGAAACAACTGCACTTACCGTCCCTATGGCAAGTCCAGTATGGCTAGTTGGTCACGCGTTGCGAGCCGAACAATATAATAGAAAAAGCAGGCCTCTATTAACAATGTGGTTACTCACCTGCATCATTATCATTCGACTCTGCGACTCTTTTACATCATTGACTGGCTTCAACGACTATTGCCGGTTCAGTACTAAGCCATTTGGCCAACCAACGAAAAATTTTGGCTGTCAACCGACTGCGTATATTAGAGAGCAAAATCGGTCTATACGATGTATAGCCGACTAGCACTACAGTTCAAAGGAAAATACGACAGTGTTCCAGGACGTGGTGGGTTTTCGCCTGGCAAGCGTTCTCCCTATAAAAAGCCACAAATGTTCGCTTAACAACACTGCAACGTGGCGGATGTGACTCGCCACAAAATAAAGTCACTGCTATACATTTCACACTGACGCAGTCCTCAGCCTCCAACATCGAACCCGTGCAACTGATTTTACCATGAAGAATGCTTTAGTGGCGTACCGATCATCCCGGCTTCGTAATGGTCATTGATTGCACTAAACCTTGTTCAGGCTCCTGTGCTCATGGATCACTACATGTCAAATTTACCCCCCACTTGTATCTTGACGCAACAGTTTTTGCGCGCCACGGCGCCATTATGATCCTTGGTCTGACTATTACCTGACAATATGCTCGCTCTTATGGACTACATCTTTTCGTTTATTCCTTTCATTGTAACGAAATGTTTTAATATTCCAAAGAAGCTGTGCTTGTATGCATATTTGATCATGCCTTTTAGAGGTGTGTCTTGTTTTACAGAGAATATACTATTTAGTTATTTATTTATTTTCTGCTCTTGCCTCCTCCGTTTCGTGTCCGCGATTTTTCCGCAGGCTCCCTGTCTGGACGTAGGTACAGCTTTAGTGCGTGTCTAATACTTCTTGTGGTCACATTGTGCTCAGGGCTAGTCGGGAGTATTCTTCTGGTTTTTAACAGCTTCACCGGCCTCTCAAACATCCAGTGGCTGGTGCGGTGACGAATGATAGCGCCGCAAGCAGAGGTACCCGCGTTGTTCATAGTGGCCCGTATCCTATCCCACTAAAGCCTAAGTTCGTTAAGACGAGAGGGCCAAAGCTCGGTACGCAGGTCATCCTTGTAGGTTGATCTGAACGAGAGCTGAGGTACCTTCACAGCTGCCAATAAAGGGAGACGCTTAGTGCCCATCTCGGTAAAGCTCATGGAAAAATAACAGCGTACCAAAGCATGATCCGAGTAAGTGCAAGTACTCCAGAGAGAGCGACAATCCAGGCTGGAATCATGCCATCTCTAATCTATGGCAAAGTGAACTATTTGGGTCCATGGCAAACCAGCTGTTGACTGACGCAAAGTGACACTTCGGCGCCAAGTGTGGCTAAAAGCAGTGCTACTAATTTAGAGCCTGTGCACTACACACGGTTGTAACCTACACCCGCCTTTGACCTACCGTTGAGAGTCTCAGCTGAACCGGTGAAGAGCTCAGACTACCGATTTTGCGCACATGTATCCCCTACAAGAACTCCGTTAACCGGACTCATAACGCTGTGTATTAAGCTGGTCGAAGCCTAGTGGTAACCTACTGGTCTCGTGATTTTGCGGCGCGACCCTCGCAGTAGCTTTAGCTCATGGGCGACCGGTGGTGGTTGCGCGGCAGCGAGGCGGCGGTACTGCGCACCGGCGTACCGCTGCTGCCCTACCTTTTATCGTAGTAACATGTTCAGTTCGTAGTAGCAAGCGTCCTTCACAGCATCGGTTGCCCTTGCTAAGGGCATACGCCCATACCACAACCGCGCAGTGTCTGGTGCTACTTTGTGAATCCATCTTAGGTAAGGTCGTTAAACGAGGTGCATACAAACTGCTGCTCATGGGAATCCAATAAAGCAACTAGGACAATTTTGGAGCTAAGAATGATACCCACCCCAGATTGAGAAGTGGTTGCTGCATCAGTGTCTCCGGATGCGTAAAATCGATAGCGTGCTGACCATCCAAGCGCAGCTAATTTGACAATCCTTTGAGAGTCATTGATCCTAGTTTCGGATGCTCAACGCGCGTCGAGGCAGTGTGTCTAAAGTGCATGCGCGTGCCTGCTGTTGGCCTACTTTGCTTGGAGTGCGAACGTCAATCGCCGCCTTCGAAGCAAGACAGCGTAGATGTATAAGGGGCTGCTGCCGATAGGTGTACGATGGCTGGGGCGGGAAGGTGGCAGCAGATGGTTTGACTCCAGTGCGTTGCGATTGCTGTCAATAAAGTTGGACACTACGAAAGGAGGGTTAATAGCGGTGGTCGGAATGGAAGTAAAGGAAGCAGCTGTAAAAGAAAGAATGGAGGCGGCAACTGTAGTATGTTCTTGCATAATTATCCTACTGTATGCAGCCGCTAAGCCGACAAATGATAAGCTGCTCGACGGTCGTCTCAGCAGGTGGTTGGTGTTTGTAGAAGTAGTAAGCTGTACTGGACTTAGACATCGCCAGGCTTAGCGGACCTAGCAAAGAAGACGATTAGGGTACTCAACCAAAGCCTTAGATCCTAAAGCCGATCGGCGAAGCAACGATGGTGGAAATGATTTGGTTTTACAGAAATGGATGCCATCCAGTGTCCAAACCACAAGTTGGATGTCCAGTAGACTGTCTGATGTTTAACCATTAACCACCCTGGTATAAATACCCCTCATGGACACAAGACCATCAATTTCAATGTGTCGAAGATGTAAACAAACCGTCGCACCACATTAAATGGTAGTCTCCGAGCAATAGGGTGACCAAGCGGGTTCCCCAGTCCTCAGCGTGCGCTTGACCATCGTCATGGTTTCTCGTTAGTTGACGGTGAGAAACACACCTCAGCTAAGTTGCCGCAATATAACAAGGTAGGATACGAAAAGACACTACAACAAAGTCAACACCGGTTAATATAATGGCAAATATTATATTATCTTATTAGTAAGATATTGGAATTGTAGGGAAAGCTAAAAGGGAGGAGGGACAAAAAGCTTACCACCCAAACATCATTGGCGCCGGTTCCTAGCTACATAAGGAAGCGTGCCCAACCAAAAGGGTTCATCGTCTTTAAGACCCTAGCCAGGCGGTCGATATGCACCAACCGAAGGTAATTTAGAAGGGTGTGTTTTCATTTTTCACAATATAGTATTCGCTTGGCTTATTTTTACCTCTGTCAACCGCATCCCTAGAGCGCAAACAATACATTTCATGGAAGTCAGTGTGCTGGCATGCGCAACACGTGTCCCAGCCAACCGAGTCTGTTGCGTGACATAATGGCGTTGAGCGGCTCACTATTTGTTCTTACACCAAATACACGACGCCGAACACATTCCTAACGCACACTGTGCTCTCTCCAGATATGAGCTAGTCTACGAAGCAGCAACGGTCAAGGTGACTAACCCCTTTACATCTGTGAAATTGATGGACAAGGTTTCGCAACCGTATAAGAGGGTTAAAAGCGGCTGCCTGATAAACTCTGCCCTTCAGGACAAAAGTTGTGTTGCATCTGCGCCAAAGATGGCGGAGTTTAGCAACGCACTGCGGGCCATTGCTATAGGTTGATAAGTATATCTTCTATCCAAAGGCAGCTAACTGGGCTTCTCAGGCACTTGAACTCCTGAACGAATTTCAGCTGATCAACACTAAGCTTGAGTAAACAGGGTTCAATTTTGCCAATCTTAAAGACTTACTGCCTTTCCATGGAGCAAAGCCTAGCCTAAAACGATCGATAGCCAGTGCTAATCGGTCCAGTGCAGTCTGCTATGTTTGGGAGATGGCAAGGATAAAGGCAATATCATCCGCATACCCTAAATCAAAAAGTCGCACACCTTTGAGCAGCTCCACACCTTCTAGTTCATGTCCAGTAAAAGCGATTTTTATGACTTCATCAATAGCGAAGTTGAAGAGGAAAGTGACAGTGAGCAACCGTGTCTCACACCACTGGAGATATTGAAGGGCGGCGACAATTTGCCAAACAGCCACATGTTACCCAAACTATGCGCGTGCAGCACTTTGATAATGTTTATATATTTATCAGGCACACCTTCTCTCAGCAGCCAGTCCAAAACGGCATAACAATCCACCGCATCGAAGACACCTTTGACGTTCAGAAACGTGACACCATTGATCGCCAATAAACATGGCGGCTATTTAACAAATGACGCAAAGAGAAGGTGTGGCTGATGCATCCTTGCTTTAGACGAAACCAAGCTTGCTGTTTGCAGATCTGCCCTTCACGAGCGCCAGACAAATTGTGAAATGGTTCAGAGGCAAGCAATTAGGAAACCATTGCCATCAGGCTAATCCCTTTTTAGTTGCTGCCTTTTGAACGATAGCCTCGCTGGAAAATTGGGACTATGACGGTGCGGCTCCAGTCTGTCGGGACAGTTTCCTGCTCCCAAATATCCAGTAGCAACCCGTGTAAATTATTTACAAGTGCAGGTCCCAATCATTTGTAGAGAGCTAAGGGCATTCTATCCGCACCAGTGCTCTTATGCAATTTCAACAGTTTGATCTCACGTTCGACTTTGGCGCGTGAGGGCAGATCTAAGGAGACAGCGAATGAAGAAAAGCGCTCGATTTCCAAAAGAGAAATCAATACCAGATTGGTTAAACTACCCTGCAATGTGTTCCGCGTAACGCTCTACTTGCCAATTTTAGACTGTGGATTGGCTGTCAACTCTCCTCGCGTATGGTCTCGCTAAAACCAGGTCACTTGCTGCTTGTTTCTGTAACAGACGGAATAACTTATGATTGTTACCAACGGAAGCGGCTGTTTTGGTTTCCGTCGCACGACGAGACCAAAGGTTTTACGGACTCTCTTCAGGCTAGCACGCAATAGTAGTCTGAGCATTTTGCGTGTCTCGCTCTATTATCTTCCAGCCAGAACACGCCGCTGAGTATCCATAAGCTCCAGAGACGTTGGAGAGCCCAATGTCTAGGTTGGCGGTTTGATTTGCCACATGAAGAGAAGCTCGCTTAAGGTAACATCTGACGAATATGCAACTACTGCTTTTCGATAGTGTTCAGTGAGCGCTTACTCAGCCCGGCTGCCATCATAGTTTGTTACGCGTTCCACGCGCCTAGTTTTGCCAGTTGGCTGGTTTAAATGTCTTATGAGTGAGTTTGCTGACCGCCGACACCACTCACCGGTAGATCAACAATTTTGTGTGCCGTGATCGGGGTCCACACTGGCGCTCTAAATCAACCGAGAGTTTTAGAAGCATCATCTCCAATGGTAACCAATCGCGACGTGATGGACTTGCGTCCACGGTTAGCCTCTGGCTGCTGAGCGCTAAGTTACTAGTTTACAGTTGCTGTGTTGAAAGTTAGTGCTCGCGAGAAAGAAACGAGCACCCATGCATCATTGTAGTAAATTGCTCACCGTTATCCTTAGGGAAGCTTTTACCACTTTGGGATTCCAGACAAGGCTCCTCAGAGGACAGTTTTTGTCTTAGGCGTTTAGACCACCAACCAGCCCCACAGTATCCGTGCTTCCTCTGTAACGAAGATGGTAAATTTAGTGATGTAAATAATAAATAAATAAATAAATAGTTAATTCTCGAATTTGTCGAGACACACCAAGTAAGGCATGATCAGTATTTACATGCAATATTGCTTCGCAACAAACACGTTGCTATGAGTGTAGTCGGCAGTAAGCCGAAGGTTGTACAGGCTGCGGAAATTGTGTGAGTAGTCATGAGGGATAGAGTCATCAATGACAGACGAAAAGTTGAATTCTAGAGTGTGTAGTGTAAACAGTCAGGGCACTACATGTTTAATGAAAACGATACATATAGGCATGGTGTAAATTAGTATTGAAAGTGTCAGGGCAATATTGAATACTCGTTTACCGAAGCACTGCTACGGTGTGTGGGCGCTTAGGCCGCAAGGACTTATAGACAACCTTTGTCCCCGCGCGACGTCAAAGCCTGGTGCCAGCCAGCTAATCTACCGACGCATTTTCGGCTGTGGACTGGATCCAGCCAATCAGCGCAGCTTAAGCCCAAGGACACAAAACCATGCCGACGCCAGCTTGACCCGTATTTGAAGCTGCGTCATTGCCAGGCAGGAACAACGTGCAATGCCGCCGGTGTCCTATGTAGGGGTTGCAGGTTAAGCACGGATCTGGAAACTTGCAGGTGGGTTGCTGGTAAACAGAAAATATCGATCAATAGGGTCTCGAGTGTTCACCCAAGTGTTGCCGGTTAGCAAAGCTTTAGAGAAGTACACACATTGATGCCTGTTTGCCTCAGCAAGGATACAGGACTCCAAAGGGAAACAAATAAACTGACTTTTTCCGCTTGATTGAGCCTGAACATGTCGACTGGACTGGAGCGAAGCGCTGCAATTATGTGTGAGTTGGAACTAGCAGACAAGCAACTATTCAAACAAGGTGTCGGTGGCTCGGTACCTGGAAGTTTGAAAATGCGGGGTAATGGTGACCTTGGAGCGGGACGATAAGAATGCAAAAGCGCAAAAGGGGAAAACGAAGGCGGAAAGACTTAAGCAGAAGCGCTGAAACCGTTAGGTACTCTGCTGGTGGCAGCAAATGGCGCGCCGTTTATTATCCCCTGCGACGGCCAGAGCACAACGAGGCTGTTAGAAGGAAATATCATGGTGTATTGTGGAAGCATCTAATTGCAAGTTTCCCTGGCCTAGCCAGAATAAATAAAAAAATAAATAAACAAATAAATGATTTATTCTCAGTTTCATAGACACAACAACTCAGGCATGATCAAGGTTTAAAAACAGATGTTATCACGACGATACATCGGGTTCAATCGTGTGTAGTTGAAACGGTGTTGGAAGAGTTGATATGTGCGTCTAGTCGACTTGCCAGTATGTAGTTGTGGGCAGTGACTTTATTCAGTGGCGAGTCACATCCGCCACGACGCAGTGTTGTTAACCAGACATTTGTGGCTTTTTATAGGGAGAACGCTTGCCAGGCGAAAACCCACAATGTCCTGCAACACTGCCGTAAAGCATTTTGAACATGAATGTTGTACTGGCAAAGCCGCTTGAAGACTGGTTTTACCTTTGGATTTTCGCAGATTAATGGCTTCTATTTTCCTCTGTTAGTTGGACAGGTAATCTGATCGGGGTCGCCATTATTTTTGAGGTCGGTGGAGTAGAGGGACATCGCGATTATTCTTCTTGTTGTATGTCCAGGTGAGCAAAAGTTCAACTTTCCGCTGTGCAGATTTTTCAGATGTATAATGTATGGGAGTATGAGGATATGTCCAGTTCTCCATACTGGACAAGGGTTATGGTGATTGTAGGTCGGTCATTTCGGAGTTCTACCATGCTCCCTGTAAGTTCTTGTGGGTTGTTACGTCATTCTTGGGCCAAAACTGTTCCTCAGTCCAATCCCAGCTCTCCAAGAAGTACCGGACCTCAGAGAAAAGGGAAAGTGAGGGACAACCGAGAGAAGACCGCAAGAACAGGCATGGAGTTGCATATTGTTAATGTCTTGTGTTATAACATTTGAGCTTGAGGCAAAAGCATGTACACTGTGCAACAATAATTATGCTGAAAACGTCTTTTGAATAGCTTATAGAATCATTAGCCGTATAGGTGGATTGCTAACGCCTGCGTAGAGACAAGAGCGTTGCACCACTTAGTAAAGTACGAAGTATCCGTTTAATATGAGCCGATAATTGCTTGGGGATAGAGCAAAGAGCGTTAGAATATTGGCAGTGATTGTCAGGTGCATGAACAGCACGTAGTTAGCGTAATCCGATAGGGGGGCATATTAAGAGAAAATAATAGGTTGCTGCGAGAGACCTAAAGATCAATTGGTGGCAGGGCAGCGGAAGGACTAGATGCAGATATTGTAAAGGAATAGAGGTTATTGAGATACGCGGTGGCTACTAACAAGCACTGGATCATCCCATATGCCTGGGGCCAATGGCCATTAGCTACTTCTGAAGAGCGATGCCGAATTTACGACGACAGACAGATGGGGCGCTAGGACTGACTCAGACGCCACATGCAGGTATTCCATTCAGACGCTTGGTCACCAGTGTATGCCTATAGGGTAGCTGAGTGTATCAATAGGCCAGTGAAGGTAAGTGATAGGTCAATAGACCAGCTGATCTGTGACGCAAATAGTCCCAGCGAATAAACGTTGTAAGAGCGAGCGAGCTCCGGAAATCCGCAAAGTTAAATGGAAGCTATGTTGACCAGCTGCTGCTAAGCAGAGATAGTGGCTCTAGAAAAGAATGAATCAGTGGCTGGTGTAGCCATGTCATTAAGACGTTTGTCCAATACTGAATACCTACAGTTTCGATGAAAAAATCAACATGCGAGCTTAGCTTAAGAGAGACAGACGGCAAACGAAAATGGAGGTTGGGGAGTCAGTGAGTGGCTCCTTGTAATCTACATTCAGCCAACAATGGCTATCTGCTCTCAAGAGGAGTTGACGCGAGTAGGACGAACGACACATAACGGCGCGCTAGGAGAGAGCAGAGTGACCAGCAACAGAGTTTGGACTAAGCCTTTAGTTACTAGTGGATCCTACGGTGGCACATAATAGGGCAAAAAACCAGCTGAGCTGTGAAGCAAACAATCCAAGCAAATAAACATTGTAAGGGAGCGAGCTCCGGATATCCGCAGAGTTAGATCAGAGCTATGGCGACTAGCTGCTGCTAAGCAGAGATAGTGGCTCTAGAAAAGAGTGTATCAGTGGCTGGTGCAATTTCTAATTTTTTTGTCCTGCCTTCTATTGCTTATTTTACGCTGCTGCTTGTTTATCTTATTTTATTTCATTTCCTTTGTTTCATTTATATTTCACTTGACCAACCCAGCGGGCACGGTTGGTGCAGGACAATTGAGCATTGCTTGTTTACCAGCGGTGTGCTACCCGCGTGTCCATCATACAATCGAAGAAGACACCAGCTTTCCGAAACCCATCCCGGGTCAACCGCAGTTACAGGGTGCGCATCCATAGGATTCTACCTTTGATCTTGTCCCACTTGCACTTGAAATATAAACCGCGAACGAAGGATGTGTGGGTTACCTATAAGAACGGACTAAATGATCCCTTGTCCATTTCCCCATAGGTATACTGCTTTCGAAACAAGCGTACTTCATGCACTGTCTTATAAGCAAGTTGTCAATTTTCGCATTCTGCAGGGACCATTGGAGTGCATTTAATGACATTTTACGACCATGTTCACTGCATTGTAACATCCTGAAGACGCAGTTCGGTCCGAGGCTTTCCTTAGCATCGTCATAACATATGTCGTGAGTGCACCTCACCTGATTGCGTATACCGTTAAAAATCAGTGGAAATCTATTCCCAAATCATTCTAACATGGTACTAAAACTTAAGGCTACAAATACATTCTTTTGGGTGACCTAAATCTGTCTCACTGGGCCATGGGTGAAAAGAACTGTGCGACAGTCTGAAGATGCCCCGGTTTGCCTGTGTAAAATTCTAACGAAACTTATTTCGTTGTACACTTAGACAACCGATGTGGTTTGCTGAATTGTTTGCTGTGTTCAAATGTTTGACTTGCTCATCGCCATTTTTGCTTGGCGCGCGTTTTGATTGCATCTCGCGACTGCCCTGTGTGTTGTGCATGCTTTATTCCCCTAGCTAGAGCGTCCACGGTGTCGTTCCTTTCCAGCTAGACAACAGGGAATCATTTACTATACCAATAGAACATTTCCTGCAACTCGATCCGTCTTCTCGAATCGCTCTCTGGACTCCCGGTACAGACAACCCACTAAATTGGTGACCCCTACACTGGAACAATCTCAGCGCCGGATATCTCCAACTTTTCTCCGGTAAGCTCGTGCCATTTACTTTTCATATTTTGCTGTTTATTTTTGCATACGGTAGCCTGTTTGTTGCGTCATTCTTTTAAGCCATTGAATCTGTAGTCCCTAAGGTAGATCCTCTGCTAAGCGTTGTATCTCCCGCTGTGCCACCTATTTTGGGGTTCGCTTATCTTGAGGCTGAGTTTTATAAACGCAGAATCACTTCATACTGCGCTAAGTATTGCAATCTCCTGTCCTATATCCCCAAGGAGATATCAATGCAGGTTCGTGACGCCATCATTTCTCAGACCTAAAACCGCTATGAGACTCTCAAGGAAGCCACGAGTAAGCGTGCTATGCCCTCTGATAAAGTTAGCCTGCAGCAGCTATCCATGGATCTGCAGCTGCGCGACAAACTGCCCTCAACCCTGCTACGAGGGAGGCAGCGACGCATTGGTTCCTCAACAATGGACGAGACGTTACTTCGCGAACTATGGCTGCAGCGGCTACCGGAAACACGCAAGCGATTCTCGCTCCAGTGAGCTCTGTTTCGCTCACTCAACTAGAAGATTTAACGGATCGAGTTATTGTGTGATCACAGTCACCAGCCGACGGCATCAAGAACAAAGCCGTCGCGTCCCAGGGCACTTCTATCACTGGCTTACTGTCAACCATGGAAGCCATGCAAACACAAGTTGCGACAATTAGTCTCCAGGTCCAATAGCTTACTATGAACCTCGTCGTCATAGCCGCTCAAAATCGCCCCGCAAAAGTTCTAATTCTAGCAACGGGCATGCTAGCCGTTGTTACCATCAGCGTTCTGGTACCACAGCTCATAAATTTTTACAGCGTTGCAACTTCGCCGAGAAACAGGGAAACTTCTCAGCCGGTCCGTTACCGCGACGGACGCGACCGGCCAACACCAAAGTCGCCTCATCTGCGTTACGGATTTAACTTCCGGCAACGACTTTCTAGTCGACACAGGAGCTGAAGTTAGCCTTACACCCCGTAGCCCAGATGAGGTTGTCTCACCATCGACGACCAAGCTGCGCGCGGCCAATGGCACACCAATCGTAACTTTCGGCGAAAAGCCGCCAAAACCCAATTTAGGCCTTCGGCGAACCTATCGATGGCCTTTCATAACCGCTGCCGTACCTTTCGTCATCAAAGGCGTAGACTTTCTTCAACGCTTAGACCTCATCGTCGACGTTTCAAGAAAGAAGCTTATCGACTGTAGGACAAAGCTCAGCGTTATCGGGACTAGCGCCAATGTGGCTGCTATCACTCCCGTTCGTGTCCTACCTAAAGCTTCGCAACCTTTTATAGACCATTTCAACAAGCATCCTAAACTCGTCAGCGTCCTGAACGACTTGCTTCCTGTGACGTCAAACGTCATGCATCACACTAGCGCCAAGGGCCACCCGGTTCGGCTCGCTCTCGCAGACTATTCCTGGACACGTTCAAATCTGCTAAGGCGGAATTCGAGCAAATGCTCGAACTGGGAATCATCCGCCTGTCCAAAAGTCCATGGGCATCACCATTACACATGGTACCGAAGAAATCCGACGACTGGTGCCCCTGTGGTGACTACAGGGCACTTAACAAAGTTACCGTCTCGGATAAATGCCCCCTTCGGCACATGTACGACTTGACCTCATCTCTAGCTGGTAAGTCTATCTTTAGCAAAGTCGACCTAGTGCGCGCATATCATCAGATTCCTGTCGCGCCAGACAACATTGCTAAAACAGCAGTCATCACGTCAAACGGCCTATTAGAGTATCTCAGCATGCCCTTCAGCCTCAACAACGCTGCTCAAACTTTTCAGCGCTTCATTCATGAGGTAACGCGAGGATTCGAAGGCGTTTATCCTTATCTAGATGCGATTCTCATCGCCAGCTCTTCTGACGACGAAACTCTTCATTACCCTGACGCTCTCTTTCAACGCTTAACACAGCATGGGGTTACCGTCAACCCCGATAACTGCAAGCTTGGCCAAAGCTTTATCGAATTTCCTGGTCATCGCGTAGCCGCCTCTGGTATCAAAGCTTTATGAGACAAAATCCAGACACTGAAGGACTATCCTGCTCACAGTTCCTTCAAACAGTTACGCCGATTACTTGGTCTGGTCAACTATTATAGACGCTTTATTCCCAACTGAGCGTGCATTGTTCCACCAGTGACTGAGTTGCTCCGCGGTAAACGACGGTCTTTTCATTTTGCAGACGACGCTAAGTTGTCTTTTGAGAAGCTCAAAGATGCTATCTCCAACGTAGCGCTTCTCGCGTATCCAGACACATCTGCACCACTCTCACTGACAACTGACGCATCCGACACTGCTGTCGGTGCAGTTCCTCAACAACTCATCGACCATCAATGGATACCTCTTGGTTTCTTCTCGAAACGCTTGCAACCTGCAGAATCGCGTAACAGCACCTTTGGTAGGGAACTGTTAGCTATCTACCTAGGTATCAGGCATCTCCGTCACTATCTAGAAGGTCGACATTGTAGGCTTCACTGACCACAAGCCATTTATCCACGCAATCAACGGCGCAGCAGAAAAGTATTCTCCGCGGGAAGCTAGACACCTAGACTACGTTTCTCAGTTTATGACAGACGTACGACATGTCTCAGGTGCTCTCAATCCCGTCGCGGATGCGCTTTCACGCATTCAGCAGAGCAGCTTATCGCCTGACACCAACCTTGAGCTAGCCGCTATGAATGCTGCCCAACAAGCTGATCCCGACCTGGGCAGGCTACGACGCAACATCTCGTTGAAACTACGCGAAGTTCCGCTGGCTTCATCTGAAAGGACCATTCTTGGTGACGTTTCACGAACTTCTCCCCGACCCGTAGTTCCTACTTCGATGCGTCGACTAGTTTTCAACGCTTTACACAACCTGTCTCATCCCGGCATACGTGCTTCGCGGGGTCTCGTAACTGAACGCTTCGGATGGTCCAACGTCAATCGCCATGTCCGCCTTTGGGTACGCGCATGCTTAGTGTCAATGCGTCAAGGTATGGTTGGCGGCATCTGGTTTCGGATTTGCCTGTCACTGTGGCCAGTCACAGGACGCCTGCGCCTAGAGAGGGACCATGGATGGCTTGAGCTGCACCACTCACAGCTCCAACCACACACCCAATATCCAGTGTAAACCCGGAGGAATAAGACCGGGACGCATGTGGAAGGGAGCCACGTTTCCTCAACGGAACCGGCTCACATTCCTTCACAGGCAAACACAAGCACACTGTATTTGTGGAATCAAGCGCACACAAGTTGCAGGCTGTACCTTAGTCCACTCCACACTGAGTGCATGGTACCACTATTTGAGCCTAATACAACCACATGGGCCGTGCACCCCGTCCCCTGTAGCAATGACCAACTGCCTCCTAGAGCCAGTATGGACAAGGTAGTGGGCAATCGACAGGTAGGCACCTTGTCAACATGCACATAAAGTGCAGTCACATCGGGGATATCAAGCAATAGCCAATCACTTGAGAGAGAGAGAGACGAAGAAAATAACTCGATTAACGCATAAGAAAACGGTGCCAAACTTTGAGTTACTGAGCATATGAAATAAGTTGTTTACAAACGAATCCCAGATAAGTTCACGAGGTCAGAAAGTATAATTTACGGCATGCCACGAACACAGAAATGTTATGCCAAGGTATACAGACACACCAAAAACCCACTTGGCTTCTTTTCCGCTCCTGACACTCGTTTTGCACACATCCATGTCGACCTGACCGGACCTTTGCCTCCATGCAAAGACTAGGTGTACCTCCTCACTTGCGTCGACCGATTCACCCGTTGGCCAGAGGCCATTCCGCTAGTCAACTGCTCCTCTGAGACAGTTGCGCAAGCTTTCCTAGAACGCTGGGTAGCTACATTCGGTTGTCCAAGCGTAGCTATCACTGACAGAGGATCATACTTTAACGGATCCTTCAGCGAACTGCTCAACGTTCGTCGCCGCCAACATAACCGAGCCACCGCGTATCATCCCGCAGCTAATGGGATGGCAGAAGGGTTCCAGCGGCAACTCAAAGCATCACTCTGTGCCATATCTAGCACATTCTGGCACGAAGCACTTCCGCTTAGGCTTACGAAACACGATTAAAGCGGATTTGCACGTCACTCCATCATCGCTAGTATTTCGATGCAAGCAAAGCTTACCTGATGAACTCGTCTCACCAAAAGCACCAACAACCTTCGACTATGGCGACTACGCAGCTCGCCTATATCATCATTTGCGACAGCTTTAGCCTGTGCAACCCAGAGCACGGAGGTTGCGTACAAACGTAGACGAACGGATTGCTATTTGCACGCACGTGTTCGTTCGCACTGACAGCGTACACCGGCCACTTCAACCTCCTTACTCTGGTCCGTACCGTGTCGTGCGCAGGAGCGACACGACGTTTACCATTGACTACAATGGTAAGACTGAGACGATCAACGTCGATCGACTCAAGCCAGCATTCCTCGACAAATCTGACTCTTCGGTGCAGCAAGCACCTTCGCAGCCTGTGCCATCACAGCTCGCACAGTAACCTCAGACAAGTCAGTCCGGTCCAGCACAACCGACGACCTCAGCTGACAGCACTCCTACCTGCCCTACTATCAATCGACGCGGTAGGAAGCTCAATTCTACAGCTCGTTTCTCGGACTTCGTTAGCACTCACTATTTCACCTAGAACGAGCCACTGAAATTTTCTGCTCTTGTCAAACGTTTTCGAATATCCAGAAACAGGACCAAAACGTCTTGGAACGCTTAAAAAAACGCAAAACCTTTGAAATCCCAAAACAGCTTTGCAACTTTTTCGCTTTGCACCCTTGTGTATTGCTATGCATTTATGCTGTTTTTTTGTTTTATTTTCCACATACACCGCCGGTTGGTTGCACCTCGGTTTTACATTTTGCTGGATCTATGCACGTCAACTAGAAGTGGAACGAACTTCCTGCTCAACCGCCTACGTGAACTTTGCTAATTGCCCCCCAAAAACAGCTTTTTTACCTTTTTGACACCGTAGGGAGGACACGGGTGGGAGCCTGCTACGGTTCGCTTGCATGGTTCTCCCCCAACAGCTGCATCAGGTTTCACTATCCGGTCTCGCAGAAGGCTGGCCCGCGACGGACAGTCCCCACGTAGACCGAAGGACTGGTTTCAGAGTCCCTTCTGAGAGAGGGCTGTGTAGCAGTCTGGATATCCCCCGGTTTGCCTGTGTAAAATTCTAACTAAACTTATTTCATTGTACATCTAGGCAACCGGTGTGGTTTGTTGAACTGATTGCTGATTTCGTGTGTTTGACCTGCTGATCTCCATTTTTGCTTGGTGCGCGTTTCGGTTGCAACTCGCGACTGCCCTGTGTGCTGTGCATGCTCCATTCCCCTAGCTAGAGCGTCCACGGTGTCGTTCCTTTACATCTATACAACAGGGAATCTTTTACTGTACCAATAAAAGTTTTCCTGCAACTCGATCCGTCTTCTTGAATCGCTCTCTGGGCTCCCGGTACAGGCGACCCACTAAAGCGATAACTCCTATCGTGTTTGCGGTTAACTTGCTCGCCGCATTGTGCGCACAAACGGTGCATGGGTGACAAAAATGAAAGAAAACTATCTGCTGGATTGGCTGAGAAGAATGTGGGCTGTTAGTTCAAAGTTGAAATCGGTTGGTGCCTCCTAGGCTCCCACGCTGGTCTTCGAAGAAGAAAGACACTTGTTAAGCTGGCTGGAAGCTGGCTTCAAGTTAAACCAAAACAGATTTCTAAACCTACGGTGAGTGAATATTCAGTTGATGTTTGTGTTGTAAATTCTTTAATAATTTCTAGCCTCAGTTAACCCCATCCTACTACCAGCATCTCATACTTGACGCGTAATGGGGCAAGGCATATTATCGCTTGTGGTTTTTCGTTTATTTTCGCAATCCAAGGCTCCGCCCAACATGCCCCTAAACATTTACCAAACTAATATGAGTGGCACTGTGCAAATCATCACCCAGCATGGCCCAATGGATCGCTAAGGCACCAAACTGTCACACTGCTTAAGCCTTAGACTTGTCGGGATGGTGCAACTACTGTAAGAAAGTGAGTATCTCAATGTCTCTTCAAACTTCACGGAATTCTCAGTTTGGCCGCACGGGCACCAGTAAATTTGGGTGAGGTAACAGAGGCAATACATTTAGACGCGGTGGGGATAGGGCGAATCTTTCTATGCTTATAACTCTGAATTTAGGCCGTCTTGAAGAGGGGGAGATTAATGAATCCGCCATTTCTGCTGGGACAGGTGCATGCTCCAACCTTTACTAACTAAATCGGTAAGTAAGCCCCAAGAGTAGGTTCACGATTTTGAAGAGAACCGCGGAATTGCAACTAGTGTCGCAGCCTTATTCAGTTTCAACAGCCCGATCTCATATTATAACGCAACCTGTATTCGGATGCAATACTTCCATACCCAAGCAACAGTCAAAATGGGTAGCAAACTAGCTACACATTTGCCAGCCGTACCTTTATTTCTGAAACCAAAAATATCGTTAGGCTGACGGGCGCTCAAAAAAAGCTACCTAGGAGAGGAAGAAAAGAAGTGCCTACTGACGTCGACGTCAGCATTCTTGTTGCGCTCCGGATGTGTATATAAACAAAATAGTCAGCCTGCAATAGAAAAATACGGAAATTTTTGCACGCAACGTAAGGTTATACTCTTGTAGTGTGCTACGCATCATGCACTATGTTACTGGGTAAGCTGAAGGTTGCTACAGTGCTAGCATGTAGACGGGATGGCGTATCCAAAAGGATAGTCAAGTGAGTAGGATAATTACGGGGAGATAATATAGCAGGTTGTGCTGTCCAGTCACTTTGCTTTTCTATGTTTTCAGCCCAATGATCCAAGCATTTTGCAGACTTTAAATAGGGACCCTCCTAACGCACATAGTTTCATTAACTACAGGTGACATTCATTTATATTCTTGTGTTAAAATTGCTTCTAAGTCCTTGTAAACTACCGTTTCCCTATGTAGAGTTACAACCATTTGTATTAGTTTAGCTTGCTTACCGAAGCGTCTAGAAGGTTAAAGACTAACCCTCGGGCCCCAATCAAACAAGCAACAACAGCAGTATATCAGTCAATTAAAGTGATGCTTTTGTTGTTGTTTAATCCAGAGGAACGAACGAATAAAATATTGTAATGGGGAGGGAACTAGGACTTACCTGAAAACCTTAATGATCTTAGCAAACTTTCATTGTCAAGGCGCCTACACCTTGTGTTAACCACACACTGCACAAGCAGATGACTGTCGTTAAAATATTAGGCGCATCAGCGCGACAGCTTCCTTACGGCTTCCACTACCAAACCTCAAATTATGGCATTCCCCTGCAGGTAACTCAGCACCAAACACACTGTAAACAGGCAATTCGAATAGGAGACAGCAGTAGACTCGCCACTGTTGTCGGTTGTTAGCGGCGTCCTATAATGTTCCGAGCTAACCACAATGGAGATCACGTGGAGCCCAGCCCAAAAAGTGAGACGGAACAGCGGCATCCGTTTTGGTCGTCAGTGAGTTCTCTGCGGTTCTCTGCGGTGTATAGTAGTGCATGTTTTTCCCGAGATTCCCACAGGTACATCCGCCAAAACAAGAAGGTTAATCCACTGGGACTGGCCGACCCATCCTCAAAACGCTTGGTCCTTTCTCCAGGAAATGAAAACCTCACACACTGGTCCGAATGGAGCTCATTCCGCCATCCCGGAGGCGCTACCTTCATGGGGTCTAAACAAATGGGTTTAGCTTGCATCGTACTCAGAGAATAATTTACTCACCTGGAAGAATATATGTACATGGATCCCCCGTTCCACAATCGAAGACAAACAACTCTGGCGTGATTACCTTCACTGCCTCAAACATTCCTATTCGCCAGTCACCTGGAGCTATTCTGATGTCATTTCACGGACAGCGTTGCGCACGTATACGTGGCTATTCCCATGGTCTTCTATGGAATTTTCACTAGGCTACGGAAACAGTTACACTTACTTACATCTGCAGGAATCCCAAATCCAATTTGCGGAGAATGGCGTTTTTACCTATAAAGGACATATTCAGCCACAAGAAACAACTTCACTCACCGACCCCATGACAAGTCCAGGGAGGATAGCTGGACAAGGTTTGCGAGCCGAGCATGAATATAATAGAAGAGCCGGCCTCTATTAACAGTGTGTTTACTCACCTGCATCATTATCATTCGACTCTTCGAATCTTGCATCATTGACCAGCTTCAACGACTGCTGCCGTATCAGAACTAAGCCATTCGGCCAACCAACGAAGAATTTTGGCTGTCAACTGACTGCGAATAATAGAATGCAAAATCTGTCTATACGATGCATAACCGACTTGCACTACTGTTCAACGAAAGCTACGGCAGTGTTCCAGGACGTGGTGGGTTCTCGCCTGGCAAGCGTTCTCCCTATAAATAGCCACAAATGTCCGCTTAACAACACTGCAACGTGGCGGATGTGACTCGCCACAAAATAAAGTCACAGCTAAGCATTTCACACTGACGCAGTCCTCAGCCTTCTACATCGAACCTGTGCAACTAATTCTGCTATGAAGAATGCTTTGTTGGAGCACAGATCATCTCTATCTCGTAATGGTTATTGGTTGCAACAAAACCTTGTTTAGGCTCCTGTGCTCACGGATCACTACCTGGCGAAATTACCCCCAACTTGTGTTTTGACGGATTTTTGCGCGCCACAGCGCCATAATGTCCCTGGGTCTGACTATTATCTGACAGTATGCTCACTCATACGGACAACATCTTTTCTTTTATAACTTTCATTAAAACGAAATGTTTTAACATTTCACAGAAGCTATGCTTGTATGCATATTTGATCACGCCTTTACAGGTGTGTCTCGTTTTACCGAGAATATACTATTTATTTATTTATTTATTTATTTTTCGCTGCCAAGTCAAGGTCTGTCAACCTAGAGCCTTGCGCCACCCTACACCTGGCAGACTAAACAAGGCGGTCCTCGACAAACGGTGACCAGGCATACGTAACACGTGTTGAAGTCAACGTAACTACTTCAATGTTATATGTTGTTCTAAGGTACTGGCATGATTATTAATCCTTGGTATTCGCTTACCCACCTCACCCTTGCGGACACACTGGCGCCCTCTGACACCAGCAATGCTCCGCAGACGACACTGTTCAAAGACTTAAAGACGGCTCATACCTTCAGGCCGGAGGAGCCAAATTTCACTACTATAAAGCGGGACGGCACTCACTGTGGCATTGTATACATGGCCTTTTAGACGGAAGGAATAGCTCTTCTGTCGTTAAAGATTCCACTGGTTCATTCAAGCATTCTTAGCTTTTTCAATGCGCGAAATGCCTTCTGTTTCTATGTGGCCATCGTTGCTAATGCAGCCGCTACGGTAAGTGAAGCGACCAACTAGCTCTGGTTGCTCGTTACCAGATGGCAAGTAGTCACCAAGTGCCCGGTGGTCCCTCAACAGCACTTTCATGTTGGAGTTGCTAAGCGCATACAACTACTGCGACCACTCTATACAGATTATTCAGGGTAGATTGTGCCGCCGCAACATCGCAGCAAAAGTAGCTAATGTCGTCCGCATAATCAAGATAACTAACCTTTTACCAGGCAGGAACTCAAAGCTATCAGCGTCAGCTTCCCCTAATGAACGCTGTATGGTAAGGTCCAAGACAAAAGAAAACAAAGGCGGGCAATCGGACAGACCTAACGTGGGCCATTTGGGGTCAGCAAGCTATGCTACAGGTCACTGTAGACAGTGACACGACCTGTAGTGTTCGAGTATAGAACAGGTAGCATGTTTACATATTTCGTAAGTAAAGATTTCCGAGCAAGTATGTTGAACCGATTCGATCGATGTACAGAATCGTACGCACGCTTGAAATGGTAAATCACAGCTATTTTCGGTCTGTGGTATGCGCGGCGCTTTCCTTGTACAACCCGCAAGGTGAATATATGGTATATGCTGCTTAGTATTTGGCGAAAGCCAGCCAGTATTTTCCTAATCTGAGATTCCTGTTCCGTAGTGAGGCTACGAAAGAGAGTGGGCTAATAACTTTGCCCCAACTGGCGTCAGGCTGATATCCCTGTTGTTAGCGGGATCCGTGCGATTGCCCTTTCCGTACATTGTCACTATAATCGATTTGCTCCAGTTGGCCGGGGCACTCTTTCTTAGGGAAATATTCGAATACAGAGCTCAGCGCTTTGCAGAGGACCTCATCACAATCCTTAATTAGTGCAGGTGAGGGGGAATCCGGGCCAGCGGCACAAAAACGATTATGGGCTGTGATCGCCTTTCGGACCTGGGCCTCCGACGGAGGATCTAAACTAACCGTTCGTGTCTCGTCCTGAATCACCTGCGTAGGAAGAGGTCTGCGAGCAGGGGGTCAGCTGAACTGCCCTTGCAAGTGTCCCGTACCACGAGCCATACAGCGCTGCTTATTGTGTATCAGTGCACACGCGCTGCCTCCGGTTGTCTCACTAACACCCGGTTTCCTGAGACTAGTGATGCAACGCAGCTAAAAGTGTGCCGCACTTTCCTTCGGCTCCCGTCTCCTCCAGTTGTTGAGCCCGACTAGTTTTCAGCCTCTCATGTCAGCACATAGACTCCGCCTTAATTTGCGCCCGATAGACCGCCTAGTTATATTGTGCTCGAAGCCAAACGGGAGGTTTTCCTGGGTTACAAAAGGTTCACTGACCTCTCCAACACAGACTGCATCAGTGCGTTGACGACTGTCAATGCCAAAAGCAGATGCACCTGCGTCAGGCATAGCGGCAGAACTCCTTTTTCACTAAAGCCTGAGAATTATTAAGAAAATTCAGCCGAAATCCGGTACAAAATGCGTCTTGTTAAAATTGCCTGACCGAGGGCTACGACAAGTTCTCAGTTACCAGCCGAAAGAAGCTTGGTGCGCCTGTCAGTAATTTTCACGGAAAAACCGACAGCTTAGGGTCGTCCCAGGTATTTTAGTACGAGCGTCAAGCTAGGAGAGAACCACCACGCCTGTAACTTTTAGACAATGTGGTCAATTCGAGTGTTTCGCCATCCAACGACAAGAGGACGCCAAGTAGCACATCGGCGCCAAATTTGACTGGAAGCAGTGCTACTGCAAAACAACTGAAGCTCTTCACCCTGTTTCAACAGGCATTGGCCGTTTTCAGTCCGTTTTGCATTGAGCCCATATTATACACTCTGGTGAGCTTTGGTAGTTCTCATACCCCACACTTTTGCATTCATATCCCCCGCAATTGCTATGATATGAGAAGTAGTAGCGCTGCGTAGTAGCGCGTTCAGCTCAAGTTAAAAGGTATCCTTGACAGAATAGAACCGCAGTCGGTGGAAGCACAAGCGGAAACCAAAAACCAACAGCGCGTTGTACTAGTTCGTAGTCAAACTTAGTTGAGGTTGTCAAACGGGATGCAATAAACGATTGTTCAATAGAATACAATCAAGAAAAGATGACGCAACCTTGGAGCAAAGCATAATACCCAGCCCAGACTGACCCATTGATGCTGCATGGGCGCCACCGGATGCATGCAACCAAGAGCGGGAGGACTAGTCGGACGCAGTTAATTCAGCAATCGCGTTATGGTCGTTGGTCCTAGTTCTGGGCACACAACACACATCAATGTCCAGTGTGTCCTAGGTGCGTGCCAGTGCAGGCTGCTGAACCATTTGGCTTAGTGGGTGAATGTTAAACGCGGTCAGGGAAGTGGGACTTCGCAACCTTACAAGGGATTGTTGCCGAGAGGCCTCCCATGAGTGTTGTTGAATGGTGGCTGCGGAGGGTTCGACATCAGTGGAACTTCGTTTGTAGTCACGTAAGCACTAAAGTATGGATGAAGGGTTAGTAATAGTGATTAGACTTGTGGTAAGAGAAATTATCAAAAAAGGCAGAAAGGTGCGTTAGTAGTAGCACGTGTTTGTTTAATTGCTTCGCTGCATGAAACAGATCGGGCAACCCTTGGTAAGCCGCGCGACAGCCGATGCAGAACGTAATTAAGTTATAATAAAATGTCATGGTTGTATGTAAGCTGAGCTACCGTCAGGGCACCAAGCTCTAGACAGGAGGACGATTATGGTACTAATCCCAAGGCTTTGGATCAAAGTGGACGCAATCCTATTTCCAACCCCCAACCTGGAGGACAAGGAGACGGATTTTGTCTGATCTATCACCAGTGACCACCCTGGTAGGAGTATCTCTCAAATAGTTCCGAGGCACTACCAAATATAGCTTAATTATTCAACAAGGTAGGCAACTCCTCGCGCCATGTGTAAGGCCAGTCTCGTTACGACTATCCTCAGCCTAATTCTTCATCAACAGAAGTGCGATCTGCCTTGTATACCATACTTCAGGTCACAACAAGTTAATGGTTTTAGAATAAATCGGTTTCTGTGAACCGAACGCCTTGACACTGGCCCAACCGCTTCCAATACAGCAGAAGTATATGCCACCGGGTTTGTACATTTGCTCTGCTTGGTCAGTATTGGTTCCAACGAAACTGACACGACAAAGCACTCACTTTTTCTTACCAGCTGTATATAAAAATATTGCCCGATGCACTCTGAAATCACCCCGTGCGCAACCAAAGCATGTAGTGTTCGCGCGTTTTCTGTTAACGCGCTGCAACCAAGGGCCTACGAAAAATCTCGACTAGTTCATACAGAATTGGTGCACCCGCCAGATTCTGTCATTTTAAATCAGTGAGTGCTGAGCAAAACCAGAATGCAATCCGTGATATGTTTACCAGTAAGTGGTTATCCAGTTCTATAAGACAAAGACAGTTTTTTAAAAACCTTACAAATAAAAACGGCTTTTGCTCATGCTAAATCCTTATACGGCTCAACAACAAGCTCATTTACTTGCGCCAGCACCTCTAATTGTACCTTGCAACACTATAGCTGATGTATCTACTGCTCGAGAAAATTCATGCACCAGCTCACTGTTAAACGTCACGTTTGCTACCGCTAGGACACATTAGTCAACTGTATGCTAATTTGTGGCCAGAATCATCAATCCCGACACAAGCGTCCCGCTAGAGTCCCAAACTGCAAGTATTGGGGATAAAGCATTTTTCAGCAAGTTTGTCGTTGTTAAACATCCGTAAAACAAACTGCCTGCCACACCATCCTTAAATAAATAAATAAATAAACTTTTATTCTCGACCATGCGAGACACACCATTACAGGCATGATCATGTTTAGCTAACAGTGTGATCAATAACGTACAAAAGTACATGTTTGGCATAACAATATATGTAAGTGTATGGGTGTGTATGCGTATGTAATTGTGTATGAATGTAGCTTGTGTCTTTGAATGTGCCGCAGCATTTTTGAATGTTTGTTGTCGTCAGGAATGTGAGCATAAGCGATTGATGTCCTTGGGTTGGATAGCACTTTCCGTATATCCACGGGCCAGTGACCTTATTTTGTGGCGAGTCACATCCGCCACGTCACAGTGTTGATAAACGACATTTATGGCTTTTTATAGGGAGAACGCTTGCCAGGCGAAAACCCATCACGTCCTGGAACACTGCCGCCGAACTATTTGCTGGAACGGATTAAACCCGAACCACCCAGCTGGCACCACGAGGAGGTTGTTCGGCTAGCGTTGTCACTGTAGCTGCTCCTGCATGCCTTGTGGAGATTATCGCAGATGTCATCGACGAAATATGCGGAAGACGTTGATCGGCACAAGAAATCGCTGTACTATGACCTCGTTGGACAAAGCTGGAGTCACAAAGGGAATTACTCCGGCTTCCACATAACTTGGTAGTCGTTCTAAAGAAGTGTTTTGCTTTTCTCGAACAAAAGTGGTGTGCTACAGACTTGTGGTATTTAATACAGGGTCTGTGCACTGATGTTTTATAACGGCGAGATTTCTTACGTTTACTTACAAGAGTAGATATATTTCCATGGTAATCGACTTACACACGCTTTGTGTCCTTTCAGCTATTCAGCTACCCACTCCTGCACGGTTCGCACATCTGTCGCCCTCACGTACGCCGGTACGCATCAAATTACGGAGAAACAATCCTGCAGAAGAGAAGCACATCCAAACTGCGAGCAATATGCTACTAACAGGAGGCATATTTGAGTCTTCGTAATCAGTTTGGCCTGTAAAAGTACTGGTAGTGGCAAATGTACGCTAAAAGAAACGAGTGGTTATCGAGCATAGCCAAATCATGAATCGTTCCACGGAACGGGATGTCCCTCCTCTACCGCATATAGCTGACTTAAGCGAGAAGATATGTCGATTTGTTCCGTTCAGTACGCTGGACCTAGAGAGTGCTTATCATCGAATCTTCAGCAGAAGCCGAGAAGTATACAGCATTTTAGCCAGGCAATGACATATTAATTTCGCCGTGTCCGTTCTAGGGTAACGAACGGTGTTTTATGCTTTCAAAGCACTATGGATGAACTGCTGCGCCACAAAAGTCTCAGGAAAACATTTGTCCATAGCGATACTGTTCCTGTGGCCGTTTCTGAAAAACATGACAAATAACTTAATGATCCTTACGCGTCGTCAAAAAGTATGAAAGTTCTTAAACTGTCCAAAATACATATTTCGCCTGCTTGGTTACGAGATTTCGTTGAAATGACCCTAGTTGGTTAAAGCCGCTACTCAAGCTACGCCCAACAACTGCTTTCTTAGCACTACAGAGACTGATTGGGAGGTTTGCGTACTACTCCAAGTGGGTTTAACGCTTGGGATAAGGTCCACCCGTACGTTTATAATAAGGCATTTCCACTGCCAACTGAGGCATTGTACGCATATAAGACTGTCAAGGCAGAACTAAGCGAAGCAGCCATAATTGCTGTGGCTAGAAGTGTACCATTAGTATTTGAGACTGACACATCTGATGACGCTGTTTTTGAAACACTCAAGCAAAGAATCTGACCTGTAGCTTCTTCTCGCGAACACTCGCCTATACTGATCGAAACTATTCTGCTGTAGAACAAAGCCCATGTTATCGTGGAAGCGATACAATAATGGTAGCAATATCTACTCCGAATCCATTTTAAACAAATAACTGATCAGTATTCAGTGGCTTTCATGTGTGATACGAAGTTAGGAGAAGATTACTGACTGTGAAATCCAGTGGTTATTTTCCGAAGTCTCAATTCTCGTACGATGTTCTGCGTCGCCCAAGGATTCCTCCGTCGACAAAATATTGAGGCCATATTTTGCAACCGCTTATGCACCCAGTGATCTAAAAGGTATCCACGAAAATCTGTACCATCCTGGCGAGCGAAGAATATGCCGCCTTCCCTGAGAAATGGGAAAGTAATAATCCACTAGTACTCCATTTGCCTGCACTGCTTTTGACCTTGCCGACAAACCTGCGCAAAGCATGCCGTTGGCTT
This sequence comes from Dicrocoelium dendriticum, assembly GCA_944474145.2. Taxonomy (NCBI): domain Eukaryota; kingdom Metazoa; phylum Platyhelminthes; class Trematoda; order Plagiorchiida; family Dicrocoeliidae; genus Dicrocoelium; species Dicrocoelium dendriticum. The sequence continues at coordinate 120,691,369 of OX104063.1, read as the reverse complement.
TTAATGACTTAAGTCACGTCTTCTGCAAACAATTCGTAAGCTGGTTGGAATCAATGGGCACGCCAGATACTGACGTTCACTTACTATAACAGCAGAGTCTTTGTCCCACTGTTGTGAGGAAGTGTCTAGCTCTCTTATCGGCTATAATGCCCAGGTTAGTGTTAGCTATCTTCCTCGGGTCCACCAGGACGACACCTAGAATATGCAACGGTGCAATGTAGTTACTGGCTTCTGTAGTTCACTTCCTATTTCCTTGCCTCTCGGATGGTAAATAGGACCTTATATGGTCTCTAAGCTTGTTGCTGTTCTTACACCAATTTATCTTGCACGTACTTACCTCCATTGCTGTTGCTTTTTCCATAACTTTCTGCTCAGCCTGCTACCATCCATCCAGTACGTTACACAATGTTGATTTTTGTGAATAGTCTAATTTTCGTAGAAAGTAGAAGACCCGATTAAACTTTGCACCATAGTCGGCCTCGAAGGGGTATCGAACCCCGAACACGCGGATTTCTGGTCCGCTGCTCTACCACTGATCTACCGAGAACTGACGAGCTTGTGCGCTGTTTACTACATGATTTCTCACCGCGGTTGGCTTCCCCGCCGAGGCAGGTTATTGTGCAAAGTTTAATGGCGGCTTCTACTTTACTTAACTCTTCCAGCTTCACGTCGCACATTTGATAGTTTTACTAACTTCGCGCAACGCAGCGCCATGGCGACTTATAGACTGACGTATAGGCCCCCGTCTACGGTAAGGCGTCTGAATCTGCAGACAGGGGGCCTCCGGCTTACTACTAGTTCTTTCACTTCTCAAACAAAATTAGAACTTATTTCTATCCAACGGCATGACTTACTTATAAGGTGTGACGCAGCGCACTTTCCGTTCAACATCTAACGTTCACTTACCGTGTACTAGATTTCCCAGCATAAGATCCTAAGCCAGGGAAGGGCTGCTCAACCTGCTACTGTCGTGTTTTAACTAGACTTCCCTACCCGCCTCTACTGCTGCTGGTATTTGCTTTAAATTTGCGCACCACCTTTTACTGGTTACCCACCACTTCCACGCAGGGCACAAGCATGTAGCTATTGACTTTCAGTCCATTTACCCGAATGCACGGCCCAGCTTGCTGCCGGCCATCTACCAGTTAATTTGCCTCTGCTACCTTCAGCTCGCAAAGCTGTTAGAATTAATAACCTAGCGGGACACCGCGCGATAGCTGTAAACAGCTGCAAACGGGCCTCCAACCAACCTTAACGTTTTTACGTTATTTATTCGCGCGAATAACACGTTTGTATAAAATATATTACTGCAACTCAAAAGTGTGCATGGCGTTTTAACTCAACATTCTGCCATGTGAAAAATATTTAAGTGCAAACAGCTTGCTGGTTCTACAAACGGGCAGTAGTTTCACAGAAATACTACAAGAGAAAGATGGGTGAGGAATTATCTGAAGGCTATCCGTACCACTTAGTGCAATTCTGGTGTGTGCAAAGCAGGCTTACAAACGTTGTTGGCAAGTGGTACTTAGTGTTAGGTCATGTATCGGTATATATATTTCGTGAAGATCCAGAACTTCTGCTTAGCTGGCTAGATGTGTTTCATTTTGGTAGGTCTATGTTACGAGCGCTCATGATGGCACGTACTGGTATTAACCATTAAATAAAAATTAAAAATTAATTCTCGAATACGTTGAGACACACCAAATCTGGCAGGAGCAAGACTTTCCAAGCGATGGTTTTGCAACCGGCACGCTGCTTTGCATGCAGTGCGCTATTAACTGAATAGCGGGTGAACTGGTCAGGAACGGAACTTTAAATGATGTGACGAAAGTCTGGAAACAAAAGTTTTGCAAGCGCAACATATAGAGTAAAAACTGAAGCTAGAAACAGGGAAGTGTAATTTTACTTTACATATTAGAAAATATTGAAATGATGGAAAATGTCACCCTGGTTAACTTGTGAGTTTGCGTTTGCGAGCAGGGGCTTTATTCAATGGCGATTAACATCGGTCACGCTGCACTGTTGATAAGCTGACATTTGTAACTTTTATCGGGAGATGGCTGACCTGGTAAAAACTTACCACGCCCTGCAACATTGCCATCCAAGGGTCTGTACCCGTAAAATGTAGTGTTTATGTTACATTAGTCTCGGGAGCTACAACATAAAACTGAAGGTTAACCATTATCGCATGGGATGCGCTTACCTGCTTGGACTGCTGACGTGTACTTTCAGGGTCGCTTAATTTGTAATATTCGTCTGGTCCGGCCTTCGGAGCACTTCTGCGTCCAAGATGAGGGACAAGCTGCAAGGTAAGGTAATACATCGGCCTGGTAAGAGGCCGAGGTAAAACAGGCAGCTAAGGAAGCACGGACGAGTGAAAGAAAAGTGCCTGAGTGGAATAGCAGGGTAAGGATAACAGCAAGTACAACCGATCGAGCTTATAACTGTCAACGGGTCAGAGTGATGTCAGCGAACCGGATATAATATGTCGCCTCAACGCATGCACCCAAACAGTTGCTGACTTGTAACTAGCAAGGTTTAATCATTTCACTCGTTAACATATGGTGCACCCATCATAAATATTGTTATTGATTTGTACAATTTTATAGCAATTGACCAATCTTTAAACATATCATCACATTTTTATTTTATTTTCCTTTACGGACGTACCATTGCTTTGCAGCCAACAAGTCCGTTCCCGTCAAAATGTAGAGCAAGGTTTCCCTATAACGATTGGTTTTCTGCAGCCGGTTTCGTTTACAAGACGGTGCAACTTCTGTGTTATTTTCACTAAAAATAAATTTACTGATATTTCTACTCCCAAATATCGGAGAGAAGGTAATAGAACCAATCAGACTACTAGTCATCCTCATCATTTTGCACATAAGGCAGAGATGGGAAACACAGCAGCTACTGTTCCAAAGTAGACAAAAGAAAAAATGAAATGTGCGACAGCTGCGACCCAGCTTTTAGCGGTCTTACGGTGCTATCCATACAATCCTACCTTCCTATTCCTATTTCGATTAGCTATTGTAGAAGTTTGCTTTAACTGAGCAAAAAGCAATAACACATTTTGGGTTTTGTTTCGCTTTCTGGTTTTGGCTACGCGTGCGGTGCTGTCGATCGTTGGTTTGTTTGAATCCTTTCTCTTTGTTGGGATCTAAGACGTCAAATTATCGTGCTGACTAAAGTTTCGTCTTCCGAAACCGCAAAGTGCGACTAAGAGAAGGCCTACCGTGGATCATGATTTATCAAATGTCTGGTCCGGCATCCTAACTTTATGGAGTACTGTTATGTAGTTATGCCATTTTAGTTTAGTCCTCCAATATACATTTAGTGACCCTGTTTTCCAGTTTTGTGACCTTATAACTCCCTTTTTGTGCCGGTACTACGTCGGAATACGATACCCGTAATGAGGTTTCAGAAGAATATGTTGGTCTGTTCTTGCTTGCCTTCGATTCGTCTACTCTTCACGTGCGGCCTTTTACAACTGAAAGCTTCTCTTTGCGTCTGTCGTCTTATTCCAATTTCACTGATGTTCGCACATATCACTGCCACGTACTAACCACATCACAACTGACCCTGTAGATTCGCTTGACACGATTCTGGTGATACGCTTAGTGCCAAGCGGAAAGCTGCAAGTTTAATGCGCACCACGGAATCCCACGACGCTAGACGTTAACAGCTACTCACCGCTGTTGGGCTGTGCGAGCGCACGCCTTCACAAGTCTTGGCACATGCGTAATTTTGTCGGTTCCAGTATGACCGACGACGCTGTTCCGCGACAGCTTTCTATGAAATGCCTCTCAACGAACACCGCAGCATCCTTTGTTATGTACGCGGCTGTTCTGCATTTAGACTTGCTAACCAAGACCGTTGGTTAGGTTCACGGGGGCTGTTTAAAACTCATGTTAAGCCATTGAGTCGCAAGCTGGTGCCGGCGACAACTACGTCTGGCGATTCTTACGGTAGCCCACCTTACGTCTACGATTCTTTAACCAACCTGGACATCCTAGTTGAAAAGGTGCCGGGTTTAGCGTCATGCCCCCTGTTGCAGAAAAACGCAACCTACTTCCAACCTACGTCTTATTCTGCCCTCCCTAGCGCAGTAGGCTGGCCACTTGCTGTTCATTCATCATTTAATGGCTACTAGTCTTCCAACTTTCTTTCCTCTCTCCTGACGCACTTGTTGCTTCACAGTAAACTGACACTTGGCGGATTATTAACTGGTACAACGCTCTTTTCTACGTAGACGTTGGCCATCTACCCATCTGACTACCGATTCTATAGAACATTCATAAAGAACTTTCAGCATAATCATTGTTGCACAGTGTACATGTTTTGTCTCAACTCCAACTGTTGTAACCTAAAACTTTAAAAAGGTTTAAATCCACGCCCGTTCTTGCGGTCTTCTCTCGGCTGTCCCTCACTTTCCCTTTTCTCCGAGGTCCGGAACTTCTTTAAGATCTGGAATTGGACTGAGGAACAGATTTTGCAAGAAGGAAATACTAACCGACAAGTACCTACATGGAGCACGGCGGTATACCAAAAGGACTCCACTGCAGTCATCATCACAACCGTTGTCCAGTACGGAGAGCTGGACACATCTTCACCCTCCCGAAAAGTATACATCTGAGAAATCCAGACACAAAGTTGGAAACTTTGCTTAATTGGACACACAACAAGACAACTATTCGTGATGTTTCCATCCTCAACCTGCAACAACAATTATGCTGGCCTTGCTCAGACTATCTGTCCAGCCAACAAAGGTTAATGGGAAACCATTCGACTACAAACAATCGAATTTGAAATCAGTCGTCATGCGGATTTGCCAGTTATACATCAGTGCTCAAAATGCTTTACAGTGGTGTTGCAGGACGTGGTGGGTTTTCACCTGGCAAGCGTTCTCCATGTAGAAAGCCACAAATGTCCGTTTAACAACACTGCGACGTGGCGGATGTGACTCGCACCAGAATAAAGTCACTACCCACCACTGCATACTGGCAAGTCGACTAGACACATAGTTCAGCTTTTCCCGACACGTGCAAGCATATGATACCCTCCGCCTATATGTTCCGTTTCACTGCACGTATAGTGCCTTGACAGGTTACACTACACACGACTGAATCCAAATTATCGCTGTGATAAGCAGCTGCCTGTAAACCTTGATTATGCTTTATTTTCGATGTCTCTAGGAACTTGAGAATAAAATATTTATTTATTTACTTAATTGACAATGCAGGCGGCTGGCAATAGAAAGACCCATATATGCAGCCAGAAAGTACTTACTCAACCTTGGTCTCTGGCGAAGTGTTCGCTTCGGTTTTCTCAGAGCTGACGTCCCACGCCTCATCGTTAGTGTCTATAGTTTCAAGCGTCGGTCTCATGGTGGTCCCGCGTTACTGCAACCTATACGATAGTTCGACATCCCTGTCCGTTTCCCGTAAGGTCACCTCAAGCAATTCAACTGGTCTTTGCTTGGCATTTTATCATATGCGGACCTGATCGAATGTGCGTGCAAATCGCTCACTTATGCACACGTGCTTTTCCACTGCGGCTCAGCAAAATTTGGTCACACAACTTTAGACCTATTTTCATTCGTCCTGCGTTTATAAGCTTCACCTTGTGATAATATTTACTCGATTACGCTCCAGTGCGTTTTACATTACCCTGAATGCTAAGTTCTGGTCAGTGTTTCGCCGATATTCAGGAGTCAAACGTCGCCTAGTTCCAACAAGCAGAGACACGGTTTAGTTTCACTCGATAAACCATTTCAACGGCTTTCGAACGAACTGTCACTCGGTTGAATCCAACCTTACTTGGAGCAGCTACAGTGCTCAAAGCAATTTCACCCTGCGCGTCCCATAGGCCAAGCTATAAAAGTTCTCAGAACCACATTGGTGTAACCTGCGCTACGTTCAAGCTGACACATTTTACTTACACACTAGTGAGGACAGTTTTCGAGCACGCAACTGCAACGTCAACACTGTAACCTTGCCGACAACGTCAGTAGCAAAACATATTTACCATAGCTGCAGTTGTTCAACTGGTTCGTAACCTTTGCTCAACAAGCGCGATGAATTGCGCCACAGTTAAACACCTATGTAGCGCTTGTAGAAAACTTAATAGCGGTTGTATTTCATGCAGTAACTGTTGCGAGTTTTTCCGTGCGAGTGGCCACTGCGTTAAACATGTGGCTCTTCGTGGAATTCACATCTACCCTACTGCTAAAAGCGTGCTCTTATTCTCTCAGAAATACGATCAGCCGCTAGCCAAGCTTAAGGAATTGATGCCCAGCAAAAGCACTACAGTTGTGGTAAGCACCGCGGACTGCGCAACCCAATCCTACTCCTTAAGTGTTGACTATATTCTGAGAAGAACTGCTGGTAACCCCGCATGGAGCATGACAACTAGAGCCCAGAACCTTAACTGCTGTTCCAATATTACATGTGGCTTGCATTTGACTAATGCCGTTCCCAGTTTGCTCGGAGTAGCTACACCAAAAGCTACTTCCATACGTCCATTGGTGTGCATAATATAGAAAATGGTGGTACTGGCGATAGTTGGGTTACGGTTGGGTCCCTATCCGAGCAGTCATTTAAAATTAACATCACGCCCAAATTGATCAAATACTGAGAAGCGATGCAGTTTTTTCTTAGTGCATACACCCACGACTTCCTCGTTACCTCTCCGAGTACTTCAATCATTAACCGGGATATGTCGAAAGGTGTAAAGAAACAACTACCTGTACTGAGCGTGGGTGCTCCAATATCCCAACACCTACGTCAACATAAATAGGAGGCAGGCATTTGGATGACTTTCACCAACGCGCTATTATTCCTAACCTAATCAATTATGCACGGTAACCAGTAAACTTCGTGAGTATTACGAGGCAACTCAACTCCAAGCACTTTAGAGAGCCAAGAATTCTGCGCTTCGTGCTATATTTTATCAACGAAGTGGAATCAGTATTGCTAAGGACAGGTTATCTCAGAAAGGAACACCGCTCAGGTGGAAAATTCCAGACATCCATCGGTGTAAGCGTTAACGAGTAAACAGCAACGTAGCAGACAATCGATAGGCAACTTCAACCGAAACCAACAGAACTTATTTCTAACCGCTGTGTCAAACACTGCTCCGGGGCTCAATGGCTTTATGATCATGGCGATAAATGCCAAGCACTATGAGCCGAGTTCCACTCCCAATTTGGCTATCTCTAACTAATCAGCCTCAACAAAGATGAAGCCGTCAGTCGTGGAGTGCAGGGATGGGAGAGAATCACACCGAAACCATCCATTTCGTTGACGGTCCCAGTGACATTATTAGTGGATGCTGACTTCAACGTCGACCGACGAAAAGAGTAAGGTTGCTGCTTGCAATTCGGCACACAGTGGGCGCTCCAAAACCCAAAAATCAACTGCTAACCGCTGTGTCAAACACTTTTTCAGAGCTCATTCGCCTTGTGATCATGGTGTTAACCGCCAGGCACTATGCGCCGAGTTCCTCCCCCTGCTTGGCTAGCTCTATCTGATGAGTCTAAACAAAGACGAACCCGTCCGTCTTGGAGTGCAAGGATGGGAGCGAACCCCACCGAAACCCTCCAAAACCACGCTTATTTACGGGTGTCCTGCAACTGAGGCCTGTGCGGAGCAAGATATCATCTCCCATGATAAAGGACAGTCGTGGTATATTTGTGAAACACTGCTTGGATGATGTGTCTGCGAAATCCATGTAACCCAGCTATGAAGGTAGTGTCCGGTGAGTGTTGAATCTTGCGTATCCGTCAAAATACTTGGTAGCACGGTTGCTAACAGCTGGTATATATTTCGTTGCAGCCTACCATCTGTGCTTCAGCTGAGGACATTTAGCGATATGCCTCCTACTGTTGGTATGTTTCTCAACGAACCAAAAGTGATGCGTCTATAAAGGAACGATGCGTCAGTAGTGTGCCGAATGCGCCCATACAACCCGTGGAAAATTATATTGACCAGATACTTAACACTTTACGTTAAAGAGTAGACACGGGACTAGGTATCCGGACGATGAATAAGACGTTAAACCCCACACCAAGTACCTATCGAACAAGCGAGTATTCGCCGGTCGGCGGAACCACGTATGCATCGCAAACCTTCGAAACCCTGCTTAAATCGGAGCAAATTGCAGGTGCAGATATTAACGCCCAGGGGCTTCGAATTAAACTTACCAAAGTTCGCCTACGTCTTGTTGAGGATGTTTGGGACCTAACTTCTTCTACCGAAACGTGGATACGCTAAGAGGTATTTGAGACTGTGGTTGCGAAAACTAAATAAATATTTTGTTATCGGCTATTAGACGCATGCCCATGGAGGCGTGCCAAGGTAGGTCAACTGTCCAAACAGGTTTTACGGCAATTGTAAAAGCGACAATAAAAGCATGTTCAAGCGTTCGAGCTTCAAGCTTTACAATAGTGGTAATGTGAAATAATAATTGGGCTGTCGTGAAATCGCGACCCGTTTGTAAGGCCATATATTGCCGTCATATACCAGCGAATAATAGCTTAAGAATCCTGAATGATCAAGTAGAAGCTAACTGAAGTGCAAGATCAAGGGTTGTGTAACGATATACCGAGTACGTGTGTATCTAAAGCAAACATAAACTGTGATATCGCAGAAAGTAAAGAGACGACAGCATAGGTTGATAAAGAAGTTTCAGTGTAACGAATATATCTATCATGTTGACGATAGTTGACCAGCCAGTGTGCAATTATGGGCTGCGACTTTCTTCGGCAGCCAGTAGCATTCGCCACGTTGCAGTGTAGTTAAACAGATATGTGTGGCTTCCCATAGGGAGTAGGCTTGCCTACCAAAATGCCACCACTTCCTGAAACACTGCTGTTGGTCCATTGAATGGCTAGATGTGACTGGATATGCTCCTTGCTGAGCGTTATTTGCAGCCAAGTGGCGTCCCATTTTTCCCGTAGCTGATGCGGTTGGCGAGAGATTATATCGTTCCTGTGTCCTGTTATGTGCTTACTGAATGGCTGGGCCTGATTTGTATGCACTGCCTTTAATATTTTTTTATGTACGATGCATCGGTCGTATACATAACCACGGAGAGTCTCCGCGGGATATCTATTGAAATAGGTTGCCATGTGGTTCCAACCCAAACCTCAATCAGTTTACCGATTGCTTCAGTTGGCACAACATGCGCTCCGAGTTATCGCAATGGGCCAAACTCTGTAGCGCTTACCAAACCAGCAAGATCCAGCGTTACAATATAACCGTCCCTGGCACATTTGCTCTTCCCGGCGCCCGGTTCAAACATGTTCAGTTTGAAATCGTTAAGTACTTGTCTCCGTACAAAGGTCTTGTCTACTTATTGGCATGTGTTCAGCGATAGTTGTTGGCCACTCACTGTTGCTTTACGAGATGTTTCTGCAGAAACCGTGGCGCGAACTTTCGTTGAAGACTGACTTGCTGGCTTTGGCAAGTCAGCTACCATTACTATTGGGAGAGACACTAAATTCAACTCGGCTTCGTCTCATGATTAACTTCTTGCTTGGTTGTTTCCACCTATTGACACCGCCTGTCACCCAGCTGTCAATCCCATGGTTGAAAGTTTCCAGCGTTGAGTTAAACCCGCAATTACTGCTTTGCAGTCGAACTCACAGTTGTCAGAACGTCTAGTGTTCATCTTGCTTGGTATTTGGAACGCCAGTAAAGAGGCTAGTAACTGTTTTCAGCTGAGTTGGTCTTCCGCATTAGCCTCAGACTTCTCGGGGAAATGGTGCTAGAACCATGGGTGGCTGCAGTAATTGCTCCGACGTCGTACGTTACCGGCCTGAGGCAACATGTTAGCACAATTCATTAAACACTACCTCGGATCAGTCCTCGGGATCAACAGGTACATGCTGATTTGCGCACTTGCCCTTCATTCTTCTGCGTGTCTATTCTGTCTGTAAACCTCTGACTCCGCCTTACGAGGACATGTACAAGATCATTGTCCAGAAAGAGCAGCAGTTCGAGCTGGGCGGCAAAGGTTCTCAGCCTCCCGTGTGTATCGACCGCCTGAAGTCAGGCCACATTAAGACGCGAGCACTACCAAAACCCAAGGACATTCCTGTCACCGACCAGCAGACCTACCTAAGTACGCTTCCTACACAGCCTGTGTTTAACGCCTCTGTTCCTTCTACCGCACCCCAAGCATCTGACGACAGAAGCAATCATTCGCATCACCGAGCACGCTTTGGACATCCAGTCGTTCTCCCTGCAGACTACGATAAATGAGACACAGTATCGAGCATTCGTCATAGTGGTTCATCCGCTTGACGGGAGCACTGTAGCAGTTTACTGTTCTATCATTACTGTCGTACCTTCCTATTCTTATTTCAATTATCTATGGTATAGGTTGATGTTAACTGACCAAAAGCAGCTCACTTTTTGGGTATTCTTTGTTTTCTGGTTTTGGCTACGCGCGCGACGCTGTAGATCGTTGGTCTGCTTGCATCTTTCCTCGATTAGCGTATCTAACGCGTCGAATTATCGTCTTCCAAATCCGGATTGTGCAACCAAAAATCGGGCTACGGAGTATCGGGCTTTACCGAAGGTCTGGTCAGACATTCTAACTTTATGGACGGAGTATTGTTGTCTAGGTAAGCTCTTATAGTTTTGTCTTCCCAATAGAATTAGAGCTCCTAATCCAACCACTAGATTTCTAGTCTGTCATACAGTGTAATTTTTATGCTGCCGAAGACATTGGTAGCGACTGTACCGACGAGTTACCGCTGCCTCTACTGAAGTAACTGCCGATTGTCGGCTAGAGGGAAAATGGAGCTGCTGTGCGTCGAATTGTTGTGGCTACACATGAATGCCATTCGAGCCCTACTAGTCGTACGCAGGTTTGGAAGACGGCAAGGCGGCTCCTGCCTACGTAGTATGTGCCAGACCAACTGCCATTGTGTACGTTACTTCTCATGTAAATACAAAGCTGGTTACATAGATAGAACCAATAGAAGACTGGGTACCCAATGAAGGGCTATATGTCCGTCTGGGTCCAGTGAGAGTCCGCAATGTAAGGATGCTTCGTTCTAGCGTTCACGCAAACTGCAAGCTTCTTTGATCGGTATGCAGTTATTGACTTCATAGCACGATATTGAGGTCAAAACTGCGTTCAGCCTACTTCTGCGACATACAAATTATTAACTGCTGCGGTTCACCGACGCTTTTGCCACTGGCCGGATTAAACTGGGGCTTTGTATTCGAAAGCAATTAGCGTTCCGTTGCTAGTTACGCTGCACATAGAGACGAAAATTTTCCGTTTCGATTCCTTTTGTTTGTTGGTCTGCAATCACTGACAACTGCAGATAATCTCGATTTGTCTTTATTAGCACTGAATTGGTGACAGGAATTCATGCAACGGGGAACTTAGTCTTCTTGCCATCTGTTCTGACAATTACGAGATTGTTGTGGCCTATTTATCGCGTAGGTGCCGATCTCAAAGTCCAAATCTACGGCCCAAAAAGAAACTCGAACTACCTCAACAAGGAGCAAACCTGCGAGAAAACTAACCGAAGTACATATTAGACGAAATCATTGGTTTATAAAGTCCTCCTGCATGCTGAACGTGAAACTGTAAATGATTAAGACTTTAATGGGCTGCAGCAAAGTCTTAACCATGAGGCAAGTGAATCATCTAAGAGCTGAAATACCGAACGCTATAGCCGATAGATTTTGTTATGGTAGTTGTTCCTTAAGCTAAGGAAAAAATTAAACAAATATTTTATTTTCGACGTAGTGAGGCACAACTTTTGGACATGGTCAGCTTGCGGTTTAGCTTGTGGTTCACCTGCGTCTAAATCATTGACTTCCGGCGTCAGTCCGTTCATCATCTTCGTGTTAACTCCCCTATAGACGTAGGAATTGAAGTCTTGTCTTCGGGGTTGAAGTCTGCTGGGCGAATACGGGATGGGTCAGAGCAAGTCTAACGGCAACATGCTACGCTTTGCTGAGGCATCCGGATAGGAACGACATTGTAACTGTTTTGCATTTTCGACCCAAACCTTAGAATTAATAACGACGTCATACGTGTCCTTGCCAGTTTGACGAACAATATGTCCTGGAGTGCGGCCATCCTGGCTTTTTCGGTTGTATTTTGCCAGTTCAGGTTGCCCTTTGAAGAAACCTTCATTCTGAGCACCGTTTCATGCTGAAATGCTGTAATGTTTTGCAGTTTCGTTTCCGGCTATTCCTGTCAACTGGCCAAGTGAAATCGAAAGTTGATCGCAACTTTCGTTGCATAAGTGCTTCAGGCAAGGAATAACCTTTAGGCATCTGAGGATTTGGAGGTATCCCGTAGTTAACAAGAAACGTCTCAAGGTTCTCAGCGGTCGGTTCCTCCAACTTCGACTTCAATGGTGTTTTCTTAAAGGTGTCCACTAATCTCTGGACAGTTCGACAATGGATGGAATGGAGGTGACAAAAGTTGGGTTGTGCACTTTTGCTGCGGAAGTACTCAAACTCGCTTAACAACACCAAGTTCTGTAGTCAGTCATTACCATGTCCGGATACCAGAAGCTATTGTAGACCTGACGAAGTACACTGTTGGTCGCTGAATCAGTAGTCCTTGACATGTGCAATGACTCTGGCCGCTTACTGTAGGCCTCAACCGGGATGAGGAACTTGTTTCCATTAATGGGTCTTGCGTAGTCGTCCTGGAACACTGACCACGGATTTCTAGGGTCCGGCCAAAAAGGAGCTATGCTTTACTTGTCGACTTCGAAGCAACTGCGCAATTGGAAAAAGCGCGGGACTAGCTCTTAAACTTGAGCATCCAGATAGGACAGTTGTAATAGTGGATGAAAGCTCAAGGCGGAAATGCTTGCCCGCCACAATACTGTTGATCAAACGATCGTTTGAGTGGGCAATAGCTTCTTAAAACATACAGCTTGTTGTGTTCCTCTAAGCATGGAAAATCGTGCGTTTGTATGGAGTGTCGCTGCGAGTGCTTTCTGTTGACGCTGCTGGGTGAACCAGACCCAAAACCTGGTGCTACAGGCGCTGATGTACCAAACCACAATCGCACTTGTTTGCAAAACTTTAGTTCCATTACCTTATGCTCTACAAATGACAGAAAGCTTTTTCCGGATTGCTGGCTGGCCTGCAAAGCTAATTGAATTGAAGTTGATAAGCCGCTCTTGTTAGAAAACTAGCATAGATAATACCAAATAGCGATGTTCTATTATTGCATCGGCGGAAAAGCGAGACGGATATTGGAAGCCTGGAACTTCTGTGCCTATGCTGAAAAACCGGGTATCTCAACAATAATCCAGTGGCTGGGTAATTATCGCTAGCGCCGCTCCACCTATTTTGCTCGCTGCTGCCGTTTGGCTAACGTCTGCTCACTTAATATTGAATGCAGGCAAGAGAAACAAGGGCTATCAATAATTAATAAGTGAAATCGCGAAGAGTCTAAAAGGATTATTGCGACACCGTTAATTCAAAGACAAGCGGTACCGTCAAAACCTTGATTCAAAAGCCACCTTTAGTAACCTGTTTGAGACCTATCGCAGCGGAATGCAGTTCAGTGCAACATGGAGTTGTCAGAAATGTCGAAACAACTTGACGTTATATCTGAAATGGAAGGCTGTGGTAAAGGTTTGCAAGAAAGCAAGGAATGGACTTAGCCAAGCAGGAAAGGCGCATGCGGATCCTTAGGTAATGCTACTTGGAAAAAGTACCCCTACGGAGGACGGCAGCAATCTAGCACAGCTTTTGTTCAAGGACAAAACAAACCGAAAGCTCGCCCGCGGTAAAAGTGGAAACGACAACAGCAAAACTCGAAATACGAAAAAAGGAAAAGGAAGGGTGGGTTGGTGGCGGAAAGCTGTGGCGGAGGGACTCGCCTGCGGAAGTGCAGTCGTTCAGGCGGTCGAACGAATGGGCGTGTGAGTTTTAAATATTCAGCTAGTTGTAATTTGCCTCAAAATAGGGAATAGAGTTTGTGTACAGAGCCTTGCGCGTTCCTTTTTGGTTGACACGACGGGGCGAACCAAGCCCAAAGCAATTAGTACATGTATCTTCTGGCTAATGTTTTCCTACGGTTTATTCCGGTGTGTCCGGTGTGGAACTGTTTCAATGCCTTCGGCTGAGGTTACGTGGGAATCACTACCCGTTCTGCAACGAGTAGACAGCCGTCTGATGACAGGAATTGCTACGCTAATGAAACTAATGCTGTTAACTGCCTTGTATCTTCTGCGTTCATTTTGGACTGTGGAAGCAACTCACTTGCTGGAGAGGGGACAGTTAAGGTTGCGACAGGTATCTTGGAGGCTGCTAATGAGCTGGCTTTAATGGCATCTGCAACAACGCAATGAACTACAGGCTCAATCATAATGCTTGGCACTACAAAATTCTCTGGCTCCTGTCGCTTTCTGTCCATGAGACTTGACAAATCGTCGGTCTGTCAAAGGTTCCCAGTCGATTGGCTGTTGATTTCGAAGGTATTTCACAAAAGCGTTAAGGCCGATCCATGTAGGCTATTCGTTAAATACACGGGAATGGCTTTTGGAACCGAAGGTAGAAACTAGCGGCTTGTGATGCGTGACTAGAATAAAATGACGACTATAAAGCGTTTTTTGAAATTTCTTAATGGCGTAGTTGAAGGCCAGCTTTTTTCAACTTGACTGGTTGCCTACTGCGGGGCGCCAGCGATCGGGCAGCGTGAGAAATGCCTCGACTGTTCGGTCAAGAAAGTAGTGAAATACAAACGTAATAACACCGTACTTAGACGCATCCGTAGCAACAATGCTATCCAGGTTCGGATTGTAATTATGCAATAGCAGGTTTGCTGATAGCATGGCTTTGACGTTGTCAAAACATGCTTGCCTTCCGTGCTCCAACACTACTCGGAACCTTTAGAAACTAAGGCTTTCAGTGTGCCCCTTAAATCATGTATTACTGGTGAAAATGCACTGTACTGACTCACGGATTCCAAGAAGGATTCTAGCGTCGTCACATCAGGTGGTGGAAGCAATTTCTGGATGGTCTCAATATTAGCTGCGTATGATAATCAACCAATTTGATCAATGACGAATTCCAAGTACCTTTTTGGATCCAAAGAGATAACACGCCGTTCCTACCTTAGGCAAGCGCCATAACATTGGACTTGCTTAAGCAACTTTTCAATCCGGTTCTCTAGATCCACCGGATGGATATCAATGATTATGATTTTAATAATAAATGATGGCTTTTTCCCGGCAATGCAGGGCACGCTTGCCACTTCAAGATCATGCTAATACAAGTAGATTTGGTCGGTAATTGTATAAAAGTACAGCTTGTTAACCAGTGCCATACTAGATTAGTGTTTTTGTGTAAAGTTGCATCTATGTGCTAGTGGGCATTGTGAGTGAATTTGTGTATTTTACCTGAAATCCTTAGTGTGTTTGCTACGTGCTCTATGGTTTGGAAAGATCAAAGGAACTCTTCGATTGCTAAGATGTTTGTGAACTGGGGATTCTCCGGAAGGGGAAGAGGCCGTGATATTATTCATTGGCGAGGCACTTCTGCTAAGTCGCAGTGTCGTTGAACGCACCTTTGCAGCTTTTACGGAGAGAACGCTAGCCAGACGAAATCCACGACTTCCTGGAAAACTGCTGCTGAATTATTCCTTGAACGGGATTAGCCCAAAACAACCATGTGACACCACTTGGAGGTTGTTTGGCTATCCAGCCACTCAGCTCCTCAAGGTTTGCTGCAGCAGATGGCTCGGCTTGTAACATGGTGTCCATAGTCTGTGAAAAAATGACAATGGAACAATGGAACAATGGTATATGACGGGTAAAAAAGCATACACTTAACGAGTCCCGCAGGTTGGCAATGGAAATACTAACAGATTGGCAAACCACATAAGTGGTTGAAGTAAGGAGCGTCAGTGAGATAAAAGGTTGAAGTATAACAGTTTTAGGGGATAAAGTTGTACGACGCAAAAGTGGCTAAGAAATTGTTATCGTTGGTGATGGTAGCAAATAAAAATGGAGTACTCACCGGTTCGCACAGATTTACGACCGTGAATTTGGGGTATAAATCCAAAGAGGCTGGTCAGCCTAAATATATACAAGCGTTTTCGTTCATAAAACAAAGCGCAGGGCGCTCATTGGGACGTCCAATCGTTTTTTAAACGTATCTAATGTGGGGGCACAAACTACTGAGTTTGGAAGGTCGTTCCAAGGCCCGCAGACCCGGAGGGAAAAATAGGTTCTCCGACAGTCTAGACGACTGTACTGTTGGCACAGCTTTAAACTGTTACCGCGAAGGTTATTGTTCGGGCTGAGCTTCAAGAGGTGGCGGCATACGTGCCTGGGATCGCTCAATATCTGGTACACTAGTATGAGGTCTCTACGAAGTCGCCGGTACCGTCCGCTGAACACACCGAGTATCTCCAGTCGTTCCTGGTAAGGAGTGTGGCGCAAGCCCTTGACGACATTCGTTGCTCGACGCTGTGGGGTCTCAAGCGCTGCATGGTCACGTTTTAGCCAGGGTTCCCAGGCCTGGATTGCATACTCCACGTGAGGACGCACGTGGGCATTCAGCATCAAAGAGAAGATGGATGGGTCCAAAATTCCGAATGCTCTTCGCAGGAGTCCAACGTGCTGGTTGCCCCTTTTAGAAGCGGAATCTGACTGTTCGGAACACCCGAGGTCTTCCTGTACCAGCACACCCAAGTCGCGTTCCTGAGTGGTGGTCTTCAGATCGTGTGCCCCAAGCTTGTAGACGTGGACTTGTCGATGGCGGATATGAACAACGCGACATTTGTCCACATTAAACGGCAGGGTGTTTCTCACCGACCAATTCCAGGCCTCATTCAAGTCACGCTGTAGGACTTCATGATCGTCCGATCGTTTTATCGCCCGCCAAACCTTGAGGTCGTCCGCGAAGAGTAAGAATTTCGACGTAATAACTCTTACTAGATCGTTAATGAAAAGCAGGAACAAACGAGGCCCAAGTACCGAACCCTGCGGTACGCCGCATCCCACTCGAATCAGATCGGAAAAGGATGATCGAACTCTAACTACTAATTGCCGTTCAGAGAGAAAGTTACCGATCCATCCTAACAACGGGTCTCCGATACCGTACTGTTGGAGTTTAATGAGCAGGATTCGATGATCCAGGCGATCGAAGG
Organism: Dicrocoelium dendriticum; assembly: GCA_944474145.2. NCBI lineage: Eukaryota > Metazoa > Platyhelminthes > Trematoda > Plagiorchiida > Dicrocoeliidae > Dicrocoelium > Dicrocoelium dendriticum. The sequence goes on along the minus strand of OX104063.1, from coordinate 120,674,215 downwards.
CTTTCGAAAAGTCCAAGAATGCAACATCGACTCCTGTTCCCTCATCGACAGTCTCGGTCCAGTTGTCACGAGCTATCAGCAGATTCGTCGTACATGAACCATGTTGACGAAACCCATGCTGTTCTGGCGCAATTATGCCGTAGTTTTCCAAGTATCCCATTAACGCATCTGCTATCACCGCTTCCATGACTTTGGCGATCACAGGCAGAAGCGTTACGGGGCGGTACTTGACAGGATCCGATCGACTTCCTGCTTTGTATATGGGCGTTATTACACCTTGTTTCCACCTCGAAGGTACGATGTTCTCATCGAAACAGCGCTGAAAAAATGCAGCTAGTGGTTCGGCCAAGTGGATGGCAGCTACCTGTAATGTTTTCGGGTGAATGTTATTGGCCCCGGGAGAGCTGTGTGGACGCAAGGATAGCAGCTTTTGCAGCACCATTTCTGCAGTGAACGTGACGTTGGATAAAACGGGCGGTGGGGTAACTAGTGGCGGAATATACGTCGAGGCTTGTACACCTTGGAAGATTGGGGAGTACTGGGCCCGTAATGCGTTGGCCGCCTCTTTCGCAGTATGTGTATCCCCTTTGGTCGTATTAAGTGGTGGGATTCCCCGTTGCACCTTACGAAGTCCATTCACATGTTTGTAAAGAAGCTTTCTGTTCGAACAGGTGCCGTTTATACCCCGTGATGGGCTAGTGTATCGGCGGTGAGCATTGATAGTCAGCATCTCTCGTGAATACTCAGTAGCTTCCACTTAGAGACTTGCGTCCTATATGTTCAGTTTGACGAATAGCTCGCCAGAATTTAGCCTTGCGAATGAATCATCCGGCAGACGCAACGGGTATAGGTAACTTGCTAGTGCAGCATTAAGACCAGTTGGAAAGACCGCACAAACTCGGAATTTCCCAGTTGTTTTTTTGACTACAACGTAGGAGCCGCCAAAAAGGAGTAGTTCACAGTTTGAAGAACGCGGCTTGTTGCTTTCTTTACAATTTCTGATTATTAGTTTGTAATGCCGCAAATGGTGCTGGGCATTTGGTTTGGAAGACAGGTTTCGTGTCAGGACAGAGAAACAACACAGCCTTTGTTTTTGGATATATCGTGCTTAGCCCGGAATACTTGAGTGCATTTGTGGCGAAAACCCTCTAACTGCACATTACTTGGAGTAGTGGTCACCGACTGAACACACGACTGAGTACACACCGAAGTAGGGGTGAATTGCAAGTGTCTAAGTTTTGCCATCCAGCCAACGCCCGAAAGCTTATATTTGGGCAACCGGAGAGGTAACACACTGCACAGAATTGCAAAGTATGGAAAAACAGTACCTCTGAGTTTACTTTGGAGTTTGAAGACTCTACCGGAAGTATTTAGCGCTGTGCGAGTTGTTGGCTTTAGAGGTGCTCGACCGATCATCTTTCATGTGCTTCTTGACAACAAAGTAATAGCTGATGCTGTATCGAGCTGGAGACGCACAGAAGTGTTGCTGTGCTGCAATGCCACATATATACGTCGGTGTGTTGCTTCCGCTTCGAAAGAAGCCATTACAGGAGTTATGTTATACCTTGATTTTCGTCCACCTATTTGCATTGGCTTGACTGAGTCTTGGGAAGCTTTGCACGGTTTGTGCGGCAATGCTCTTCTTTGTATTCTCCTTTGTGACCTTTCTGACGGCGGTACTTTTTGAATGAGCATAGTCAGACAAAATGCGAACCAGCGCACTGCGGAAAGGCTGTTGGGAATTCGTTGAGGATGCCACTTCTAGAGGAAGCGGTGTTTATTGTCACGGCGTGCACCTTACTGCAGCCAGCAACATATTCTTGTCCAAGCACGACAACAACAAACAGGGACACTCTGCGAAGAATGATCGCAGATGCATGGTAACGTCCCGCTCCATCTTACTAAGCAAGCGGGTACGAATCCACGAGCCACGAAACACTTGAAGACAACGAACCAATACCAGCTATTTGACTTAGTCTTCCGTCATTTCCTTAAGCCTAGGATGCTCACATTGACGATTAACCGTGGACGCATACGACACAACATAACCACAAGCACTTTTGACAAGATTCAAACAGGAATACCGCACCTTAAACGTAGAGGACTTTTCCCCAAATATTTCTTTTAACAGTTTAACGATTTTGTCGAAGTTAAATGTCTTAGCACTGCTAGGAAGAATAAACTTCACAAACCTTTCGTGTTCCTCAGTTCCCACCTATGGCAGAAGCGACCATAAGTTCCAATCATCATCTCTTTCAGTCAGCTCTGTCCGGCGTGTATCCTTCAGTTTGCTGTACCAAGCTTCGAAAGTGCATCCGGCGTCTAAGCCATAGCTGAATTCTGTGTTGCTTCCGAAATTGCACCAACGGATGTCAAGTTCTGTCAGTTGAGGGTGACTGCTTATATACTTTCTGCGGCAGCGTATTAATCAGCCGCACCTGTGGTGCCTCAATAGCATATGTTTCTGCTACAGGGTAAAGGCGAGATCTTCCATAGAATATTGCAGCATTGGAAGTTATTCAGTATTGTATTCTGTTCTGGCCCTCTATGTATCGCGTACGTGCCGACCTCAAAGCCTTAACCTTCAACCCAAACCAATTCTAAGAACGTCAACAAAAACACTCCCTAAGGAGAAGAACAAAAGAGGTACATAGACGATTTACTTGGTTTATATAGTCCTCCTGGACGATGACCTTGAGAAAGTAAATGTGCAAAACCGTCATTGGTTGTAGCGTCGCCGTGGTCAGGAGACAAACGAATCATCTAAGAGAGGGACCGTTTAACAATACGCGGGATTTCAAAATAATGATGGTGCCTCAAGGTGAAATTGATCTAAGGCTCGAGGAAAATGTGGTGGAATTGTGCAAACTAAAGGAAGATTGTTCTTTCAGCAGGTGTAGATACCCACAAAGTCTCCGTTTGGAATGTAGTTGATTAAACGTAGTAGCTTGTACTTCTCGTAAAAATACAAGTGTACTGCCAAGGAGCTGCCTTAATTTGGGTTCGAAAATAAAAAATTATTGCTTGCAATGGGAGGGAAGCGTATGTTGGATTAATAGTGCACCGTAACATGAACATATTGATGGTAATTGTATGTGATGGAGGAAATGTGCGCTTCTCCGTATGTGTTTGTGCCTTAAACAGTAGTAATGAAAATGGGAATTGTAATAACCTGCTACATATTGCATAAAATACCGGATGGAACTACGGATACACAAACCTAAATCTGATTGTATGTATACGTAATGAACGCTTGTATGCACAAGCATAAATAAATAAATAAATAGTTTATTCTCGTCACTGCGAGGCAGACCATCAAGGACGTGATCGTGGTATTGCAGACATGTATGATCGGCAATTACACAAATTAGTACATTTTGACCAATAGCATAGGAATTTATGTGTGTGTTGAGATGTAAAACAATGTTTAACTGTGTATTTGGAAGGGGACATGTTGTGTGAGTAGGTAAATGTGATTGTGTGTGCTTTCGTTCGTTGTGTTCGCCATCAAAGGTGGGAATCAACGGAAAGCTTTGAATCAGATGACGTCCGTGCTGTGTGAATGATCCTCCGGAAAAGGGAAGAGTCAGTGACTTTACTTAGTGGCGAGTCACATCCGCCACGTCACAGTGTTGTTGAACGGATACTTGTGGCCTAAGTACAAATGTTATATTTATACCTGTTATTGTGTTGGCGCGAATCCTGGTTGTCTCGTCGTGCAACAGAGATGGAAATGGCCGCTGCCCTTGGTAACCATCGTGAGTTATTCCGTCTTATACGAGAAACGTGCAGCAGGAGACCTGGTGTTAGTGAAACAATTTGTGACGAGAGTGGACAGTCTATCCACAATTTATCAAAACGTCTGGAAGGTTGGGCTGAGCACGTTGAAAGGCAATTTAATCGGTCAGAATTGTTAGGTTTCTCGCCGACCGGTGATCGCCCTGCTCCGTGGGCTGTTCCTTTGGATCCACCCTCTCGCTCAGAAGTCGAACATGAGATCAAACTGTTGAAGTTAAATAAAGCCGCGGGACCTGATGACCTTCCTCCAGCCCTTCTCAAATTCGGGGGACCTGCTCTTGTGGATGATTTACGCGAGTTACTAGTGAGACTGTGGGAGCAGAAAACTGTCCCAACCGATTGGAGCCGCTCCATCATAGTCCCAATTTTCAAAGGAGGCTCACGATCGGAATGCGGCAGTCATAGAGGAATCAGTCTGATCTCCATCGCCTCCAAATTGCTCGCCTCTGTCATCCTGCACAGACTGACTGGCACTCGTGAAAGCCAGATTCGTGAGCAGCAAGCTGGATTTCGTCGAGGTCGTGGCTGCATTGACCACATCTTCACTTTGCGTCCGTTGTTGGAGCACCGTCACATATATTGGCGGCCCACCGTCGTCGTGTTCCTCGATATCAAAGGTGGATTCGATTCGGTGGATAGACTTGCACTTTGGGACTGTCTACTCAGAAAAGGTGTACCTGAGAAATATGTAAATATTATCCGAGCATTATATTTGCGTAGCTCGGGCAGAGTGAGGGCTTACGGCAAGTTGTCGTCGCCCTTTAATATCTCCAGCGGCGTGAGACAAGGGTGCCCGCTGTCACCTTTCCTCTTCAACTTCGCTGTTGACGAAGTCATGGAAATCGCGTTCACAGGACACGACTTAGAAGGTGTGGAGCTACTCCCAGGAGAACGACTTCTTGATTTAGAGTATGCTGATGATATTGCCCTCATCTGTGACAGCTCACAAACGTGCCAAGCGGCACTGGACAGATTAGCACTAGCTGTCCGTCACTTCGGGCTTTGCTTCGCACCCACGAAGTGCAAAGCGTTCCTCCAAGATTGGTCTGGACCGCCTCCTACGCTGACCGTTGGTGGGGATCAGCTAGACGTCGTTCAAAAATTCAACTACCTGGGAAGTTGTATCCGCGCCCGTGGGATTGAAGATGAAATCACGAATCGTATAGCAAAAGCTCGGGGCGCTTTTGCTAACCTTGACCACTTATAGCGCCGGCGCGACATCACTCTTGCCCTGAAGGGTAGAGTGTGCAATGCAGCACTACGTTCGACCCTATTGTGCGGTTGTGAAACCTGGCCGCTTAAAGCAGCGGACCTGCAGAGGCTAGTTACGTTCGACCACCGGTGCCTTCGTAATTTAGCTCACATTTGGTGGGAACACCACGTGAGTAACGAGCGTGTTCGACGCCTTGTTTATGGCACAGGAAAAGGATGTGAACCGCTCAGCACCGTTATTTCACGCATCAGGCTCCGATGGCTCGGTTACGTGTTATGCATGCCAGCCCACCGACTTCCGCGACGTGTGTTGTTTGCGCGCCGGGGGTGTGGATGGAAGAAGAGGTGGGGTGGCCAAGCGATGACTTGGTCCAGAGGAATGAAGACTCTCACTTCTGAGCTGGCCTCGGTTGGAGCTTCTCGGCTCCCTGGTTGGGGACCGAAAGACGATGAACACGTTTGGTTGGACACGCTTGCTGAAATCGCTGGGAGCCGACCTCAGTGGCGTTCGTGCTGTGAGTTTCTTTGTCCCACCCCATCCCTCTTAGCCTCCCCTCCAACCACGATCTCATTACTTAGCCTTATATAATTTTGCATAATAATTTTTTGGGTGCACAGCAGCCGGCTGGTAGCTTACCGGAACGATGCCCATCCGTTACCGGTAGCTCAGCCAGCTTTAACCAGTTGCTTTTTCTCTCTCCCTTTTTCTTTTTATTGCGGCATAGTAGCTGAGGTGTTTCCCACCTCTAGCTAACGTGTATGATGAAGATGATGATGATGACTGTGTTGGCACATGTGTGTATAAGTGCTTACATTTAAGTATTTGTTCATTGGTTTGTGGAGGGCAATCTGGGAGACCCTTGTCATCTCCGTCGATTCCTATTCAGTACAGGTTTGCCGCAACCGGCCGCGAAGCTGCATTCCTCTGGGGAACGTCGCCGTTGCGGTAGGAGCAACAGAGCCTTGCCTTGCTCATCAGATGGCATTCAAGCAACCTTTTGAAACGTTCCTCTGTCCGTGCACAAGAAATAATCTCCGGCAGGCTGTTCCAATCATGCACTACACAAATTGATAGGGCAGCCACTGAACGAACGTGCAGTATTTGGCGCTTGTACATCTTTTGCTTGTGGCCTCGTGTCGAGCCGTCCACAGTGAGCGGAAAGTGCTTTCGTACCGCACTCCCGAGTTCTCCTCATAGGATCCGTCTGGTGCAGATTAGCTCATCACGGTGACGACCATAATCCATTGGGAATATGTTCAGTTTTCTGAATCGAAGAGCGTAAGCAAAACCACGGAGTTTCATGACGGATTTCAAGTCATGCATCTGAACTCTTTCTAGCGGGTCGCGTTCAGCTTATAAGTGAATAGGTGGCTGGAAGCACATACTCCAATATCCGTCTTATATGTAATGTGAACGGAGTTCTGAAAATTGCCGGTTTGATATGGGAGGATGACCTCCGTAGAGCACCCAGCATCCTGTTTGCGGCCGCGACCGTTCTCAATTTGTCTTGGGGAGTTCTATGGTCATAAGCCACTATAACCCCAAGACCTTTCCTGCAGAACATGCTTGAGAAGCTACCCACCGAATGACAACGGGTTGGCAATCGGAAGAGCAACACATTTGTCATAGTCAACGGGCAGTAGCCACTTGACCGACCTATCGCAGCTAGTCCAGCGCCGTTTAGAGTAGGTCAAACTATCCCAGACTATCTAGTTCTGACCACAGCATGAGTTTATCAGCATAGACTAAGTAGTCGGCTTGAAGAGCTGCAGGCGGGTCATTACTGTAGAGCTTGAAAACTTCCGGCCCAAGAACAGAGCCTTGTTGTGCTCCGCTAGTCATGGACACGGAGCCGGACAGCCTTCGGTTCACCTGCACTTGAAGAGCCCGATCTCTCAAGAAATCCACAACCCATACAAGAACGTACCCGTTGACGGCAATTCCCCGGAGTTTGAGCAGAAGTCGTCTGTGTGTGTCTTTGTCAAAGGCCTTGCTGAAGTCAATGTAGATAGCATCTAGGTGTCTCCTGTCGTCTACTGCTTTGACCCAAGCTTCTCTGGCAACAAACAGGCAAGAGGTGCAGGAGAGAGCCCTGCGGAATGCATGCTGAGCGGGGAAGGTGGCGCACAGGCTTTCGCAGTGGGTGTGGAGGGCGCGCTTGACGATCCGTTCTATGGGCTTGCATATTTCAGACCTCAGGCAGATCGGTAGGTAGTTTGCAGGATCGTGCCAGTTCCCTCCTTTGTACTTAGGCTTTGCATTCCCTATTTTCCAGTCAGATGGTGGGCGTCCACCTACAAAAGAACGCCGAAATATTTGCTTTATCTGCTCAGCATTGCATTCTGCTACCATCTTGAGGAAAATGGGCTAAGTCCAGCTGAGCCCGGTGCAGAGTTAGGGTTAAGTTCAATAAGATGTCTCTTTACTATGTCGGGAATGCTTATGACATGCTCAAAGAAGGATAATGCGTTGTCAGATCAACAGCTGGTAGTGACGGTTCCACCGAGTACATGGAGGTGTACTGCGAGGCAAGTAGTTGAGCCATCTCGTCATCTTCGTAGAGCGCTGTGTCCTCTTCCTGTCGGGACAAAGCGGGGATACCAATGCCAGTCTTGGTGTTTCGTTTCAGGTATCATAACAGCTTCTTTGGGAATGTTCGGGGTTGCCTGATAAGGCAGTATTCGCATTGTGACCGTTTCTGGCGCTTTCTTAGTGAATGGTTTTCTGATCACTTGGTACGTTGAGAAATCTGACATTGCCCTTGGTGACTTGAATACCCACAATTTGCGTCGTCTGTTCATCAGGGAACTCACCTCGTTCCATACAGGGGGCCTATGGAGAAAGTCCTGCCCTTGGTGATAAGAACATTTTTTGGTGGCTGACACCATCTACGTGCGTAGTAAGTGGCATGCATCAACAAGGTCCAGGGATTGTGGAGCGATTCCGCCTGTGGTGCTTGCCACTTCTTGTAGTCTAGATGAGACAACACGCTACATGTAGCGATGGCCTGGCCCTTGCTCGTATATGGCAAGGCGACACGCTTAAAGGAGGAAATTTAGTGTGGTCACTCCGGTAGAGCGGTTGAAGAATCTTCAGTCCATGGATATCAAAGAGCGTTAGTATGAGGACGAAATCTGGTAGGTTTGGTGTTTTACCATCATCTGATCAGTGAAATGCTCTGGGACTAGTACGAGGCCTAAGGATGTGTCGGTCTCCGGCTCTCAGAGTTCTCTCTGACTACCGGGATATTACCGGTGATTTTTCAGGACTGATCGATTCATACTTCGCACGAGAGCGCCCTTGGCTTCACCACACTTTGGTAGTAAAACCTTTTCATCCTGACTATCGTCTCCTAATTGCTCTCACGATTTACTCTTCGCACTGCCGTCCGCATTCTTCCGCTCATAGCTGATCCTTTAAATTTCCTTTTCTTCTTAAAACGTTGCCTTACCTATGTTGCTCCCGCATTCGGTCTCAACCTAGTTGTCCTTAGTTTCACCTAAGATGGGGCTCGCATTGGGCCTGCTGTCATCATCGTCGGTATACCTGTTACTATCCAACAATCATATTAATCGCTCAACTTTGTCAACTCGCTTTGTTATATCCGTCTCTTGACCCTGCGCGTGCAGATCCTTCTTTCTACCTAGTAGTTGTAGTTTGAGTCACACCAGCGACGTGATGTAAAGAACGCGCTTGCAAATCATGTATACTAAACAAAATTACATAAATTTTAATGTATCATACGCACCGTTGCGCGCCACCAGTCTATGTTTGTGCTTCTTGCTCCATTGCTGTCTTTCTGTTTGGCTGCCTCTTGTCCGTTGCCCGTTTTCGCCCGAGATTTCCACAGATACATCAGCCAAAACAAGAAGGTTTATCCACTGGGACTGGTCGACCCACCCTCAATAGTCAGCTGGTTTAAATGCTTGATCTTTTCTCCGGGAGATGAAGAACCCACATATCGTTCCAAATGGAGCTCTTTCCGCCATTCTGGAGAAGCTACCACCATGGGGTCTAAACAAATGGGTTTAGCTCGCCTCGTACTCACAGTAGAACAATTTACTCACCTGGAATAATGTATTTACATGGGTCCACTGTTCCACAACCGAAGACAGACAATTCTGGCGTGATTATCTTCACTGCCTCAAACATTCCGATTCTCCAGTCACCTGGAGCTTTACTGATGTCATTTCACGGACAGCATTGCGCGCGTATAAGCGGCTTTCCGATGATCTTTCATGGAGTTCTCACTTGGCCATGGAGACACTTGCACTTACATTTGAAGGAATTACTAGTCCACTTTGCGGAGAATAGCATTTCTTCCTGTTATGGACATATTCAGACTCAAGAAACAACTGCACTTACCGTCCCTATGACAAGTCCAGTATGGCTAGTTGGTCACGCGTTGCGAGCCGAACAATATAATAGAAAAAGCAGGCCTCTATTAACAATGTGGTTACTCACCTGCATCAATATCATTCAGCTTTGCGACTCTTTTACATCATTGACCGGCTTCAACGACTACTGCCGGATCATTACTAAGCCATTCGGCCAACGAAGGAAGAATTTTGGCTTTCAACCGACTGCGTATAATAGAGTGCAAAATCGGTCTATACGATGCATAGCCGACTAGCACTACAGTTCAAAGGAAAATACGACAGTGTTCCAGGACGTGGTGGGTTTTCGCCTGGCAAGCGTTCTCCCTATAAAAAGCCACAAATGTCCGCTTAACAACACTGCAACGTAGCGGATGTGACTCGCCACAAAATAAAGTCACAGCTATACATTTCACACTGACGCAGTCCTCAGCCACCTACATCAAACCTGTGCAACTAATTCTGCTATGAAGAATGCTTTAGTGCAGTACAGATCATCCCGGCTTCTTAATGGTCATTGATTGCACTAGACCTTGTTTGGGCTCCTGTGCTCACGGATCACTACATGGCAAATTTCCCCCCACTTGGTTCTTGACGCAAAAGTTTTGCGCGCCACAGCGCCATCATGGTCCTTGATCTGACTATCACCTGTCAATATGCTTGCTCATATGGACTACATCTTTTCGTTTCTTCCTTTCATTGAATAGAAATGTTTTAATATTCCAAAGAAGTTATGCTTGTATGCATATTTGATCATGCCTTTAGAGGGGTGTCTCGTTTTACAGAGAATATACCGTTTATTTATTTATTTATTTGTTTGTTTAGCATGATCCTTGATGTCACTGAGATGTGCTGGATCAGATTGCATTCGTGAATAGCGTCGAGGAAAACAGCCTCGAACGAATATTGGTAAAGCACACAGTGAATACGTTTCCAGACGGTATTGGGTGCATTGAAGTCGCTCGTTAGCAGACAGTTCCATCCTCGACTATTGGTTTTACTGACTGTAATAGACGGACGCCTGAGCTCAGTGGTGCACTGTAAGCCACACCGACCGAGTCCAGCTTATAGCCGTCATGAATTTGACCCCACAGTATCCCTGAGGATCCGCCATTGTCGCAGAGCTTCGAGAACTTGTACCTTGAGGCATGGCCTCTAGTAGACAATTACTCCACCCCCAGTCCGCCCACTGGAGCAACCTGATCGTGCGTTGATAACCTGATTTGCTAATCTCAGCATCTTGGATCACTGTTGATAACCAAGTCGCGGTGAAAGTCAGTAAAGCTGGTGGTTGCTCAGCAGTGTGAAGAGGAATGTCGTTGGGCTTATTTTTAAGGCTGTGTACATTGGCAAATATCACACGCAAACCGCTATTCAGACTTGGGTGCTGGGTAGCAGAAGGATTGGCTTCCAGCAAGTTCTCTGGAATTTCAACACAACGCAAAAATCTATTACGTGGAGATCAGTTTTGCTGTTCGCTCGGCGGGTTCGCAATTCGTTTACGGCTTGTCTCATTCTGACTCTATCTTCTTGGGAAAGGTCTTTCAGGACAAAGGTTTCTCCTTTGAGACGCGAGGTACGCCCGAGGATGCGGCGATATTCATCCTCATCCTTGCAGACGACTTTTAGTGGGCGAGTCTTGGATGGATCTTCCGGCTTTCTACCTAGACAGAAAGCAGAGATGAGGTTAATACCCTGCTTGCCTTCATTGAATAGGAGGGATACAATCCACCTCAAAAAGCCTGGTTGTCAGGAATCCTATCAGTTGATGATTCTTTGTCGGATTCAGGAGCGCTCGTAATCATTGCGCGACGCTCACGGGGCGCAGTGTTTACTCATGAGAGACCTGGCTTTTGTGGGACTGGTTTCCCTTGGTTAGCCGCTCATGTTGGGTAACTGTCAAAAGTGCACTAGGTTGCGCTGGGATAAATGTTGCTTTAGGCCTTAAACTACTTTTTGATCTGTCTTTTGACTGGGTACAACTCTAACTTACCTGCAACGCTTATGCCGCTACAGCAGCATATGTCCTCGTCTTTATTTTTAACTGCTTTGCATCCAACTGGTCTTTGCATACACCACCCTGCGTTAGTAGTACACACTCTGAGGAAGAGGTGATGCGGATTCGACTTTGATCTGGATTACCAGAACCGTCGGGCAACCGTGTTCCTGTCAACGTTATGGAAGAGGCACGGCTTCTTTTCCCCTTGGGCGTAGAGTAGCCAGACCCGGGCAGGCACACTGAGGCAGCAGAAATGTTGCAGTCAGGGTTAGACAGAGCTTGTGTGGCAGCAGTAGGTAGGAGGAGGGGCGTAAGCTCATCCGAAGCATTTTGTCGCCAACCACTGCTAGAGACGGGTCACAGTGAAAGCTTATGCCTTTGGAGGCCGGATGCTGAAGACAGTTATAGAGGCCTTGAGTAATGTTACAGTAAACTATGTGCATCCATCTGTCGCAGAGTGCGCACTGGACTGCGTTTGAACATGAGGTGACACGCTTCCCGCCGTCCACGCACTTGGATGTCATAACTTCCAAAAGGAAAATCTAACTGTAGACAAATTTCGTTAAAAGATCTATACACTCTTTCCTTCACAAGAATTTTACCGCTTAGTGCGCATAGACGATGAAGGGTTAACGCGCAAGCATTCAGTGTGCGTTGGGGCTTTCAAGACCCTTTGGACCGCAACAGAAAATGACAAAACGCAAATTCCTGGTTCCTATGTTATTCGAAAACACAGTCGCCACAGAAATCTTTTGCGAGAAAAGTTCGAACGATGAAACTCAAGCACAAGTGTACATATTTCCAGCAATACTATAGTTGAAAGTGAACTGTAAAGTGCTCAGTATATACTTGCTACTTTGTATGGAGATAAATAAGTACATTTGATTGTAGATCTTGCAATATGGTGCCTAGCGTAGTTGGATGGAGCTTTCGTTAATGAGCTTATTCACTCAGTGTAATATAAAGCCATTAAAAATTTTAGGTGCCGTATATAAAGGATTTGTGTGAAGCAGACGCAATGAAATTATGATCAAGGAGCAATTGAGTAAAGTTATGCACAGGGTGAAAAATAGGTTCATACATGCATAACGCGTATACCTTCATGAGTACGTAGTACCGAATATTCCCGCGAAGGTGACGGAGGCATATTAAGGCCATGTTACTGCGTCATGGTGTCGCATTAATATAGATAATTTACCGGACACCATGTTCAGTATTAATTGCTTGTATGAGCCGTGCATAAAAATGTTATAAAGTACCATAGCCGTAGTGTCATCATCACCTGCGAAACTGTGACGCATTTGAGGTTTTAACCATCGCAAATGCAAGTTGCGGAATAAGACAGTCCATGGCCCATAGGAAGACTTCACTATTGCCGGGCTTAAAAGCCTATGTCCTCGGCTCCACGAGCTTTCATGAACGTTGGTTAATACCACAATGAAACGTGAGATAAGATTATCAATAGGGAAACAATATGCATACAATAAACAAGGTGGTTTCTACAAATCAAATCAAACGAATAAGAAATGGTGCACATGCTGTTAGGAAGGGTAGTGGTTTCTGGACACGAATGCTTAATGGAGTTGCACCGCAAGAAACGGTTTCTTTCTGCAGGAAGGCTTCTGGACTTTCGTTAGCCGTTATAAAGGGTAACGGTATACTGGGATACGTATGCCCGGTTTCGCGGCCTAAGGCCAGGAGACCGCAAGCGGCGGTAAGGTGGTCCTAGGAACTCACCTGTGCTGCACAAGGTGATTGAAACTGCAGTAGTACCCATTTGTCACAAAGGAGAACGGTGCTGCGCACTGCTTTGTGGGCAGACAGTAGACGTAATGCCGGCTAGCCGATAAATCTTCCTGTGGTTCCAACGGTGTGGTTCGGGTTAACCCCTTCCAGCAAACAGTTCGGCGTCAGTGTTCCAGGACGTGGTGAACATTTTGCCGCGCAAGCTTTCTTCCTATAAACAACCACAAAGTTCCGGTTAACAACATTATGACGTGACGGTTGTGACTCGCCCCAACTAAAGTTCCCCATTACTTATCCGGACAACCGCTTCAAGTTCACAGCCATCGAGCATCCAAATAACGCTGGAGGCACGTTCGAGCAAGATCAAAAGTACAGAAAAATCATTTACAAATTGCATAAACAGCTAAACTCGTCCATATGTACACTTACATGCGTTCATATATCAACATATGTCACAATCCCACTGTTCCATTGTACATTAGCTAATCAACATTCGTACTCCTAATATGATCACACCTGTGCAGAAGTGACCCGCTGAGTCGAGAATAAACATTTTATTTATTTATTTATTTATAAATATAGTTACCACATTGGTGTGCATGAGTTTGCACAACTGTAATGGATTACGCCATGTGACATTTGTCATGTATTAACGATAACCGCTGGCAAATTGATACATGGTAACGTGCTAGCGCCTAAGCAGTGGTGGAAGTAAATGGTTCTGGACATTTGGAAACCGGCTGCAATAAAGGTGCCCGACCATTAAACCATTAAGAAATACACACCAATAGTTGCTTGAGCGTGTATACAGCTCGGAACTTACCAAGGGTGAACACTGAGCAATTGGTTCTCCAGCCTCCTACGGCCACCTTGACAGCGCAACGTCAATGTGAGCAGGACATTGGATAGCGGAACGCTTTGGGCAGTATAAACATGTACCCTTTATGAAAATAAATGTCACATGCAAACATTTGTGGTATAAAATACGCGGTGGTGCATAGCCTCATGGCCTACTTCGTTAGTCTGCTAGAGACCGGTCGGTCAGTGCCGTCACGTATGCGAAGGAAATATGCTCGCTTTCTAAAAGCCACATGTGAACAGCTAATACACTAAGTTGAAGTGCGGCGATGTGTTTATCCGTTGGCACATGTTACGTGGAGGCAGACCAGTGATGATGGATCACTTAAGTATGCATCACAGATAGTCAGGTGTCATAATAGTAGAAGGTGAACAGGAGTAGAAACGGAGTATCTAGGAGGCAGCACATGTTACGTGTAGGAAACCACAAGTGGCGGAACACTCAAGTAGGAAACACGGGTAGCTAGGCGCTTCAAAAACCAATTATTAAAGCCGCTAGGTTTACAGGTGGTGCAACGGAGTAGCCAGCGGCGGCAAAGGTTACCTGGAGGTAGGGCAGTAGTGGCGGATCAATCACATAGGCAGCATGGATACACAGGTGTCCTATGGGCCGCATTGCAACTGCGAATACACTTACCGGAGGTGTAGCGGAGTAGAATGCAGCGGCAAAGGCTATCTCGGGACAGATCAGTATTGGCTGAACACTCATGTACGCATCGCGGATACATTGGACTTCTTAAAGCCACTTGTTATGAACCACTAAAATTACCGGAGTTGCAACGGATTAGATAGCGGCCACAATTTACTTGGAGGCCGACCAGTAATTGCGGACCACTCACGTATACATCACAGATACAGGGGGTTAGAAAGTCACTTGTCAAGAGTGAATACACTTACCAGAGGTGTAACGGAGTAGATAGCGGCAAAGGTTACGTGGGCATACTAGTACAAAGTCTAATAACGGCAAAAATTAGATGCAACCTAGATGACACTTAGGCACCCATGCCGTCACAATGAGACTGGAACTTAACGTGGCGCGACGGCTTGCGTACCACAGTAACCCATTGAGCTATATGGGTGATATCTCCGGGCAACTTGAGAGCTACTCCTACCAGCTTGGTCAATAGTAAGAGGGCAGAAAACTCAGTCTCCTGGTCCTCCAGGTGGGGAGGTTGAAATGGGATGGCGTCCACTTCTGTAATACTAGATTATTGCCACCTCCCCGCTGCTTTGCGGACAGGCTTTTGAGCCAAAGGCTTTGGAGAAGGACTCTAATCTTCCTCTTGTCTAGGTCTGGGCGCACTGGCAGTACCTCGGCTCACATACAACCATGACATTTTCTTCAGGCATAAAATTCTTCGTGCATCGGCCGTCGCGCATATTATCAAGGGTCGCCTGACATGCTGCATATAGCAGGGCGGATAAGCAAAAACCTGCAACTGCTGGCGCCTCCTTCCCTTTCCACCTGTTTCTCTCACTCTCATCCCGACCCCATTACCAAACTTTCTTCTTTAAGTTCCAACTTAATTGACAGCAACCGAGGTGCTACTGGCGTAGAACCATCTACAGCCACCATCCCACCGCACCTAGCGGACGCTTATCTGCAAAAGTCCCTTATAAGGCACACTATCCCGTTTTCATGTCGACGTCCAACATTCGCACTCTAAGACTAACTGGTCAACAGGCTACACTCGCACACACCTTGGACACGTTGGGTATTGATGTGTGTAGTGTGACCGGAACTAAGATCAATGACCCTAGTAGGGATATTGAATTAACTGCACCCGGCTTATCCTGCGTTACTAATTGTACGCATCCGGAGACACCGATGCATCACACACGGGTCAATCTGGTGTAGGTATCTTTCTAAGCTCCAAAGCTGTGCCGGTGTTAAGGATTTATTCTCGACCGTTGGAGGTATACCTTTGCAAGCATTACCATGTTAAGCTGACATACTGTGACCGAGAGTGTACGAAAATGCATGTTTGGCACGCCAGCGAATGTGTGCATAGGTGTATATACGTATGTAAGTGTGTAGCTTTATAGCTTGTGTTTGTGAACGTGCTGCAGCATTTCTGACTGTTTATGATCTTCAGGAAGGTGCGTAGAAGCGATTGCTTTCCATGAGTTAGATAGCATTTTCCGAATATCCACAGGGCAGTGACTTTATTTTGTGGTTAATCACATCCGCCACGTCACCGTATTAATAAGTAGAAATTTTTGGCTGTTTATACAGAGAACACTTGCCAGGTTGATTGCATCCCAGTGAACAGCCGTTTATGTGCAGTCCATTTAACGACATCAGCCAAGGTTGATTCAGGAATTAGTAAAAACGCTGTTTGGGATTTCCGCTTATGCTCCAACCGACTGCAGTTCTAATGCTATCAAGGCCACATTCTATCACCAACTGAACGCGTTACTACGCAGTGCTACTAGTTCAGATATTTTGGTACTTTCAGGGGTTATGGACTCACAAGTAGGGCGTCTGAGCTTTTCAGAAGCTCAGCTGAGTGGTAATTGTGGGCTTAACTCCGAACGGACTGAAAACGGTGAGCGTCCGCTGCAACTGTGTGCGGAGCGCCAGTTGTTTCTTAGTTGCACTGCTTTTAAACACATTGCGCCGAAGTGCCACTCAGCGTCCTGCTGTAGCTAGCCAGCGGTGGACCCAAATTGACCACATAGCCATAAATTACAGATGGCGTGGTTCAATCCTGGATTGCCGCTGGTACTGGTGTACCTTTATCGTCTCGGTCGTTTCTCCATGAACTTTACTGGGAGGCGCACCAAGCGTCCCCTACGATTGGCAACGAAGAAATTGTCTCAGTCCTCGGTTAGGCTAGCCAATCAAGAAACACTGCTTACCGAACTTCCGCTGTCTCGCCCTAATGACTCTGAGCTTTAGTCGAATTAGATCTCGGCCGCCATGCACGACGCAGGGGCAACAGCTTGTGACACTATCCTGCGTCAACGCCCCAGTCAGTAGATATCCGAGAAGTCGGTGAACCTGTTGGAATCTAGAAGAAACCTCCCGACCGCCTCTGAACACAGTGTGGCCAGACGGGCTATTAGGCTTGAAGTAAAGCAGCGCCTATGTACCGAGGATGAAGCCTGGTAAACCAGTAGGACTCAAGCAATGAAGGAGGCAGGAGCAGTAGGCAATTGCCGCAAGGTCTTCCAGCTAATCCCCACCACTGGGCCCAGTAAACCAGGCGTCAGTAAGACAAGCAGGGAGAGCGCGGGTGCGCTGATACACAATAAAAAGCGCCGTATGGCTCATTTGGCGCAACACTTTCAAGATCACTTCAGCAGGACCCCTGCTCCCGGACCTCTTCCTTCTCAGTTGGTGCAGGACGAGCCATGGATGGTTAGTTTAGAGCCTCCGTCGGAGGCCGAGTTCCGAAACGTGATAACAGCCCTTAATCGTTTTCGCCCCGCTAACTCGGATTCCCTCCCGCCTGAACTATTTAAGAATGTAGGTGAAGTCCATTGCAAGGCACTGACCTCCTTATTCAAATGTGTCTGGAAGGAAGTGTCCCGGCTAATTGGAGCGAATCGATTATAGTGACAAAATACAAGGAGGGCAGTCGCACAGACTGCTCTAACCACAGAGGTATTAGCTTACCGCCAGTTGTGACAAATTACTGGCCTCGATTATCGTTCGTCGCCACACTGCGGAAAGGGAAGCTCGGATTAGAGAAGTGCCGGCTGGTTTCCGCCCAGGACGTGGCTGTATAGTCAAGATATTCACTTTGCGGCAGGTGCTAGAGCAGCGCCTTGCATACCGCAGACCGACAATAACTGTGCTCCTCGTTTTCAAGAGTGTCTTTGATTCAGTCGATCGATTGATTCTGTACGAAATACTTGCGCGGTAAGTCTTCCCACGGAATAGGTGAACAACCTTCGTGATCTATACTCGAACACTACAGGCCGCGTCAGTGTCTATGGTATCCTACCGGATAACTTTACTACCACAAGTGGCGTTCGTCAGGGTTGTCCGATTTCCCCATTTTTGTTCAATTTCGTCGTGGATTCTCATGAAATGTTCCTCTGAGGAATCTCAAGATGTAGGGGTTAAAGTGCTGTCTGGTGAAAGGTTATTTGAGCTAGATTATGCGGATGATGTCGTCTTGCTTTTCCACGAGGTTGGAGCGACCCAATCAACCCTGAATAGCCTGTCCAGAGTGGTCCCATTATTTGGTATGCAATTCGCACCTTCAGAGTGCAGTGCTGCTACAGGACCAGCAGCCACTTGATGACCCTTAACGCTTGCTAACGAGGCAATAGTGGTAGTTGCTCATTTCACTTATCTTGGCAATTGCATCAGCGATGATGGGCGCATAGAACATGACGTCAGCCCACTCATTGCAAAAGCCAGATCTACTTTCTTGAACCTGCGACATCTTTGGTAACATAGCGAGTTTCCTTCCGTCCGAAAGGCTATGTATACAAGGCCACAGTGAGGGCCGTTCTGCTCTGTGGTATTGAGACTTGACCCCTTTGCTCTGAAGAACTGAAGCGCCTTCAAGTCTTAGACCATCGTTGTCTGCAAAGCATTGCCGTGTCGGATGGAGTCAGCTTGTCCGCAACGATGATGTGCGTAGGCGAGTACCAGGTGGTGATAACACTGCTAGCTCTCTGGAACAAAAGATGCCAATGAATAAGTTGCGTTGTCTCGGGCACGTGCTACCTACGGCTGGTCACCACTTATCTAGGAGGGCCTTGTTTAGTTTGCCAAGTGTAGGGCGGCGCAAGGCTCGAGGTGGACAAAAGTTGACTTGGCAGCGGGAAATGAAGTCACTGACGACCAGGCTGGGTGCCGTTGGTACGTCTTGCCTTCCGTCCGGAGTACACGTAATATCGCCTTACATTTGGCTCGACACTTTATAGAACATGGCTCGCAGTAGACACTAGTGGCGCGTCTGTTGTCGTCTCCTAGTCGGATTGCTTGTTTAAAGTGTGTTTGTTGCTGAGTTACCTGTAATGTAATGTATGATCATGACGCGGGACAGTGAAAGCCGCAAGCAAGTTGTCTCACCGACGCCGCCTTATCTTTGCACGATAGCCAAATGTTTTTGACGGTATGTTGTCTGCGCTAGGTCTAGGTGCCTTGACCCTGAATGTTTGCTAAGGGCATTAATAAATAAATAAATAGTTTATTCTCAAATTTATCGAGACACACCAAGTAAGGCATGAACAATATTTACATGCAATACCGCTTGGCAACAAACACATTGCTATGAGTGTAGTCGGAAGTAAGCCGAAGGTTGTACAGGCTGCGGAAATGGTGTAAGTAGTCATGAAGGATAGCGTCATCAATGACTGAAGAAACGTTGAATTCTAGAGTGTGTAGTGTAAACAGTCAAGGCACTACATGTGTAATGAAAACGATACATATAGGCATGGTGTAAATTAGTATTGAAAGTGTCAGGGCAATATTGAATAATGATTCTGGTCGACTTGCCAGTAGGTAGTTCTGGGCAGTGACTTTATTTGGTGGCGAGTCACATCCGCCACGTTGCAGTGTTGTTACGCGGACATTTGTGGCTTTTTATAGGGAGAACGCTTGCCAGGCAAAACCCACCACGTCCTGGAACACTGACAGAAATTTGTTGGTGCACTAATATATAACTGGCAGACCAGGTTTCCGACTGATTTCACCCTCAGATATTGGCAGACATATGGCCTTCAATTTTCTCTGTTATTTGGGCAGGTATCTTGGGCAAGGCCGCCATAATGGCTGATGCGAATCGAGGATGGGGGCTTCAAGAATTATCCTCTTTGTGGGTATCCAGGTGGGCGAAACGTCAATTTCTTGCGTCTAAATTTTTCAGTAGTGTAAAGTTATCGAGTCCAGTTATCATAATTGGACAATAGTCATGGTAATGAGTGCAGTTGTGTCCGTTTGTTGTACTGCCACGTGCTCCATAGGTCCTTATTGGTTGTTCTGTCTCGAACAAAAGCGGTTTCTCGGTCCAATCCCAGATCCCCAAGAAGTTCCGAACCTCGGAGAAAAGGGAAGGTGAGAGACGACCAAGACCACAACGAACAGGCGTGGAAACAAACATTCTTAAACTCCTATGTTATAACATTTAGCGTGAAGAAAAATGATGTACAATGTGCAGCAATGATTGTGCTGAAAGTGTCTTTTGAATGTTTTTCGAAAGCAGTGGCCCTATAAGTTGTTTGCTACTACCTACAAGGAATACAGCGTTGCGCCATGAAGCAGAGACGCAGTATCAGTTTACTATGCTGCGACTATTGCGTGGAAAGATAGGAAGCAGAGTTCAGGGACCCGCGGCGTTTGAACGGTGGATGGACGGCTGGTGGCCAGCCTACATCAAAAGAGATGGTAAGTCAGCGGATAGATGGGACTCAAGCGCTGAGTAAAAATTATCGGGTGATCAAGACAGAAAGACGACACGTGGGTACTAGGAGTATGGTGCTATGGCCTATTGAAATAGGAAAAGCCTATGAAAGCTAACCTACTACAAAGGTAAGTGTAGAAACCTTTGCTGCAAAAACGGACCCAGATTACTAGATGAAAAAGGATTGATCGATAGAAGTGAAGTATTAAAGATCAGTTAAAAGAAAGCGAACGTCCGGAACAAATGTATATGTAGCGCCGCGCAGAGAAACAAGTCATACTAGGGTACTAAGAAAATGGTGAGAAATGAACACCTAGAAATGTGAAGCTAACGGGCGTCTGGGTGCTGACCAAGTAAGAGGAGTGAAGAACTAAGAGGCTAAGAAACATTAATTGACGGAAGGGCAGGGAATAGCCGAAATGCAAGCGTAGAGTAAGGTTGCTTGGAGTATCAGAGCAGTGAGGCCTAACCGCAGCAGCTATGGTGCTAAGATAATAGTACCTAAGGTTTTAGGTAAGTTCCCCTCCTCTGTCTCTTCTTATTCTTTATTTCATAGCTACTCTGGTTGTATGGCAGCGAAGCATCAGCTCAAATGACTGACGTACTGCGGTTGATGACGCTCGTATGCACCCACGTTCCTAGTGGGGACGTCCAAGAACTGATGCAACGGTACTTGCAGCGTAGGTTAAAGAAGATCCGCACAGAAAATGCCTTCCGCCAAGTTACAAGAATGATCTGCCCACCAAACTTCCGGTAGATTGAAGTCCCCCAGTATCAAGCATCTGTTTATGGATTGGGGAATATATATATAATGCAAGTACTAGTATTTATATACTCCAATTACAATCTATGTGGCTGAGTGCCAAACATAGGAAAAGAAGAAAATAGCGGGTAAGAGAAAACGGCTGTTAGGGTAGAAGTGTCGCAGCAAGTGAGCCATAGCGTACGGTCCTGGGCCATATCCTCCAGCCTTTGCAACCAGATGTGCTCGTGGTCCTTGGTCCCCAACCCGGGAGTCGGGAAATCCCAACGACAGCCAGCTTCAATGTGTACACCTTAACACATTGCTTGCAACGTCTGCATTGCCGCCTTTCCGTCGCTTCCACCCCACGCCTGTGCTGGCAAATAGGAGTCCCCGTGGTAGCTGCTGCGTAGGCATGTGGAGCACATGGCCATGCCAGCGATGCCTCCGCAGTGAAACGGTGCCATTAATCGATCGGCGGATTCCCTTATATCTGAAGACTCCCGACGGACCTCCTCATTACTGATGTAATGCTGCCATCTAATGCAAGCAACGCTTCGTAGACAGCGATGCGCGGAGACGGATGGCCGCTAAACCTCGTTTTTAAGAACGGGCCAAGCGTTACAGCTGTACAGCAGAATCGCTGGTGTCGTGGCATTACAGCCTCGTCTCTCCAGAAAGAGGCTGAGGTTACGACGAAGCCACAGGTGAGGTAAAAACCGTACTCACTGTTGACTTTCTGCCTCCGATGGAACGAATAATTTGGAAGAGTTTGTTGGAGGTTCCTGATGAGGCGGCACGCCCCGTCTAAACTTCGCGTAGTGTCCACCAAGCCTCGCGATCTTTCATGCGGATCTGTCTGAGCTCAGCACCTGTGGTTTTGCGTGGTGCCTTGTACTCAACTCTGGCGGTAATTGTTCTGTGACGTTCCATTAATTAGAGAGACTGTGCAGAGCTGAAAATCTAGCAGGTATAGTGACCTAGAGATTCCACTTATGACTGCATAAAATATGCTAAAATAAATTAAACTGAAGCTTTCTGAGTTATTGGGGAATTTGGCGGTTTGCCCGTTGTAATGTTGTTCCCGTTTGTTGGAACCACGAACATGATGTCCACGTTTGGAGCGTGCGACTCGACTGCGATGGACGCCCCATCAACTCACTCGACCTCCAACTACATCCTCCCTAGCTAACTCTCTCCTGGTGCCCTATTTTTAGCCGTAGCTAACACTCCTCCTGTCCTATAAACCTTTTCCCTGGCACACTTTGAGTGTTCTACGCATGGCTTTTGGTTGGCCATGTAGTCGCGTACCGGATATATAGTACCCGACCATTGCGCTGTAACTGATGATCCCGAAAAAATATTTTGTGTAGTTGATAATAATCCTTATCGCGAAGCTGTCATCGTTATATCTACGCTCTGTACCTTATGAATTTCCGTAACATTGAATATGCTGTCTAATCTCGCTTCCATTCATCTCATATGCCTACTACTTCACTTACCTGTTTGGTTTTGGCTTTCCTCTCCCATTTTGGACCACCTACGTATGATACTCCACCAGCCTACCTTTCACACTGTATCTTTGCAACTTGGTGCGTAAGATCTCAAGTATCTGGCCATCCTACCTGACCATCCCTTGCCTCGTCCTAATTATTCACTCATCTCTTTTGCTCTGGCACATTTCGTCGTACGAACCACCAAGCTCCGGTTATCCACCGACTTACCTTACACAATGTAGCGCCGCAATTTTGTGCGTGGAACCTCAAGTAACAGGCTATGTTGCCGAAGTATATCCTTATCGCTAAGCTGATATCCTTATTTCTTATACCTTTTACCCTGTGAACCAAAACGCCGTTGAATATTCTTTTTAATCCCGCTTCCATCAATCGCATATTCCTACTACTTTCCTTACATGTTTGGCTCTGGCTTCCCTCTCGTTCTAAGCATCACCTATCAACGGGCCTCCAACAACTTACCTTTCACCCTGTAGCACTGCACTTTTGCGTGACACCGCATCTATACTTTTTCACATTTACAAGAATATTGCATCGCTGGATTCTCTTTTCCAGCTCACTTTCAAATGCAGACATAGATTAAATAAACCGAAGCTCCTCTTTTCTACTGACAGCTCGGTAGTGCCTGTCTAGTGCTCTGTTAAATATGGTTTGATTGTTCTACGTGCTACATACCCAAACTTTCCTTTAAGTTATCTTTGTCCATCTGACTTAACTGTGACACCGTATAGCACTAACTTCGGGAAGCTCACTTAGTATATTGAGGCACTGGTGTTCCGTTTTATTTCACAGTTAGCTCAACTGCTTTGCTGGCACCGTCACGGTTCCATCGCTGCAGCTTTGGTCTAATTACTCACCGCTTTATGTGCCACAACTGCTTACTACACGTTCTTTCCTTTGCTGCACTGCTCCACATCTCATGGCTCCTAGGTCCTGAACACGACCTTTCTAGTTTCATCTCCAACATTAGAAGGCACTTACACACAGTTGAAGCCATAGTTTAAAGGTACACATATGAAACGAGGTAAAATGTTTGGCAAGTCACCAGGTCGCCAGCTCTCCTTACTCCTTCCCTTACGTTAAAAGTCCTACATTTCTGTGACATTTTCTAGCTTGTCACCCTTCGACACCCGCATAGAATTTGCTGCATAAACTTACCTGAATCGTAGTATGTATAAATATGACCTAAAGACATATATGAAGAGCTCCTGTCACCACCGCGGGCATTCTATCCCCTTGATATGCATTATATAGCGGTTTGAACGACTGCGTTCAAAACGTTTTGCTTTCGGAACATCAACTCAAGAAAGCTTCATCTACCGGCAAGTGTTTAACTTACTTGCGGTGTCATGGCGTTGTGTTCCGTTCACCTCGTCAGTGCATTGATTATGGTATCAGATCCACCATATGCTTGGCGTCAGTATCCTATAGGTACGTTACCTAAATCGCCAGTGTGGTCCGCCGTGAACTTTAGACGTCTGGAAGCTTATCCATTATGGAAGCTTTTTGATCCCTTCTTTCTGCTTGTTTGAACAATTGCGTTCAAGTAATTAGTACCTCCTGCACCTCACCTAAAGCCCTTCATCCCCTGCAAATGATCAAACTACTTGCGATGCCATGGCTATATGCTTCCTCCACTCGCCGGCAGCTAAGTTCCCACGAAAGTGTTTTGATCAGTATGCTCCTTAGGTCTGAACAATATGGGCCAAATCCTTATGACTTTCAGCGCATCAGAAAAACGATTTCATCTCCCTGCAATTGTACAACTTACTTGCGATGCTATGGCGTTATGCTCTGTCCACCTCTCCAGCGGATTACTTCTTCCTGGGATAAGTATCCTCGTCTACTTGGTGCCATTATACCATGAATATTTCACCCACCTCACCAGTGTCGTGTGAAGATTTTGGACCTTCCGGATGTATATTGTCTGTGGTTTATAGTACTGCGTCTGGCCATACCTGGTCCCAAGGACCACAGTAAGCTCCTCGACCGTTCGAAACATCCTCTCCATGCCAGCCTCCCACTTATCTGTGATGGTTACCTTCCGTGGATCTACAATTGACACGCACCTCGCCCGTGGGTTAATTTTGCTCCGACTAAGCTACTGCATATGATTTTAGTTCCATACTCATCTGCACAACGCAGCAAAGTAAGTTACACAGCTTATCTCCGCACAGTACCACTGTCAACAAACGTTCCTGATGACTCCTGACTAAGCCCTCAGCTGAGCCAACGAAAAATCGGATTACCATGATTGCGTTTAGCAGTTCGGAAAAGCAGTCCTACAAAAGCGTTTCAAGTATCTCAGTGTTAGTTAGATTGTGGGTAACCGCAGTGTTCCAGGACGTGGCGGGATATCCCTTAGCAAGTGTTTTCCCTATAAAAGGCACAAATATCTGTTTAACGGCACTGAGACGTGGCGGAGCTGACTCGCCACCGATATAAAGTCACCGCCCGCTGCTTTACAAGAAGAATCATCTCAATATCCTATATTTGCAAGCATGTATTTATCAAACAATATCGGACACCTACGCCTACGAAAAAACGGAGGTTAATCATCGGAACCACTCGAACCCGCACCCTGCATTTCCATAACAGGAACAATTAGTCATCGTATAGCGCTTCGGCGCCACCTTTCTCTTTGACACTAATGATCAAACCCTTCCTCCCAGCATCATTCCTATGCAAACTTATGTTCAATATTCAAGCCATGTATTTTGCCAACACGTCTTTCTGTCAGGTGGTATACACACCCTCTTAGTATTTCTATGGCTCTGTCAACCACTTCATCACGCGCGTACTGGTGTGTCTGGTTTCTTCGGGAAGCTAATTATTTATTTATTTAATATTTCTTTTTAGGTCTTGTAACTTAGTTTCTCTACCCTTCTACTTTTGCTTTTTACTCTTTGGGTTCACTTTCAACAGCTCCATAGTTTGCACCATGAAGGTCTTTCACCAAGGTTCTGACGATCGGGACCGTCGAGTCGGCCAATGGCGGGATTTCGAATACGGGCTGTTGTTCAGCAGGAACCTGGGGGTTGAGTTCTCTAAATGTATGGGTTTTAATAGGGCATTTTATTGCAGAAGGTGTGTATACTGAGTTCAGGAACTTCAACAAGTGTGAAACCGTACTGCGCCATGCTTAACTGCGAAGTCCCAAAAAGTGTGAAACGTTTAAATATAACTGTACGAAAGAGGTTAAAAAAGAAAGTGCATGGGAACAGTGGCTTAAATAAGCTGTTATATGTTTTCCTAAGATGAAATAAGTACTAAAATGTATGGTTAATTTGCCAAAATATATGGGGTCCATGGATATCGTCTGTTTTGTAAGTGTCAATCGCTTCGTACTGTAGGTCACCTGCGGAAGTGCTAAACGTGTAAGTAAAATGGTGTGCAGAATCCTTATAAACCATTAGATAATGATTTCTTTTGTGTAAATATGCGCCCTTTTCTCAAGCGGTGGTTCGGGTTTAAACTGTTCCAGCAAGTAGTTCGACGGCAGTGTTTCAGGACGTGGTGGGTTTTCGCCTGGCAAGCGCTCTCCCTATAAAAAGCCTCAAATGTCTGCTTAACAACACTGCGACGTGGCGGATGTGGCTCGCCATAAACTAAAGTCACTGGCCCGTGGAGATTCAGAAAAAGCTGTCCAACCGACAAAAATCAATCGCTTAGTCTCACATTCCTGGCGATAACAAACAGTCAAAAATTCTGCGGCGCATTCAAAACACAAGCCAACTTCTTACACAATTACTTACGTATGGTTGGCAGCATCCGGTTTCCGATTTGCATGTCACTGTGGCCAGCCACAGGACGCCGGCGCCTACAGAGGGACCACGGGTGGCTTGCGCTGCACCACCCACAGCTCCAACCACACACCCCATATCCAGTGCAAACCCGAAGGAATAAGACCGGGATGCATGTGGATGGGAGCCACGCTTCATCAACGGAGTCGGCCCACACTCCTTCACAGGCAAACACAAGCACGCTGTATTTGGGAAATCAAGCGCACACAAGGCGGTGGCTGGACCGTAGTCCGCTCCACACTGAGTGCATGGAACCACTCTTCGAGCCTAGCACGGCCACAAGGACCGTGCACCCCGTCCCCTCTAGCAACGACCAACTGTCTCCTGGAGCCAGTATGGACGAGGTAATGGGTAATAGGCGCCTTGTCAACATGCACATCAAGCGCAGCCACGCCGTGGATATCAAGCAACAGCCAATCACCTAGAAAGAAAAGATGAAATAAAACAAATCCAATAATGCATACAGATAAGGTGGCATAACCCTTTGCTAAATTAGCGTATGAAGTAAGTTGGTTAGCAACGAATACGCGATAAGGAAAAAATCTCCGCAACTTACTTAAAAATGCTACAAATGCAACAAAGTTACCGAACATAAGCCCAAATAATGTAAGCAACGTGGCCAGTTAATAGAAGAGTATTCAGGTAGACAGAACAAGCCAAGTAAAGTGGAATGAAATTTAGCCAGTTTAAAAAGACCTAGTTTAAGTGTAAGTTAGTTTAGCCCAACTGTGGTGAAGAAGCATCAAGAATGCAACATCAGCCTCAGCATGGTAGCTCAGGTGGTAGAACAGCGGACCGGAACTTACTTATATACACCCATATACTTACATACACTGGTATGCCAAACATGTCCTTTTGTACCATTTGACCACACTATGTTAGCTAAATTTGATCATGCCTGTAAGGGCGTGCCTCGCATTGTCGAGAATAAAATTTATTTATTTATTTATATATGTACATGCTAAATAATACTGACAAAATTGGTGTAGGTTGTTATTGCTATGCATTTAGAATTATTGTATGTAACGTGGAAGTTATCCGAACGCAGGTCTAGGCGTGGAAGTATGAAGCTGGGTGGGTGCGGTGTTGTCTATAAATATGTGTTCGCTTTTATAAGTCAGTATGCGTTTGCTTACACACGCAGAATTATACCTAAATGTGTACGTATTTATATGGTTGTTGCTTGATGGAATGCTATGCCGAACGCCGCCAACACAACGAATACTTTGACTCTTTGAAGGAGGTGTATGGACCGAGATTGGAGCCGCTAAGTACGCTGATCGATGGTAGTGCAGGCGTTACCTGTACACAGACTGCAGACATAATGCAGATCTGGCGGAAAAATTTGGACTGTGTCTTGAGCAACCGTTCAGAGTTTGACCGGCCTAAATTGAAGGGCCTCAAGCACCACGATGTGAAGACGACTCTGGCGGACAAGCATACACTAGAGGACATGCAGAGAGCACTTGCTCAGCTGCGAAACGGCAATTGTATTGGGGCCGACGGGATCCCGCGTGAAGTATTGAAACACGGCGGACCCGCTTTGATGACTGCGCTCCACCAGCTGGTGCAACGCGTATGGATTGAGGAGGAGATGCCTCCTGAGCTGAAGGATACCCTTTTGCTACCACGGTACAGGGGCAAAGGTAGCAAGCAACGTTGCACGAATTATCGTGGCATCAAGTTGCTGAGTTGTGTGGGCAAGGTGATTGCCCGAATCCTGCTGAACCGTCTGTTTATTATGATTGTGGAACAAAACGTGGCGAAAGAGCAGCATGGATTCCGCTTGGGTCGCAGCACTATGGTGCTTGCGGCTCGCCAGTTGCAGGAGAAGTGCAGGGAACGACACCAGCCATTGTACTCGCTTTTTGTTTGTTTCACCAAGGCATTTGATACGGTGAACCGCGGAGCATTATAGCTGGTGTTGGGTAAGTTTGGTTGCCCGCATAAGTTTGTAGGTTTAATTGGATGTCTGCAGTGGTATGCGAGCGACGGTGCAGCTGGAAGGAGAAATCTCGGATGACATTGCAGTTGTCTCTGGTGTGAAGCAATGCTGTGTCTTAGCTTCTGCCCTGTTTGCTGTTTTTCTTCATGCAATGGGGTTTTGTGATTTTGTTGCCGCTTGTGCTTACGGTGTTCTTGTGGAGCACCGTATTGCTGGTGGGTTAATAACATCCATGGTTTCGGTGCCAGAACTCTAGTCTGTGGGACAACTATCCGTATGTTGCTGTTTGCTGACGACTGTGCGTTGTTTTTACACAGCGCGAATGCATTGCAGCAATGACTAGTGCTCTGGCTTCGGCAGCCGCCAAATTCGGGCTCACCATCAACACAAGCAAAACTGTCTGTCTCAGCCTTCACCGGAGGTGCAACCTTCGATATTGCCGCAAATCAGCATTGGTGCTTAAGTATTGAAATCACCTCCCTTTTATGCCACCTTGGGTGGGTGATGTCGACTGATCAGCAGATACACAGTGAGCTGTGTATCCGCGTGTCGAACGCAGCGGCGGCATTCAGGAAGCTAGAGTACCGAGTGTGAAACAACCATCAGCTTACCATTGGCACGAAGCTAATGGTGTACATATCCATGGTCCTGTCCGTTCTTCTATACGGCAGTGATGCATGGACGATGAACCAGCGGGATTTGCGATATTTCCACCGGTTCCATCAGTAGTGTGCGAAGAAATTTGCGCATCGGTTGGGGCGACAGAGTTGCTGACACGGTAGTGTAGCGACAAAGTTGGGTGTATGCAGTGGACCGCATACTTTTACTGAGACACCTGTGGCGGCGCGGTCATGTGTGGCGTATGGATTCAACGCGGTTCCCCAACGAACACTTATACAGTCAGCTGAGTACGGGTAGGAGACATGTGGAGAAACCAAATTTACTTAACCAGGACGTGCCCAAATTGAACCTCTCACGTTCTAAGCTTGATTGCAGGTCATGGAAATCGAAGGCGGTTTCACGGCGTGCATGCGCGATCTAGTCTCCAAGGCAGTTGCCGAAGTGCGGGAGAAAGACCTTATACATGCAGAGTAGAAGCAACAAGTGCGGAAGCGACAGGCACGGGTGGGTTGTACTTCATTGACATCGAGCGCATGGTGCTGCAGCGCATGCAGTCGCGAGTGCCTGAGTCAGGTAGGCCTAGTGATCTATGAGCGTGGCCACTCTGTACCACTACCGAAGCGACGACGGGTCATGTAGAGTACGCAGACAGAACCAGCGCAGCGTTCGTAGGTACGCTGCATTCGATTTACTAACCGCGTGCTTGCATGCTAAGTCTATTTATTTCAGGTGGTGGGTTTTCCATTTTGTCCTAATGCTTGTCTTTCTCATATAAAAGCCTACCTATAGTGTCTTCTATATACTTGCACACGTCGCTTAAGCCAATGGTAGATAATTTCGATAACGTTTTCGTGCTGGTGGCATTTCCGTAAAATATACTTTCCGACCTCGTGAACTTATCTCGGATTACTTTGGAAACAACTCATTTCAAATGCTCATTACTTTAAGGTTTATGTCACCGTTTCCTTAAGCATTATCTGATATATTTTATATGTTATCTTGCTCTCAAGTGATTTGCTGTTGCTTGATATCCACATTGTGGCTGCCCTTCATGTGCATGTTGACAAGATGCCTACCTGTATATGACACACTACCTCGTCCATACTGGCTCTAGGATGCAATGGGTCATTGCTGGATGGTACGGGGTGTCCGGTCTTTCTGCCCGCGTTAGGCTCGAAGAGTAGTTCCTTGCACTCAGTGTGGAGCGGAGTAAGGTCCAGCTACCGCCTTGTGTGCGCCTGATTCCCCGAATACAGCGTGCTTGTGTTTGACTGTGAAGGAGTGTGGGTCGGCCTGTTGATGGAACGTGGATCCCATCCACATGCCTCCCTGTCTCATTCCTTCGGGTTTACAACGGAAGTGAGGTGGGTGCATGAAGTTAGGGGTGGTGCAGCGCAAGCCACCATGGTCCCTCTGTATGCGCAGGCGTCCTGTGGCTGGCCACGGGGGCAGGCAAATCCGAAACCTGATGCCGCCTATCATGTACGTATGTGTGCCCCAAGCTGAGGCTGACGTTGAATTCTTGGTGTTTCTTCACCACATTTGGGCCAAACTGACTTACACTTAACCTAGATTTTTAAGCTGGATAATTTTCATTCCACTTTATTTGATTTGTTTTGCCTACCTGAATAATGTTAAATTAACTGACCAGTTTGCGTACGCTAACTGCGCTTACCTTCTGTAACTTTGTTGAGTTTGTAGCATATTTAATTAACTAGAGGATATTTTTTTCCTTATCGCGTATTCATTGCTAACCAGTTTACTTCATATGGTAATTTAGCGAAGAGTTATCCCACCGTATATGTATGCAGTATTCGATTACTTTTATTTCGTTTTGTTGTCTCAAGTGATTGGCTGTTGTCTGATGTCCCCAATGTGGCTGCGCTGGTCGTGTATGTTGACAAGGTGCCCACCTGTCTTTTGTCCTCTACTTCGTCCGTTCTGGCTTCAGGAGACAGTTGGTCGTTGCTGGAGGGCTCGGGGTGCACGGTACTTATGACCATACCAAGCTAGAAGAGCGGTTCTATGCACTCAGTGTGGAGCGGACTACGGTCCAGCCACCGCCTTGTAAGTGCTTGATGCCTCAAATACAGCGTGCTTGTGAAGGAGTGTGGGCCGACTCCGTTGATGAAACGTGGTTTCCAACCGCATGCCTCTCGGTCTTATTCCTTCGTGTTTACACTGAATATGGGGTATGTGGTTGGAGCTGTGGGTGGTGAAGCGCAAGCCACTCATGGTCTCTGTAGACGCAGGCGTCATGTGACTTCCCACAGTGACAGGCAAATCTAGACACGGATGCCGCCAACAACGTTGATTGATGTATACATACTACTCCTTGCCTGTTAGTTAGCACGCCATATTTGCATATCGCATAGGAATGCGCAGTTGACGTGATGTGATAGTATGCTTGATTGATAACCAAACCTGAGCACTAGCACCTAAGGGGCAGCTGCGAGTGCTGAGAACTGCAAAGTATAGTTGACGGGGAATATGTAATCCAAACTTCCCCCATACTTGGCTATCCATCTAGGTATTCCCGAGGCAAAGGAAGGGACCCAATGATGCTGTATATGGGGATGTGACCCATGTATCAACGTTACTATCTCGCACAGCTGTTGCCTTAGGCTACGCACATGGTTTAGTACCAACTGAAGGTACTCTTAATGCGCAGCGGTGGGTCCGGCGCCAACATCAGTGGCACAGATGGAGTGT
This sequence comes from Dicrocoelium dendriticum, assembly GCA_944474145.2. Taxonomy (NCBI): domain Eukaryota; kingdom Metazoa; phylum Platyhelminthes; class Trematoda; order Plagiorchiida; family Dicrocoeliidae; genus Dicrocoelium; species Dicrocoelium dendriticum. The sequence goes on along the minus strand of OX104063.1, from coordinate 120,642,523 downwards.
AGAAGCACCGCCCACTGACTACCGCCGAACCCACCAATCGGAGAGTTGGTTCACCGGTCCTCCACTTGGTTTCAAGATGCTTCATTACCACTTTCAGCTTTATCCTATACACTAATGGGTGTGTGTGTGAACGGTAACATTGGTAACATCCCGTTTGAAAGCACATTGGAGTTCAAGTCCCGTTGGTACCATACCGAAGATACATTACCGTAATTGCTCCTTGTTTCACGTATCCTCGGATCGGAAATTCATAGGTGATGTTGAGAAGCCATAAACAAGGATGACAGCACACACTGACCTACCAATTGATGCCCAAATTCTCCCGCCCGGCATTCACCGACAGGCCGGTTTATGTGAAGTAACTTAATTAAAGGTAAGTAAGGAATAGAAGAGGAGAAATTTCAGGTAAATAAATACATAAATAAACCTTTTATTCTCAACAAGGTGAGGCATGCCTTTACAGGCATGATCATTTTGACATAACGATGCATGATCAAGAATGTGAAAAAAAACCGATAGGTTTGCCATAGCAGTTTGTGTTTGTGTAGGGGGTAGGTATGTATATCCTTGTGTGTGTACGTGTAGGTAATCGTGTATTTTTTGCTTGTAGTTGTGCTGCTCCAATCTTCAATGTTTGATATCGTCATCAATATGCGAGTAGGAGATTGGTGTCCGTGGGTTGGAGAGAATTATCCGGATATCCACGTGGCAGAGACTTTATTTTGTGGTGAGTCACGACCGCCACGTCACAGTGTTGTTAAGCAGACATTTGTGGTTTTTCTAGGGAGAACGCTTGCCAGGCGAAACCCACCACGTCCTGGAACACTGCCGCCGAACTATTTGCTGGAACGGGTTAAACCCGAACCACCCAGCTGACATCACGAGGAGGTTGTTCGGCTAGCCAGCCACGAAGGTGTGGGAAGAAATTTAAAAAAACACGGTAGTTGAACATAAGTGTTAGGATAAAGGGGAGATTCCTCACTGCCCACGAATATCCACTACCTGACCCTGGAATCCATCAAGTTGACACAGAGTGGTCGAGCGAAATGGTAAACATGCACGTCCGCGGCCACTTAGCTAGGCGGCCATTTTTTGCATGCGCTGCCGCTGAGTTGAAGCAGCGACGAAAACTTTGAGAGGATTCAGCTCTTGCAATAGCCTGAACACATTTGTCCCCGCTATGCTGATTTAATTAACGCCAGAATCGACTAGAACCTCTGTGACCAGATAAACCTTAGGTAGAGAGGCAGCACGAGAAAAGACACTGGTATTCTGTCCTCTAAGAATAAAGCATTATCATACTGCGTATGCCCATGGGTGCCGTCCACTCGTATTCAAGCCCGTATAGAAGAGTTTGTACCGCTGGTTCTGTTTACGTAAGCAAAGTAGTTCTGCGGATTTGCTACGCATATGTTAAGCAACTGCTCGTAATAATGAAGACGACTATTTCGGGTATCTTGCTTACATTTATTCCTAAGAGCTCGATACCTTGCATAGGTGCTGGTTGATGATGCCACTTCGTAAGCTCGCCCGCATTTTGAGCGTTTCCTGGGCAGCTATTTACTTAAAGTCGCGTAAGGCGAAGATGACGACGACATGGAATCCAATGGCACAGGAAACTGTCGGTATTCGAAATCATTGCCTACTGACTAGGGATGAAATCCGCGCCCGCAATTTGGGACCAACGGTTTCCCGACCTTGCACTGCATGCCACGGCACTCGCGGGCACCGGATTTGCGCACCCCTAGCCACCGCATACAGCATTAGATTCGCTGATGAAAGCATCCATACACCTATTGGCGCCGGTATTCAAGGAATCCGGGAAGACGCTTTCAAAGAATGTGTAGCAGAAACAAAAGATAAAAGCGACAAGCTGCCACCTGATGCGCAGTCAAACGGAAAGGGTGAAGGGTTCAAACAAGATGCAAACCGGGGCTTTAACCGGAAGATACCCTATGTAGTGAATCCCTCCACGATGCCTCCGGGAAACGAAGCCGGAGGAAGCTTCCTTACACAGGTGCCAAACCCCCGTAGCTTAGGATACGTGCGTTCGGCAAGAACTGCCGCACACATGATGAAGGGCATCGCCTACCTTCATACAAGGAACGCGCAGAACAGATAATGCAGTAGCAGTACTTCGGTAGGAGGAATCCGATTCAATGTTTACTGTCCAAAACCTGTTTCTTGGCACACGGGCACCTCTAACCCCCAGTAGGAAGCATTGCTGAACGTAGCAAAACAATTGCCGAAGTTCGCAAAGGACAGATATCCAAAAGCGAAACACCTTCCTACAACAAAACCCTGCACTTACCAATCAGAAAAAGCCTACAGCTGCTGGGGAGTACCACAAGATCTTCACACATTGTCGTGAAAACTAGGCTTCCAGATGCTATGCAGGTTATCGTTATTAAAATGGTTTATACACTGTATGCTTTATAAGTGTACCAAGGAAATGGTTTACCATTACGGGCAACCGGACAGACCAGGGATTAGCCAGCAGATGCGTGTCACGGAGAACATCGCTGCGCGCGCTGTCAGCGCGTAGATTTTTCCGGGGTACTTACCCACCAGAATTCCGTGTGATGGTTGCGCGGGATAATGCAAGATGGCTTAGCTAAGGTACCTTGACATTGTTCACTGGCCCGTAGGTTTTGTGGACGTCATTGATGGACTTTCATATGCAAGTTATCCACCAGCGAAAAGCCTGGCCGAACGTGAGGCTGAGGAACACGTTTAAGCCCTTGTGAGCAGACCAGATACCACACGCCGTTATTTCACCCATGAAATGCCGCCGGAAGGAATAGAGTGGTGTATGTTTTAAGCCAGCGCACACCGCTTTAGGTGGAAACCAGAGCGACTTGTGAAAAGGAATGATTGCATACAAACATTGCATACACATATTGCAAGGAATATCGGAGTTCCTACCAAAAGTAGGTAACTTAGACACTTACCGATGGTAAAGGAAATCGGAATGGGAAACTTCGCGAACCAACATTTGAGTTACAAGGAACCGAAACTCTAAAGAAATGGAAAGTAATGCATGCCAAATGTAACACCCGCAGCCATGCACACATGTGCATGCAGGCTCACCGTTGTATACCGCACAACTTTGATGGAACCATCGCGCGCACACTTTGAAGCTTATCAAATATACTTGCTCGGAGCTCGGCCAGCCTTCCTCCTAATGTTGACACACAGCGCAAAACGCGCTGTCCGCATCCGCCCCCACCGTCGTCCTCCTTGTACGCCACTTAGTTGTGCGGTGCCAAACTGCAGTCCTAGTTTTCAAAGTACGGAATTTCAATCGGCGTGACATCATGCTGATACCCGCAACCTCAACCACACGGGGTATCAAAGATGATGTACGTTTGTTACGCCCGCCGTCACTGTCAATCCGCTGCGAAATCCCAGTTGCTGCCTCCTCCAACGGAGCCCCTTGGTTTACGTCGGTCGCCGATTCATACTTCCTGGACGAAGAATGTTTTCTGAACCGCACTCGGGCAGCAGCCTCGGAGGATGCCGCATCCACCAGTTGGAATATGGGCACACCCTCCCACGATAACCGTTGCAATTGTTGGACATTAGATGAGCGGGCGGACACTTCCACATAATTATGACGAACTAAGTGCTCCTGAAAGCATGCCACAACGCATATTGTGCGGAAGCACTCCTCCGTGCCCAAATTAAACAAATGCGTTTCCAAGTCACCAAATATATCACCAGCGATGCAAACTTTTCCAGAGCGGTCAATGACCCAATCACTACGAGATGGCATCTGCGTGACGGCCACAGTTCCCTCCGTGTCTTCTGGCAAACCCGTCACTCAAAAATTTCCCTTTGGCAGCACCTAACGGCAACCCCAAAGGACAACCTCATTGTCGTATAAACGCCGGCTGGCAACCAGCACAATGTGCGCACACGGAATGCAACATCATGATCCTCATCTTACACGTTAGCTAGAGGTAAGAAACACCTCAGCTACTGTGTCACCATACATAAAAGAAAAAGGGAAAAAGAATGCAAATGATGCAAGCAGGCTGAGCTACCAGTAACGAATAGGCACCGTTCCGGTAGGCTACCGGCCGGCTATTGCACAACAGACAATTACTATGCAAAATTATATAAGGATAAGTAGTGAGATTGTGGCTTTTGCGGAGGCTAAGAGGGATGGGATGGGATAAAGAAACTCACAGCACGAACGCCACTGAAGTCGATTGCTTGCTACATCAGCAAATGTATCCAGCCAACCGTGTTCATGGTCTTTCGGATCCCAACCAGGGAGCCGAGACGCCCCAACCGAGGCAAGTTCAGAAGTGAGGGCCTTCATTCCGTACGACCAGGTTAACGCTTGGCCAACCCTCCTATTCTTCCATCCACACTCCCGGGGCGCAAACAACGCACGTCGCGGGAGTCGGTAGGCTGACATGGTTAACACGTGTCCGAACAATCGGAGCGTGAAACAACAGTCCTGAGCAGTTCATTTGCTTTTCCTGTGCCGTAAACAAGACGTCGAACACGCTGGTTACTCACGCGGTGTTCCCACCAGATATGAGCTAAATTGCGGAATGCACCACGGATAATTAAACCGACACCTGCGCGCTGTGCCATTCTCTATGACTACACGTTGCATGCCCAGGCGCTCATCATCATTCAGGCAATACTCGCCGTCTGGGTTCACACTGCGTATGCGAACTCTTAGGCTGTGCTGCACGTAGTGCCGCCCGGGGGTATGATGACGTCTGCCTCAAAATCGGCTGCCACTGGTTACACGCTGTTTAGCCTAGCACATACCTAGGTTGGCTCTTGCAAGGACGGTTTCCCTCTCCCGCCCTGAAACAGGTGCAGCAGTGGACCGTGAACTTAAAGTTTCCCTCAAATGCTTGTTCTTCTTTTCAACGCGATTGGTATGGTCGCACCCAAATAACACCACTTGGCCAACCAAAAGCGACGCCCAGCTAAACCGCCATGGGATCCACGTGCGACGGAGGTACTGGAAGCATGCCGCGCTGCGCACCGCTATATCCGGTATAAGCTGATGATAATGCGCGCAAGCACTCGTGTGCAACAAGGATCGCAGCATGTTGACCAGAGCCACTTTATCCCCCGTGTTACAGAAGCGAAGGTGAGCACAACGCCGCTGCATGTCACGCATAATGCGTACTAGGCAGAAGACTAAATTGGCAGTAGGATACGCATTGTGAAACGCGTGTACCTGCGCCGTGCATGACAAAGACAGGCGTATCCAATTTCGTCACATCCTCCATTCAAAAGCGCTGATAACCGAGCAAGACACCGGTAAAAAGTAACAAATTCTCAGGCGGATACAAAACACTTACTGCTTTCCAGGAACATTCGATCGATTGCTATGAATGCACAGCAACTGAATATATTGGTACCGATATCCTTCCGGTAGCACCTGTCCAGTCTCCATTTGGTAAGCTCTCGCAGTAATAACGATCTAACGAATAAACGATGTCGATGATCTGAAAAACTTTTAGATCCTTAAAGTCCGTTGAAAAGTCCAGATATGGACCCTTGAAGATAGGTCGGAATGCGCTAGATGCGTACACCATGGCTACTGTCCCTAGAAGGGGGAAATGGCTAACTACCGTGACGCATTTAAACCGTTTCGCACAATGATTTATAATTCATCAATTAGCATATTAACAGCAAAAGAAAAAAAAAAACTTTTCTATTATACTATGAAATAACAATTAGAGCGGAAAAACCAACGCTACCGTTGCTTCGAAGTCGTTTGAAGAGACAGGGACAGTCCCACCGCCATTGGTGAAAACACCTGGTGTAAGTGTCGAAACCAATACACGTGGAGTAAAAGCTCCCCGTCCTGACGGCTTTTTCACGGATAGTAGCGTTATATTCCGTAACGTTACTGAATTTGTAGTTGCTCTCCCCAGGGATCGTAATTTGGATGACATCAAGTGGCTCAAACTGTGCGTCACCAAGCCGCTTCCACCTAGCTTCTCTGGTGTCACTGTCAAAAAGTTGACCAGATTGGGGAACGTCGCTATCGGTACGGCAAATTCGCGACCCCCAATATTTTGCTTGGTCTTTTCTAACCCGGAGAAACGCAAATCATTATTGCGGTTTGCATTCAAACTTATAGGTAGTGGTCAGGGCTCAGTCAGACCCTTTACTGGCTGATCGATTGAACTTGAAGGCTATAAAAAAACCTAAAAATAGGCCGGCGGCTCTTGAGCAAGGCAACTTCTGGTGGGTTTTTAGATGGTCAACCGAAGTTATTTTCCTCCCTATCAGAACCCATCCTGATGGCGCACGACCCAGGTAAGTTGGTGCTGACTTCATTGTGGTAGTACTTAGCAGCGTGATTAGCCTAAGGAACAAGGTGCACTAGTTGGGTCTGCTTGTAGACAAATCTCGTCCCGACATACTTGCTTTCCCTGAAACCTGTTTGTCTCCGGATATCACGGTCGGTGAGGTATGTTTACCTGGCTACGCACTACTTAGAATTGATTGCTCTGTTGGTCGTCAAAGCTGAGGCGTTGCACTTTAGGTGAGCTGTAAATTAGATGTGTTGAGGACCTGCACATTTCTGCCGTCGGACCAGACGAAGCCATAGCGGATGTTATGTCCACTTCCTCTACCCAGTTTACAGTTGTAGTGGTATACATGAGTCATGGAAGTTCCTCTAGGCGGTTATTCGACTTTGTTAGCACTCAGTCCGCGAATAACTGCTTAATTCTAAGGGATTTCAACCTCCCGGAAGTCAGTTGGGCCGACTTTTCTTGCAATTCGGAGTCAGGAACATTCTAGGCATACTTTCTACAGCTGACTCTCCAACTGCCTTTGTACCAGTTAGCGGATTTACCCACTAAGTATATGGACAACCAAATACCATCTGCTTTAGATCTGATTTTCGCTAAGTCCATCGCCTTCGTAACTTACTTTTCGTAAGGTGTAGCACTAGGGTCCAGCGATCATGCATGTAGGTACTTTCGGTGTTCTCTTTCAAGGCACTAACAGACCCCCGTTGAATTACTTCCGAATAATTGGCAGGCGAACTTTAGCGCAATGCGAGATAAGGCTTCCGTTCTGAACTGTGAGATCTCGATGGCTGAGTCTATCCAGTAGCCTGGGATAAATTTAAGGCATACCTTACGGAGGTTTCCACTCCCTATTTTCCACTCATGAGAAAAAGAGGGTTAAGGGCACAGCCTCCATGGATAGATACCACAGGCAAGTACCTACTCAAGAAACGGTCTAGATGCTGGCGAACCTACCAAGCAGCTCCATCAGCCAGTACCTATGATAGTTATCGAGAGATTAGAAATAAATGTAAGCAACATCTCAGGACTGCTCGTCTCCAATACAAGAGAGATTTAGCACACTCGGCCGCAGCAAATCCCAAGTTCTTTGCTTACGTTAAAAGACGCAGCGGGGCAAAACTGTCTATACCAGCGTTATTGCGAGCAGACGGGACCCGTGCGCAAACTGACTATGACAAGGCTTGTATACTTAGTGATCAGTATACTGAGGTCTTTGCTCGGGAGACCTCTTTACCACAGGTTGAATTGGTTTCAAGAGTTCCAGAGGATTCTTGCTTAGCTGAGTTTAGCATAACGGAGACTCAGGTCTTCGAGCTACTGCAAGGCATTAATCCCTCTAAAGCTTCCGGTCCTGATTCAATTCATCCGAAGCTGTTGCATGAATTGGCCACTGAGCTGAGTGGTCCTCTTCCATGCGTGTTTTCAATATCGCTGGACAGCTGTATCCTACCTTCGGAATGGAAGGAGGCAATCATCTGTCCGATTTTTAAGGGCGGTGACAGCGCTCTACCCGCGAACTACCGGCCTGTCAGTTTGACAAGCGTAGTAGTCAAGTTGTTTGAAAAGCTGATAAGGGATTCAGTGGAGAACCACCTGAATAGATTCAACCTTCTCAGTGTTGCGCAACATGGATTCCGCAAGGATTTTCATGTCAGACTAATCTACTTGTAGCTCGTGAAAGCTGGGCCGAAGCGGTAGACAGTGGCCACGCTGTAGACGTGCTATTCGTGGACTTTTCGAAAGCTTTTGACACTGTTCCACATCTTCGGCTCTCACTAAAGTTGAGATCTTACGGGATATCTGGTCGCGCCCTTCAAATGGGTGTCTGCCTTCCTTGAGGGGAGGGAACAGTGCGTACGGGTGGGGCGTAGCCTTTCGCTCAGACAAGCTGTCCTTAGTGGCGTCCCGCAGGGCTCGGTATTGGGGCCATTGTTGTTCGCGATCTATGTAAATGACTTGCCGGGAGAGCTAGGGGTGTCATCACTAATGTTTGCTGACGACCTTAAGCTCTGGAATATTGTGGATATCCGGGGGTCCTGAGGCAATTCAGCGTGCCTTGGATAGGCTCTGGGAATTGTCTACCTTATGGTCGATGCCCATAAATAGGGCCAAGAGTCTTGTTCTCCGAATCGGAGCTGCTAATCCTCCCACCCGATATGTAGTCGGCGGTGGTGAACTCCCTGTTGTCACTCAGCAGGTTGATTTAGGAGTCGTACACTCATCAGCACTTCATTCTGGAGACAATTGGAAGAAGGCTGCTTGTCGAGGGTTTCGTATGATGTGGTTTATCCGCCGCTCTTTCGGAATCTTAACGGCCAATTTGTTTGTGAAGCTATTCTCGGCATTCGTCCGACCCCACCTGGAATATTGTATTCAGGCTTGTCCACCATGTCTTAACCGAGACAAAATGGACTTGGAGAGGGTGTTACGAGTGGGCACTCTGTTAGTGCTGTGTCTACGGGGACGGCTGTATCCTGAACGCTTGCTCAGTTATGGGGTGTACTCAATGCACTACCGAAGGATAAGAGGGGACCTGATTCTCACTTATCGTATTTTGACGGGTAAGATCGGCTCGGAATTGTCGGGCCTGTGTTGTCGCGCTAAGTTACCTAATCTCCGCGGTCACCCATTGAAGCTGCATAAACCACGATCTGATCGGATTAGGACGGAAACACGTCTGTCGCGCTGAGTTATAGAGTGCTGGAATTCGCTACCAGATCATGTGGTTAGGGAATCTACGAGTAATGGTTTTGCGCGTCAGCTCGGTGCTCATGGGTGACAACACCAAACCTTTACTTTTTCCTAACGGATTCTCCATGTCTTCAGTGCTATTTTAATGACTCAAATATCTTGGTATTCGACTTGTTTACCTCTTTCCTCTTCCTCTTCTTGCCCTCTGAGTTTACATTTTCTCTTTCTTACTTCACCTAACAGGCCCAGCAGAGACTGCTAGTGCAGGAGACGTGAACAGTAATCGATTGGTCAAGGTTTGATGCGATTTTGTTTTAGGTCCATCTATTTTTCGAGGCTGTTCGTCAACTTCCGGTTCAATGAAAAAGGAACGCTCACGAGATAAACCTTTTTTTCTAGTCCCACTCGAGCTTCAATTTGAACTGGTCAGCTGAGATTACTGTTGTGCCCTGGCGTATGTAAATGGCTGATCTACCACCGTGTTTTGGTAGACGATCCTTACGAAAGAACTGATAACGCGGAACATTCAACCGAAAGTCAAATATAACCGATGTGCACCATGTTTCGGTGAGACCAACAATGTTTTAAGGAACAAATTTTTGGAGAGTTTTGGTGAAGGTAATGAAGAGCGAATATAAATAAATAAATAAATAAATTTGTATATTTACCGACGGACGGTACACGGCCCCATAAGTGGGAGCGATCATGTGTATAGTGAACACGTTTCATAACATTAAAGAAAAGTTTACTCATAGCATTTCGGATCATGATTACTTTTCCTTGAGTCCTAGACCCGCGCAACTCATATGTAAAATTTACGGATGTTTGTATCGTCAGGAGTAGATAATAAACGAAGGGACTATTAGGCTGTAAAGACATAGGATTTGGTATGGTATGTAATGACATGTAGTGGGTAAGCTAGCTGTAAGCTATTATCAAATGTTTTTTATACCAACTTATGTCAGTGTTTCTAGTGTTTGCTGTGAGTCAAATATCTTCAGAGCATTTGGTATAGTGAGGAAGGTCTGAAGGAGATTTCGAAAGGTGACATGGCTTGTACACATGCGTATCTGTAGGGGTAGTTTGTTCCACAAATAAGTGTATCTCACTAAGAAGAAATTCGATCGGATTTTATGACTTGAAAAGTTTGTACGTATCAAGTAGCCGCCATTACGTGTGGGGTAGACTGCAGTCTTCCGCAGTTCAAGTGCGGTGCTGTCTGCGTAAATTCGTTGGTTTATAATGTTGTAAAAGAGAACGAGGTTGTTTTTTAAGCGTCTCAGCCAAAGTGGATCCAGCTGCAGTCTTCGACAGCGATCATAATAAGTCAGGTTTGAGCAGCGCCCCATGAGCAGCTTGATAAATGATTGTTGGACATTTTCCAGAGCCGTTCTGTCTTTCTTTCTCAATTGGCTGTGAAGGATAGTACCATACTCCAGAGTCGGTCGTACGATTATCTTGAATGATTCAAGTCGTACTTCAGGTAGGGAGAAATTTCTGGTGATATATCCGCATAGCTGCCTCGCTTTCGCAACCTGATAAAGAACATGTTCGGAGAAATTGAAAGAGTTGGAGTACCTAATTCCTAAGTCCCGAATTGAATCAGACGTTGGGATCACGTTTCTGGCAAGTATAATGGAGCCTTCTGGGATGCGGCATCTGTACCCAAGTACTTGGGATTTCACTGCGGAGAACTTCATTAATAGGCGCTCACTAGCTATATTTAGTGCGGATAGGTCTTCACAGATGTTTCTCAAACACATATGTAGTTGGTCCGGATGAAATGAGTAAACCGGTTTGACATCATCTGCAAACAGAAATGGATGTCCATGTTTGATCGGGTCACATATATTGTTTACATAGATTAAGAAAAGTAGCGGTCCGAGTACACTTCCCTGGAAGACACCGCTGGTTATTGGCTTCGGTGTAGAATGTTGCTGACCGATTTTAACGATCTGAGTTCGACCGTTTACGTATGAGTCGAACCAGTTAAGCAGCGGATTTCCAATTCCATATGACTCTAGAGCAGACAGCAGTGGCTGGTGTGGCACGCGGTCGAACGCCTTTTGCATGTCCAACAGAATTATAATAATTGCCATTCCTCTGTCAATCATAATCGTGATGTGATCGAGAAATTGTAGCTGGCATGTAACGCAGGAGCGTCTTGAGAGAAAGCCGTGCTGTGAAGGGTTGATCAGATCCAGTCTTGTTAGATATTGTACGATGTTCCTCTTGACTATTCGCTCTAGGGCTTTGGAAGCAGCAGAGGTGTGATTTATTGGGCTGTAGATTAACATTTGATTTCTCGGTCCACCATTGTGCTTAGGCATTATAATGCATTGCTTCCATTGAGCTGGAAAGCATCCGGTAGTGAGTGAACGTGTGAAAATGTTTAGTAACAATAGTGCGAGGTTTTTTCCTCCGAGTTTTATAACAGTTGGGGAGATGCCATCTGGACCTGGATGAGTTGATGGTTTTATGGCTGCGATGGCACTTTGCACCTCTCTTAACGTCACAGGGATATTGCAGTATAGTTCGGTCGTTCTTTTTGGAAGTGGAGGATGAAGTGGCTGAATGTTGGGGATAAAAGATGAGGCAAAAGTAGAGTTCATGGCCTCGCATATACAGGAGATATCACGCGTTATTGAACCATCGTCTAGAACCAACGTTTCAATTTCCTGAAGTGGTTTAGGGTTTCTTCTTTTGAGTAGTTGCATCAATGCACGTACTTCCTCAGGATTTCTGAGTACCCGGTTTTCTTCTTTGGTTTTGACTGTTAGGGTTAGACGTTGTAAATATAGTAAGTTCTCGTGTATTTGTAGCAATGTTGCGAAGCTGTTGTTCCTGCTGTATAGCGATTTGAGTTTCTTTAGTTTGATTTTGGCTTTGGACAGAAGCTTGAGTTCACCCCTATGTTCATGGGTATTTCTCCTTACAGTAGGTGCTAGTAGATCCACAACAAGGGCAATGTTGTTTATAAACTCATTTGTAGCCACAGTAGGGTTGTGGGTTAGGAATGACATATTCCAATTCATGGTACCGATAAGTTCATTAAATGCGTTCCAGTCCACACGATGGAGGTTACGAATGGGTTTTAGCATTTTACTTGGTCGTTTAGGTAAATCAATAGTCATATCACAAAACACCGTGTTGTGATCACAGCCAGGCAGTGGATTATCAATGAATGTATAAACGTTCGCGATTCCCATCGTGAATACAAGGTCTAAGGTAGTAGCACTTCTAGTTGGCTCTCTAACATGCTGAGTCCAGCCATTGAAGTGGATACATGCGATAATTTCCTCAATCTCTGCCGTGTTTCTGAGTGTAGGCAGCGTCCAGTTAACATGTGGTAGGTTGAAATCTCCACACATAATTTTGGATTTGTATGTGGTGCTGGAAGCAACATTGATCATATCGATTAGCTTTTGGGTTGCAAATTGTGTAGTTCGGGGCGGCCGATAGATACAACCCACTAGAAGATCAATAGATGGGATCACTAGCCATAGTGTATCTTCTAAGTCAATGAACACAGATTGATCTGCAGGAATGGCAGTCAGGTTATTTCGAAGATATATGGCACAGCCACCACCACGTTTGTGCGAGCGATCCTTGCGGAAAAGCTTATAGCCTAGGATGTTAAGCTGAGAATCACTAATTTCCGACGTGCACCAAGTTTCAGTGATAAAAACAATATCGGGGGATCTCATAAACATAAGTGTTGAAAGTATATCTAATTTAGGCAAAAGGGAACGTAGGTTAATGACAACAGCTTTGAAAGACATTGTTAAAATGGACTGAAAGTGGTGGGTAATGTTTGTTTCATCGTCATTGGATCTGAGAATTGTGTGTTGTGAGGTAGCTGAGGCACACTGAGCTCCAGATCGTACTGGATTGAATGAAGTACATACTCTAGTAGTCTGATTAATCTCTGGTTCATAATCGTACGTGATAGGGGCAGGATTGGTGGGGGAGGAACTGGTGGTGTGCGATAGTCTAAAAAAGGACTGACATCCGTAGTATACAGGGTAGGGGGATGCTGAAGTCGACGAACTCATTTTGCTTCGGTTTGTATTGTTGCCAATTGAGTAATACAGCGGGTGGTGGTGGGTGAATTTTGACTTGAGGTAGATAGGGGTTGCACCCTCTTAACTGTAAGTCCTTGTGGCCTACCAACGTTTTGTTTGCCAATTCGGTCTCGCATACATAAGGACTTTGCCAGCTTGAGGTCGCGGGATTTGGAAACGTAGTCAGAGGCATTGTGGGTAGGTACTGGGCCGGCTCTCTGCAACTTATCCCGACAACAGTGTCGGTTTTGTATGTATAGGCTTGAGGACGTATACTTTTTCTCAGTTGGCCTAGCTGCACATCCCTGCGCTCTGGTGATGGTTGCTCCAGACTTAATGAGCTTTGAGTGTTTATGGGAGAAATTCTGGCAGGGCGCTTTCCTCTGTTTTTGCCTACGCCTCGGTTGGTCGGAGATAACCTATAGCTTAGTTCATTCGGGTCGGATTGAGATTTATTTTTCGGGCTGCCAACGTTACAGTCTGATTTTTTGTCTCGCTCGCGATAGGTCTCAGGTACAGTTACTGTAAACTGTTGTAAAGGCTCGCAGTTTGGAGAAGGGATAGGGGAGTTGAGTGTGTGGTCAGCAGGTGTCTGCGTCGTTGTATTTTCAGCTTGGTTGGTAGTTTTAGTTTTGGACACATCACTACTGCTATTTGAGATTCTTTCATCAGGCCGCTGAAGACTGAGATGTCCATCATCGCCTATATTGGACGACGCGGTTGACTTGTCAAGGTCGACATTGCTGATGATAGCGTCAGTACTGGCTTCGTTAGTAGGAACATGGGGCATATGATGGGTGGAGGGATTTTGTTTCATTGTTAATCGTCTTTGAAGAGGCGTTTGATCGTGTTTGATAATAATATTTTTAAAATTAGTTTGTGCAGCAACTAGTCTTTTACTGCGTACGAATTTAGATGCGCTCCTATCGTCTGGAAACTGTAAGAGTATCGGACATGTGGTCATGTTTTCCTTTTTCCTCAGTCTGAGGCACTGACAAGAGACTCCATCCATATTGCATGCTTTTAAGAGGGTTTTTGTTACCATGTCGATGTTCGGTTTATCAGGCACGTTAAAAATGATAACGTTATGCGATCTACGGAGGCGTTCTTGCGTTTCGGATGTAACTGAGTCTAGTAAGGAAGCAGCTGTGCTCAAAAGGTCCAGTGTAACAGTTTCTGAGCCTCTAAGCAGTTCACAGAATGATAGGACTTGTTCATAGCATGTGCTGAATTCATGAAGCTTGCATTTCAGCGTGGCTATTTCTTCCTCAAGGGCTATAATCCGGTCTGTCGTGTCAGTCGGAATTATGGTAGTAAAGTTGGAGTGGTTTGCAACCAAATCGACTTTTTTTGGATTTCGATGATGGACATCCTTATTTTACAGTAATATCGGTTGGGTTTCTATCCGTGCTATCAGATGATTTTATAGTCTTTTCTGTTTTCAACTTCTGCCTGAGGAGGGCGCTTCTCGTTTTCACATAATTAACAGGCATTTCTAGTGGGTACTCGTAAGAATGTTATGGGGCTGAGTGTAGGTCTAATAAGTGTTGAATAGAAATACAACCGCAGATGGACGAGAAAAAAAAGGTGCAGTTTTTACTACTATATAAGTATTATAAGTGGTGCAAACCAACCGGTTTAAATTCCGGGTTGTTTTCGCTGATGGGGCAGTTCTTTGATTTCTCTGTCACCTGCACGGTTTGTTCGTTAGTCTTGTTTGTTCGTCTATGTGCAACGGTCTATGGAGTACGCTCCCGGGCGGGTGGTAGATGACAATCTGACGTTTAGGTGATTCGCTCACACGATGTGACACGCCCTCAAGGTCGAGTGGCTTTGGGGTGAGAGAAAGCTCGCGTCTATTGATCGATGCCGTTTTGGGTCGGTTGTCGGTGCGATGTAGTCCGCGCCGTGGAGCTTGGGTCCGATAGTGGGAAATCCGATTTGCTGGTCGTATTAGGAAATGTGGCTCAAAGTACCGCCAATAGTTGTAGATTGCGATGGTATGCAGCTGACCAAGTGGTTGTTGGATAGAGCTGATAATTCCGAGCCGAATGATTGGAATTTGGTTGATGTACG
>OX104063.1:120590994-120627287 GCA_944474145.2 Dicrocoelium dendriticum | reverse complement strand
GACTTGGGTATCTCGCTATCCTCTGACTTCAAATCCATCGAGAACTGGACAAATGCTACCCGCAAATGTTTCCGAATGCTGTGGATGATCCGCAGGTCGTTCGGCATTATAACATATGAAATGTTTGTTACATTGTTCTCAGCCTTCGTCAGGCCATACTTGGAGTACTGCCTGCAGGCCTGTCCTCCATGCTTGGTACGCGATAAGATGACACTTAAACGAGTTCTGAGGGTTGGTACAAAAATAGTACAAGGATTGTGGCATCTCTCGTATCCTGATAGGATGCTCAGGTTGCAGATGTTTTCGCTGCACCATAGGCGCCTTCGGGGAGACCTGATTCTTACGTACCGTATATTGACCAGCAAGATTGGGCCTGATCTAACTGGACTGTTCCAGCCGGCTCAGATACCATCTCTTCGTGGTCACCCTCTGAAGTTGCATAAGCCCAGATCTGATCACGTTAGAGCAGACTTTCGTTTATCATGCAGGGTCATCGACTCATGGAACGCACTACCCGTGAGTGTTCTAACTTGAGTGGATCGTTGAGCCAGGAATTGATGAAGTGCTCAGAGTTATTGATGGATCTAAAACGGAACACCCGTATCGCACCCTGGCCAACCAGTTAATGCCCACTTTTCCTACCCTAGCAGTCCCTGCTGTGGCAGTCACGTGAAGTAAGCGAAGGATAGGAAGAGAAATCGAAGGTACAGAATAAGGAAGTGCACTTGAAATAAGAAAATAATACCAATGCATGAAAAAAGTAGAGGAAAGAAACTCGAAGTACGAAGATGCGAGTTACTCAGGAAATGGAAATTTCGTGTTGCCACCCAAGAGCGTCAAGTTGCCGGTCAAACCCCTTAACTATAGATTCCCTGATAACACTTTCCGGAAGCACGTTCCGGCGCTCGATGACTATACGTGACAACCGGATTTCTGCCCTGCTCCGATCGGACTGCGGTTTGTCCAGCTTCAAGGAATGACCGCGTAGAACAGACAATCTAGCGGGACTAAATAGCCAAGATAAATCTGGACCAACCTTCTTAGTTAAGATACGGTAGGTTAGGATTAGGTCTCCTCTAAGCCTTCGGTAGTGCATTGAATGCATTCCCAAACTACGTAGACGCTCGGGGTACGTCCGTCCCCGTAATCCCTGGATTAACCTAGTACCCACCCGTAAAACCCTATCTAGCTCCATTTTGTCCGGGACGAGGCAGGGTTTACAAGTCGACGCAGTATTCCAGCTGCGGCCGAACGAAAGCCGAGAACAGTCTCGTAAAGATGTCGTCCGTCAAGACTCGGACCTCATATTAACCACATGCGGAAACCTCTGCTTGTTGCCTTCTTCCAGTTATCGTTGGAGTGTAGAGTCGAAATGTGCACGAGGCTTAGATCTACCTGGCTAGATACACGGAGGAGTTCGACCCCACCGACCAAGTACTTCGTAGGAGGACAACCTCCTCCAATTCGAAGAACGGAGCGCTTTACTTGATTTATGGGCAGTAACCATAAAGTAGACCAGTCCCAAAGCTTATCCAATGCTCGCTGAATAGCTTCGGAACCCCCAGAAACATCGACAATGTTCCACAGCTTCAGGTCATCAGCAAATAGCAGCGATGGTATCTTAAACTCCGCGGGTAGCTCATCCACATAGATAGAGAACAGCGGCGATACAAGGACCGAGCCCTGCGACATCCCACTGAGGACAGATTGCCTAAACGATAGGCCCCGGCCTACCCGTACACAGTTCTCTACCCACCAAGATGGCAGTCACCCAATGAAGGGCGCGGCCAAATACCCCGTAGGAGATTAGATTTTGCGCGAGCCTCAAATGGGGTACCTTGTTAAATGCCTTCGCAAATTCGACGAAAAGCACGTCCAGTGTGTGGCCGTTATCTACTGCATCCGCCCAACTTCCGCGAGCCACCAGTAGATTCGTCAGACGAAAATCCCTTCCGGAATCCTTGTTGTACATTCTTAACTGGATTAAATCTACTCAGATGACTCTAATGAATCTCCCACCAGTTTCTCGAAGAGTTTGATTACTACACTCGTCAGACTAACTGGCCTGTAATTTGCAGGCAGACTCCTGTCTCCATTTTTGAAGATGGGACGGATGGCAGCTTTCTTCCATTCGGAAGGTAATGCACAGCTGTCGAGCGATTTCTAAAACACCATAGCGAGCGGTCCACTTAGTTCCGCAGCCAACTCATGCAACAGTTTCGGGTGAATTAAATCAGGCCCATAGGCCTTAGAAGGGTTCAGTCCTTGTAGCAGCCCACGAACTTCCGTCTCCGCTACAATAAATTCAGATAGTCCTGAAACCTCTGGGATTCTGCAAACCAGGTCAACTCCTGTCAAAGTGGTTTCCCTTACAAACGCTGCCGCATATTGCCAACTAAGTACGCAGGCCTTGTCGTAGTCCGTATGCGCATAAGTACCGTCATCACGCATCAGTACTGGAATTGACCTGTTTGAACCGCAGCGGCTTTTGACATAAGCGAAGAATCATTTTGGATTATCTGAAGCTTCGTCTGCTAACCCTTTCTCGAAATTGAGCCGAGCATCTCTTAGCTGTTGCTTACACCTATATCTAGCTTTACGGTACCTGTCATATGTATCGGTGGACTGAACATCTCGGTAAGTCCGCCAACATTTAGATCTTTTCGTGTGCAAATGCTTGCCAGTGGAGTCTATCCAGGGCGGCTGTGCTCGTGCGTCCTTTCTCCATGTGACTGGGATGAAGGGAGCAGAGACCTCTGTGAGGTAGGACTTAAATTTATCCCAGGCAACCTGGACAGTATCGTCGTCTGAAATCTCACAATGGAAACCCGAAGCCTTGGCTCTCATTGATTGATAGTCTGCGTGCCATATGTTCGGGCGAGACTCAACAGTACTCTGGTAGCGTCTAGACGGAGTACATCTGTAGAGCAAACAAACATGATCACTGGATGATGTTGGAGGTCCGTAAGTAATGCCATCAACAAAATCGAGTGACAGCAAATACTAGGTCTAAAATAGACGGTACTTGGGCGTCCATGTACCTAGTGGGGAGGTCAGTGAACTGATGCAACGGTACTTGGAGCGTAAGCTCAAGCAGATCAGCGCCGAATGTGCCTGACGCTGATTCGCAAGAAAGATCCGCTCAGCAAATCTC
This sequence comes from Dicrocoelium dendriticum, assembly GCA_944474145.2. Taxonomy (NCBI): domain Eukaryota; kingdom Metazoa; phylum Platyhelminthes; class Trematoda; order Plagiorchiida; family Dicrocoeliidae; genus Dicrocoelium; species Dicrocoelium dendriticum. The sequence continues at coordinate 120,624,133 of OX104063.1, read as the reverse complement.
TGGGAGGTTGAAGTCGCCCATCACCAAACACTTGTTTGCGGACTGGGAGCGAATGAAGTCAAGTACCTATTTAGATACGCTCCCAGGGCTTCTGTACACAATTACAACTGTAACCTAAACCGAGGATGTGCTAATCACAACCGACAGAGCTTCAACAGTTTTATCTGCTGGCTGAAATAAGCAAGTCTTCAAAACCTCAAGTTTACAGCTCACATAAAGTGGAACGCCCCCTCCCTGCCAGCTAGCGGAGCGATTGCATCTAAATAGTGCGTAGTCAGATAGATGTACTTCACCATCATTGATGTCCTGAGATAGCCACGTTTCACTGAATGCGAGTATATCGGGATGAGACCCATCTACAAGCAGACCTAACTCGTACACCTTATTCCTTAGGCTGCACACATTACTTAGCACTATCTGAAGCTATTCGTTAGATCCAGACCTAGGTTGTGCGTTACCAGAATGGGCAGGAGTAGGGCGAAAAAGGACCGCCGGCTGACCACCCGAAAACCCACTAACCTTAGATCTTGTTCACCGGCCGCTCGCCTGCTTTTGAGGTCCTTGATGGCCTCTCTTAGCTTCAGCCTATTGGCCAGCGGAAGGTCCGGCTGAACACTAATATTTGTACCTTTCAGCTTAAAAGCAAACCGCATAAGAGCGTTGCGTTCCTCCACGAAGTACCCGCGGTTGAGGGTTTGATACATTAACTGGGACCTTCCCCAGTCTAATCAACTTCCTGACAGTAACGCCTGGAAAACCAGGCGGAAGAAGCTTCATCACGCACATTTTTAACCTTTGTAAGTCCTCCAACATACGTTCAGCAGGAAGGACGGCAGTAGATTCATCTGCGTTACGGTAAATAACTCTACTATCCGTGAAAGAATTGCCACGACGGGGTATATTAATCCCAAGGGTCTTTTTTAGACACTTAGAGCAGTTGGCTTCACCACGGGTGATAGGACTGTCTTTATTCCCTCAGATGTAGCAACGGCAGCGGATGTTTTTCGCTCCGTTGTTGGTCTTGCTTTTTCTCGGGTCATCGATTCCACCGCGAGGCTTTATGAAAGATTTGGTCTGCTTTTTCTTCTTGATAATGGACGCAGGACTCCGTGACGTTTTTTCGCTTTGAGCAGAGTCAAACAAACCGTCGAAACGTGAATTCTCCGTGGGAGCAGAGATATCCGGCAGCTTCGGCTGACAAGTAGTGCGTGTGGGAATCTTCGCCTTCGCACAACCGTCAGACGGTTTGACAAGTAACGACACTTGGCTTGTTTCTGGTGTCGAGACAACTATAACTTCTTGTTTAGCAGAGCTTACGGGGTTTCCTGGCTCTCTTGCTTTGCTCGAAGGGACCCTTGAACCAGCAATTCGGCGTCCGTAAGGGTAGCTTTCCATACGACGTCCGAAACAGTTTCATTTTTGTGGTCGGTAGCTATCTGGACGGGTGACAATGATTGGTACCACGAGTTGATCTCCATTGTAAGCGATCAAATCTGCTTTGTTGAAGACCAGAAGCGTTGTCATGAGCAGATCACTCTTAAGGCGAAGATTTGAGATGATCGAGAACGAACGCCCTACATTTCGCAGCCGTGTATCGAGAGATTCGTCTCTCGTCAGAAATGCTCTGGAGTCGAATTCATGACGGATACCAATCGCTGATGGTTGGAGTTGTCTACAGAGCCTCTGCAGGACCTGGCTCATACCTATTACGCTCCGTGAGAACCCACAGCAGAAGAACAAACTGTCTCCTTATGGGTGACATCAACGCCCCCGACATAATCTTGGACCTTCTTCACAGTGATCTCTCACCTGACTTCTTTGAAGTTGATCTCCTTGATACCGTTCACGGGTGCAACCTGACACAGCATGTCTTGACACCAACACGGATGGTCTATGGTCAGACACCAAACATTCTCGACCTGGTTCTCACCTCGGCACCATCTGATGTCTCAGATCTAACGATCCTCCAACTTCTTGGGAAGAGTGATCAATGTACAGTCTCCTTTTCGTGGACACGACACCTCACAATCCACGATCAGGGGACACTGCGTCGAAATTTCTGGCGCACTGACCAGCCCAGATTAAGAACGACTGTAAGTAACATGGACTGGAGTATTCCGCAATCCTTGGAGCTTGATGACGCATGGGAACGCCTACGATCTATGATGATGCGGCTCATTGAACAGTTTGTTCCAAACTGCAAGAGCAGACCACCATCCAAAGGACCCCCATGGATTGATAAAGAAGTAAGATCCTTAATGAAAAAACGACGAAAACTATGGGATCATTTCAAGAGCACAGGACTGACATCAAGCTACTTAGAGTACAAAACTGTCAGAAACCTATGCACCTTGAGAGAACGAAGACCACAATATGAACATGGACTGGCCATGGAATCCCAAAACTGTCCCAAGAAACTGCCTACTTGAAGCGAAATGCCAAAATGGGTAGTGGAATCCCCGCTCTGGTACCTGTCCACCATGCTTTGTCCGGAACAAAATGTCACTAGAAAGGGTGTTGCATGTCCCATCGCAGTGAGGCTGGACCTTACCGTGGTGCGATGGTTTGCGTGCCTCAGAGATCCATTGAGCTATGCTGGGTGGTGCTTTTTTTGCACCTTTAGAGCCACTCATACCAGATTGGTCAATGGTTAGAGGCCAGACAAACTCAGCCTCCTGGTCCTCCAGGTTGGGGGTTGGAATGGGGGTGGCTCCTCATTTCATAAAACGGGCTCTGTAGTCCAGTGCCAAAACCCGCTGCCTTGCGGTAAGGTTTTTGAACCAAAGGCTTTGGTTGAGAACCCTAATCGTTCTCCTGTCTAGGCCTGGGCAACCTGACAGTATTCTGCCCACGCAATACAATGAACCTTTCCTACAACAATTTCTTGATGCTCTGGCCGTCGCAGAGGATAATAAACGGCGCCCTATCTGCTGCATCGAGCAGGGTGGATAGGGGTTTGGATGCTACTGCTCAGGCCTTCCCGTCTTCTTATACCCCTTCTTGCGCTTCTGCATCCTTATTGTCCCGCTCCAACTTTACTTATATCCCCCCCATTTTCAATCCCCCAATTCTTGGCCCTCCCCCAGCTTACTTCAATAGTCGCTTGTCTTCTAATTTCAAATCACACACAATCGCAGGGCCTCGCTCCAATCCAGTCGATAAGTCCATGTTCAACCAAGCGGACAACGTCAGTTCATCCGTTTCCCTTTGGAGTCCTCGTGTCTCGCTAAGATTGGCATGCCTCAACGTGCGCACTTTGCTGCAGATTGGCCAACAGGCAGCACTTGCCCGCACACTAGAGACCCTATCGATCGATATTTGCTGTTTATCAGAAACCCGCCTGCAAGATTCGAGCTCCGTGCTTACCCTGAGATCCCCCACATGCGACACTGGCGGCACATTCTCATTGCGCCTATCTGGCGATGATGCAGCTTCAAATGCCGGTCAAGCCGGCGTCGGCATTGTTTTGAGTCCCCGGGCTGAAGCTGCCCTGCTTGATTGGATCCCAGTAAACAGTAGGATGTGCGCCGTTAGATTAGCTGGCTCGTTCCGTGCTTCGAAGTCGCGCGGGGACAAACGGTGCCTGTTTGTCATTGCGGCCTACGCCCCTACAAACTGTAGCACTGATTCGGTAAAAGATGATTTCTACCAGCAACTTCACGAGCTCCTTCGTTACAGAAGAAGCACGGATACTGTGGTGCTGGCTGGCGATCTAAACGCCCAAGTCGGAAAATTGTCCTCTGATGAGCTTCATCTGGGCGGCCAACATGGTGTAGGCTCCCGTAATGATAATGGTGAGCGATTGCTCCAGCTGTGTGAAGATGCTCGCCTGTTTCTCGCGAGCACTAATTTTCGACACAGCACCCGCAGAAGTGTGACTTGGCGGCCACCAGCCTCGGGCCAGTCATGGACGCAAATCGATCATATCGCGATCAGTTACCGCTGGAGAGGCTGTGTCCAAAACTGTCGCTCGATTTGGAGCACGAGCGTGGACTCTGACCACGCACTTGTATGTGCCGACCTCCTGGTGCGTTTCGGTGGACGTCCGCGACGTCGATGTGAACGGATTGACACCAGCCAGCTGGCGAAGCCAGATGTTCTGAATGTGTACCAAGATGCGCTGACATCTGGGCTGAGTAAGCGCCCACTAAACACCGTTGAAGATCACTGGTCGCATACTCGTCAAGCGTTGCTATTAGCAGGCATGTCTTCATGTGGCAAAACAAATTGCAAAACCGGACATTGGGTCTCTACACAGTCTCTGGAACTTATGGATGCTCGCCGAGGTATTCCGGCTGGAAGCGAATACAATGAAGCTCGCAAAAATCTCAGGGCGAAACTACGTGCTAGCCTAAAGAAGGACCGCGAAACCTGGTGGTCTCATCGTGCCTCTGAGATGGAAACAGCCGCTGCCATTGGTAATCATCGTAAGTTATACCGTCTGATACGGGCAACAGGCAGCAGGAGACCTGGTGTTAGCGAGACCATACGCGACGAGAGTGGGCAGATGATCCACAGCCTGTCAAAACGCTTGGAGCGTTGGGCTGAACACTTTGCTATGCAATTTAACCAACCTGAGTTATCGCTTTCTTCGGGCATTGAGCGCCCTTCTCCTTGGGCCGTCTCCTTGGATCCGCCCTCACGCGCAGAAGTCGAACGTGAGATCAGGCTGTTGAAATTGCATAAGGCCGCAGGGGCAGATAGAATTCCTCCAGCCCTCTTCAAATTCGGTGGACCTGCTCTAGTAGATGATCTACACGAGTTGCTAGTAAAACTTTGGGAGCAGGAGACAGTCCCGACAGACTGGAACCGCTCCGTCATTGTCCCAATTTTCAAGGGAGGCTCCCGTTTAGAATGCGGCAATCATGGAGGGATCAGTCTGATTTCGATTGCCTCTAAATTGCTTGTCTCTGTCATTCTCCACAGACTGACTAGCACTCGTGAAAGCCAGATTCGTGAAGAGCAAGCCGGATTTCGTCGAGGTCGGGGCTGCATCGACCACATCTTCACATTGCTTCAAGTGTTGGGGCACCGCCATGTTTATTGGCGACCCACCGTTGTCGTGTTTCTTGACATAAAAGGTGCCTTCGACTCAGACGATCGATGTGCCCTTTGGGACTGTCTGCTGAGGAAAGGTGTGCCTGATAAATATGTAAACATTATCAAAGCGTTGTACGCGCATAGTTCGGGTAGGGTGAGGGTTTATGGCAAACTCTCGCCACCCTTCAGTATCACCAGCGGTGTGAGACAAGGATGCCCGCTATCACCTTTTCTCTTCAACTTCGCTACTGATGAAGTCATAGAAACAGCGTTCGCTGGCCATGACATGGAAGGTGTGGAGCTACTCCCTGGTGAGCGACTTCTTGACTTGGAGTATGCGGACGACATTGCCCTAATCTGTGACAGCTCCCACACATGCCAAACAGCACTGGACCGATTAGCACTGGCTGTCAATCGTTTTGGGCTATGCTTTGCTCCATCGAAATGTAAAGTACTTCTCCAAGATTGGCAGAGACCCAACCCTGCGCTAACGCTTGGTGGTGATCTGCTAGAAGTCGTTCAGGAATTTAAGTACCTGGGCAGCTATATTAGCACCCGTGGGATTGAAGATGAGGTTACGAACCGTATAGCAAAAGCTCGAGGTGCTTTTGCCAATCTCCGCCACCTGTGGCGCAGACGCGACATTACTCTCGCCCTCAAGGGCAGAGTTTACAACGCAGCCGTCCGTTCAACTCTCCTATATGGCTGTGAAACCTGGCCCATCAGGTCGACAGACATGAAGAGACTCGTCACGTTCGATCATCGCTGCCTTCGCAGCTTAGCTCATGTCTGGTGGGAACACCGCGTGAGCAATGAGCGTGTTCGACGTCGCGTATTTGGTGCAGGAAGAGCGAGTGAACCGCTCAGCACGATTATATCACGCACCAGGCTCCGATGGCTGGGCCACGTCTTGCGCATGCCAGCACACCGACTCCCACGACGTGCATTGTTTGCGCGTTGTGGGTGCGGTTGGAAGAGGAGGAGGGGAGGCCAAGTGATGACTTGGTCGCGAGAAATGAAAACCCTCACTTCGAAGTTGGCGTCGGTTGGTGCATCCCGACTGCCTGGCTGGGGTCCTAAGGACGGTGAACACGTTTGGTTGGACACACTTGCTGATATGGCTAGGAGCCGGCCCCAATGGCGTTTGTGTTGTGAGTTCCTTTGTCCATCCCCCTCCTGTTTAGCATCCCCCTCCAATCACGATCTCAATCGTTAGGCATAATATGACTTTCTTTTACGGCAGCCAGCTGTTAGCTCTCCGGAACGATGTCCATCCGTTACTGGGGACTCAGCGGGCGTGCCACTGTTTGTTTGTTTTTCTTTTCTTGCCTTTTGTATTGCGGCACAATAGCTGAGGTGTTTTCCACCTCCAGCTAACGTGTAATGATGACGATGATGATGATATTGCATGTCGGTACTAGGTTGGTCGAGGGGTTACGAGGACAAACGTACCCCGAACGCCTACTTACTTTGGGGATGCATTCAATGCACTATCGAAAGATTAGTGGGAACCTAATCCTAACCTACCGTATTTTGATTGGGAAGGTTGGCCCTGATTTGTCCATGCTATTTAGTCCTGCTAGATTATCTGGTCTCCGCGGGTATTGTATGAAGCTGGACAAACCGCGGTCCGATCGAGTTATAGCGGAGACACGGTTATCGCGCTGAGTCATCGAGCTCTGGAACTTGCTTCCAGAAAAGGTTGTGAAGGAAGCTACGGTTAAGGGGTTTGAGCGTCAACTAGATGCTCTTGGGTGGCAACACGAAACTTTTCCTTTCTTCTGACAAATTCCCATCTTCATACTTCGATTCCATTTTCTGCACTCTTTCTCACCATTGGTACTATGCTCTTCTTTTAATTGATTTCCCTTAATCTTTACCTTCCGTTTTTCTTCCTCTCTTACGCAACTGACATAGAAGGGACAGCTAATGTAAGGAAATTGGGCATTGAATTGGTGGACCAGGGTGCTTTTTCGAGTGTTTTCATTTTAGACCGATCAAGAAGTCTCAGCACCCCTGTCAACTCCTGGATCGACGCCCCACTCAAGAAGGAAGACTTACGGGATTCATCCTATCGTTCCAGTCCCGCTTGAACTTGTAGGGGGGAAACCAACAAGACCCAGCCAACTACCGGCCAATGTGCTTGACATCAGTCGTATGCAAAACCATGGAACGAATAGTTAAGTGAGCCCTCCAGCTACACTGTGGGAATCTAAACCTCATCTCACCTGCTCAACATAGCTTCCGGAGAGCACGCTCATGCATCTCTAACGTACTCATCGCCAGAGTAACATGGGCAGAAGCCATACATGCCCGAAAACAGGTTGACGTAATATTCATTGACTTCAGCAAAGCCTTTGATAAGGTTCCACACGTACGACTGCTACATAAACTCCAGGGAATTGTTATTACAGGAAATCTCTCCCGGATTGTCGATTTCTTAAGAGGTAAGACAATGCGCGTACATGTGAACCAAAGCCTCTGCTCCAGTGCTTATGACTAGTGGCATTCCCCAAGGACCAGTGCTTGGACCGGAGCTCTTCAAACTGTTCATTAACGATCTGCCGACTGCACCTCAAACCGATTGCTTGATCTACGCCGATGACCTCAAGCTACGGTCAACGGTATTCAGCCTTCAGGATGCGAACAGATTACAAGGAGCTCTAGACCAGCTACACGAATGGTCCATCAAGTGGGAACTGCCAGTAAACCGATATAAACGTGCTGTTCTCCCAATGGGTAGCACTGAACCATACGATGCATACCACATTGGTGGGTTTCTCCTCAGGAATACCACCAACGAGAGAGATCTCGGGATTCTCTTGACTTCTGACCTTAGAACGATGCAAGACACGTTGTGAAAGGTGGCTACTGGAAGGAGACTGGTGTGTGCCTTAAGAAGATCATTCGCTTGAATGACTTCTGAGATTTCCTGACCTTCATTCACTTCGTACGTCCGCCCAGTCTTAGAATATGGCCTACCAGCTATCCATCCACTTTCAAAGTTTGCATGCGCTCTGCTGGGAAAGGTTCAGAGACGTGCATCGAAAGCTGTTCTTGGGCTTCGTGATCTCTCGTACTCCATTCGACTCTAGCAGCTAAATCTGTTCTTCCTCGAGCTCCGTCGTCGCCGGGGTGATCTCATCTACACTAGGCGCATCCTCCGAGGGGAATTTGGAAGTGACTTACAACAATTCTTCCGGCCCAACACTGATTGTCACACATGTAAACTATTTAAGCAAAGAAGACAGAATTCGCATGGACGCCACCCTATCCACTAGAGTGGTGAATGCTTGGAACAGCCTACCGGAAGAAATTGTAGACGCTCCATCCGAGGAAAGTTACCAGCGGCTGTTAGACAAACATTCGCTGAGAATGCTGGAATGTTGCGGCTGTCACTGCAATTGCGATGAACTCTCTAGGAACGTCGTACTGCAACGACACGCATCACACCCAGTATGATACGGAATCGATGGAGTTGACAAGGGATTTCCCTCCTGCTCTCTACAACCTCATGAACACTTTCAAAATCTCATTGATCGCCATCGGCGGATCCGACACTCCGCTGACGATCAGGTTAGTGGGTTCCGTTTCATTACCCCATCTTTCCGAGAGACTAGTCCTAAGACCTGGTTTAATCAGCTAGAATCCAATTTCGTCGTTACATGACGTTAGGTCTGACAGTGTCAAATTTCACTGCGTTGTCGTAGCGCTTCCTCTGCAAGTCGTCGATGACCTCGACGACATCTTGAAGCTTCCCGGATTTCAGAAAAGTTACGATGAGCTTAAGGCCCTAGCCTTAAAGTGATTCGGCATATCAGACCATACTCACGTTACGCAGCTTCTTAACGAAACCGAGCTGGGTGATCGAGCACCTCAGTTGCTGCACAAGGTGCAGGCTCTAGCTAAGCCTCTCTTTTGGTGACTCTTTAAAGAGATTTGACTTCGTCGCCTGCCACATGACATGCGTAACCCCCGTAGCTCAGTGGTCTCAACCACAACGTGCCAACAGTCCAATTACGGTTTCGAACCCTACAAGGATCAGATGCAATGCGCATTTCTAACGGTTTCCGGAAAATATGAAACGTGCCTACACTGTTTTAGGAGCTGTGTACGCACCGGGCGAGTGGTGAAACCGACCTACATATCGTGAATTTTTGCGTAGTTCGGAAGTGCACAAGAGCCCGCTGGAGGCCGATTCTTTTTCACCCCCAGACAGTAAAGCATAGAAACGGACTACGCGTGCTATCTGCCAATCTGCGCAGTCTAGAGAACAAACTGGATGAAATTCAGTTGCTTACTTCCTAGACTCGTCCAGACCTGATGGCCTTCACCGAAACCTGGCTATTCCCAAATATCACGGACTTGGAAGTGTCTATCACTGGATATCACCACTTCCGGTCCGATCGCCACGGAGTGAGGTCAGGTGGTGGAGTAATTCTCTACTGAAAGGCAGATTTCAAAGTACATCTAGTTGAAGCTATCAGTGACCATGATTACAATTTCGAAGTCGTCTGGTGCCCCGTTCATGACGGATGCAGATCTATCTTGGTCGGTGTCGTCTACAGAGTGCCATCGGGCCCCGGGGCGCGCTTGTTGGGCTCAATAAGGATGTACGGTGGGCACAAAGACTGTCTAATCTTGGGGGATTTCAATGCACCGGATATCGATTGGGACCTACTTCTTTATGATCGCTGATCTGTCTCTTACGATGCAACATTGTTTAAAACCGCTCTCGACTGCAGCGTCGTCCAATATTTCTTGACACCTACTCGTATTTTCCCAGACCTGATCCTGCACATCCTAAATCTCGTGCTCTCCCCGGCAGATTCGAATGTCACGAACCTAACCGTTCTTCAATCCATAGGCAACAGCGATCATTGTGTTGTTTCATTCCACTGGACTCGCCGTCTCACGATCCATAGCCACAGTGGTCACCGACAGAATTTTTGGCGTGCTGATCCACTCCGTCTGAAACAGGCCGCAAGCGCTACGGATTGGGGTATCCCTGAACACATTCACCTCGACGACGCGTGGAATCTTATACTCTCCAAAGTGACATCGCTAATTGAGCAGGTCGTTCCCTCCTCCTATCCAAAGCCCATCGCTAGAGGTCCTCTTTGGATGGATCGAGAATTGAGGTCAGCTATGACTAGAAGACGCAAATTATGGATCCGCTTTAGGCAATCTCAATCAGAACCTGACTTCTGTCACTCCGAGACTGTCAGAAATGTTTTGTCGCGATGAAGCATCAGAGACGCCGACAATACGAACTATCCTTAGCACAAAGCTCCAGAATCACGCACGAAATGCTCTACTCTTATTTGAAATGAAGCACTAGAGCTGGTAATGACATCCCTGCTTTGTGTTTTTTTTTGATCATCATGCTTTACTTCACGAGTACGCTGAGAAAGCCAGTCACTTGGCTAAGCAATACGCTTCTGTTTACGCGAAAGAAACACCATTTAGTGACGCCGTATCCACCTTTCCATCTTCGTTGGCCAAGTAGATATTAACACTGATTCTGTGATGAAACCTCTTCTTGTGTTAGATCCGTACAGCTCACCCGGCCCTGATGGATTGCATCCTTTGTTCCTCAGGACTGTGGCGGAGTACATAGCTTCACCCATATGTCAAGTCTTTCGTCGCTCACTAGAAGCTGGCCGTCTTCCTTTAGCTTGGAAAGTGGGTATCGTCAAACCCATCTACAAAGGAGGAAGTCGACATGATCCGAGCAATTATCGTCCAATCTGTTTGACGTCAATAGTGTGTAAAGTTATGGAACGGATCCTAAAACAGGCTGTTAATCTTCATCTTGGGGACAGAATGTCATTTCTTATACCCAGCATGGGTTCCGAAAAGCACGCTCCTGTACCTCAAACTTGCTCGTTGCTAAGGAGACCTGGGCAAGGTCGCTAGACTCCGGCAAACGCTTAGATGTGTTCGTTGACTTCAGCAAAGCTTTTGACAAAGTCCCACATGAACGGCTTCTGTTTAAGCTCCAAGGAATCGGTATTTCTGGGAACCTCCTGTCTTGGATCTCCGACTTCCTAAACGACCTCTCTATGTAACTGAAGGTGAATGACATTTTCTGCTCCTGTTCTCATGACGAGTGGGGTCTCATAGGGCTCGTTCCCGTACTTTTTAATATCCTTATCAACGACTTACCGTCCACACTTCAGACTGATTGTCTAATCTACGCTGACGACCTAAAGCTGTAGATGTAGGTATCCAGCCTTGAAGACGCGGACAGATTACGATCTACGCTCGATCTACTCCATGATTGTTCGATTAAGTGGCAGTTGTCCGTAAATCGTGATAAATGCCCTGTTCTCCCCGTTGGCTTATTTAACCCATTTGGAACTTCCCACAGTGATTCATTGCTAAGAAGCGCAACCCAAGAGATGGATCTTGGAGTGATGGTGTCATCAGACCTCAAATCTATTCAAGTCACCCAGAAGATGGTCGCCGCGGCCTACTGGATGTTCCGTTCTATACGTAGAGGGTTTTCTCTCCTGACCCCGGGGCTTTTCCGACTTCTTTGGTTCGCATGTACTCCTGATTCTCGAATACGGACTACCCGCTGTCTACTCTCTCACCAAATCTGAATGTGATATGATAAGGTTCAACGGCGTGAATCCAAATCCGTCCCTGAGTCGCGAGACCTGTCGTCTCCACTCCGACTTACACAACTGAAATTGTTCTCTCTAGGTTACCACCGTCACTGCGGAGATTTGATATTCACTCGACGTATTCTCAGATGAGAACTGGGTTGCGAGTTACAGGACTTCTTTCAACTCAACACTGAGGGTTCGACACGAGGCCACTGCTTGAAACTGTTCAAACCGGAGAATCTCCGTGTGCGGCTCAATTTGGCCTTATCAACTCGCGTAGTGAATGATTGGAACCGGTTGCCGGATCCTGTTGTTGATGATGAGACAGAGGAACGTTTCAAACAATTGTTGGATTCTCACCTGAGCGCGCTGGGATTCTGCTGACTCGAAGACAGATATTGGTCTTCTGCGAAACCTTGTGTCACAATGACCCACTTCATGTTCACAATGATCGGGAACTGATGGAGCTAACAAAGGACCTTCCTTCTGCTCTCTATCATCCAATGATCCAATGAAATGATGCGCCTCTTTCTCAGCTCACCTACATTGCCGATCGTATTTGGGAATCTAACGCCCAGGTATCTCAGGTTCAGTCTACTTCCAGTACGGAGGTAGCAGAACTAAGGGCGCAAGTAGCGGCACTTACCAACCGACTAGAGGACATAACAGTCTGGATCCAACCGCCGAAATCGTTCCAGTAGTCACACTCGTCCTAGTTCACGTTCGAAATCTCCTCCTAGGTCAAGCTATTGTTGGTACCACGAGCGATTTAGTCATCAGGCCAGATCGTGTCGTCCGCCCTGTTCTTTCAAGCGCAACACGCAGAAAAACTGGCCGGCCAGCACGTAGGGGCGACGGACGTTGCTGGCTGCTGCAGTCGCCTTTTCCTTGTCACCGACCGCAGTACGAGAGTACGCTATCTCGTTGCCACCCGCGCAGAAGTCAGCGTTATCCCACGCGATTCTAATGATGTTATTGAAGAGGCGACTAGTTCATTGCGCGCAGCAAACGGCACCATCATTCGCGTGTATGGTCAACGCTCGCGCATGTTTACTTTAAACCTACGACGTTCTTTTACATGGATCTTTCTCGTCGCAGACGTCCAGACGCCAATTCTTGGCCTTGACTTTCTGCAGCGCTTCGGTTTGCTTGTTGACGCGAAGCAACGTCGTCTGATCGATCGTCAAACAAACCTGGCAGTTATAGGTACTTTTACCGACATTGAGTCAATCAGTCCTGTATACGCCAACCAGTCAAGCTCACCTATCGGTCAAATGCTTAATACCAAGTTCCCGCAAGTCTTTCGTGCAATGGCATCGTTTCCATCCGCCACTGATGCTGCAAAACATCACATCGTTACAAAAGGTCCGCCTGTTTTCGTCAAAGCCAGACACATGACCCCTGACAAACTAAAAATTGCTCGCGCAGTATTCGAGCACATGCTTGAACTAGGCATCGTTCACCCGTCTAAAAGCCCGTGGACGTCGCCACATCACATGGTGCCCAAAAAGTCAGGAGACTGGCGTCCATGCGGTGATTACCGCGCGCTCAATAACGTTACTGTTCCCGACCGCTATCGTATTCATCACATTCAGGACGTTACAGCAATCCTGCGCGGCACCAGTTTGTTCTCGAAAATCGATCTGGCTCGCGCGTATCACCAGATTCCAGTCGCTGAGGAAGACATACCGAAGACTGCCGTAATCACGCCGTTTGGGCTTTTCGAATTTTCGCGTATGCCCTTCGGTCTTTGCGACACAGTCCAGACTTTTCAACGATTCATCGATTCAGTCACTAGAGGTCTAGATTTCGTTTGTGCATACATCGACGATATCCTAGTTGCCAGCGCTTCTAAAGAACAACACGCAGAACATCTCAAGCTTTTTTTCGCTAGGCTGGCCGCTAATAGCATCACTATCAACCCCGCAAAATACGCATTTCAGCAGCCTTGCGTCGAATTTCTTGGCCACCATATTGATCAGTATGGCATACGGCCTCTAGACGATAGAATCCGCGCCATCAGAGAATTTCCAGTCCCGACTACGTTAGCTGCTGTTCGCCGTTTTAACTTCATGCTCAACTATTCTCGACGTTTTCTTCCACACTGTGCCAATTTGTTAAGTCCACTAACCGACCTACTTCTTGGACGTAAAAACGGCCAGGTGGAACTGATTGCTGCTGCTGCCGAAGTGTCCAAGACCAGCAAAGAAGCCTTAGCCAAAGCCGTTATGTTTCATCATTTCGATTCGAACGCTCTACTCAGTGTTGTTGTTGACGCCTCGGACACCGCCACTGGCGCCGTCCTACCTCTTGCTTTCTACTCTAGATGCCCACAACCTGCCGAACTCAAGTACAACACGTTTACTCGTGAACTTCTGGCTGGTTACTCTACCGTTCGACGTTTCGGACACGTCCTTGAAGATAACACCTTCATTATCTTCACCGATCACAAACCGCTTATCTACGCATTCCGAAATCAATCAGCTCAACACACACCACGTGAGATTGGTCAGCTGGATTTCATTGCCCAATTCTCGACTGATATCCGACACATTGCTGGTCAACAAAACGTTTTCGCTGATACTCTTTCAAACGTATCTTCGATCGACCCTGCTGGGCAGGCAATCGATTTGTATGCTGTGGCCGCCGCGCAATCAAACAATTAAAGTTATTTTTCGGAACTCCGTGATTCTTCTTTGAAGATATCCCCACACCCTTTGCCGTCATCTGTTGGTACGATTTTATGCGACATATCTGGCGGACGACCTCCACCCGTCGTTCCAGAAACGTTTCACTGTATCGTTTTTGACACCCTCCACAATATCGCCCACTCAGGCATTAAAGCTACTGCTAAGCTTGTCTCCGAGAGATACGCTTGGCTGGGGATGCAACGCGATCTTACGCGCTGGGCACGTAGCTGTCTCACCTGGCAGCAAGCCAAGCTTCAGCGGCACGTGTCCGCTCCGCTTGGTCGCTTTTCGTCCGCTTCAGCTCTATTTGCCCATGTCCAACTCGACATAGGGGGACCTCTGGCCCCGTTCAAAGGAATAGCCTACATTTTGACCATGATCGATCGTTGCACCCGTTGGCCCGAAGCCGTTCCCATCCCTGACGTAGCTGCGGAAACCGTAACGCGCGCTTTCGTCGAACGCTGCGTCGCTTCACACGGCTGTCCAGCCACAGTGACGACAGACCGAGGTCCGCAATTCGAATCTTCGACCTTTAACGATCTTCTTAAACTCATTGGATGCCGACGCATTCGCACGACCGCCTATCATCCGCAGGCGAACAGCATAGTGGAACCTTTCCACCGACAGCTGAAAGCCTCATTTAGCGCCGCCAATGCGCTGAGTTGGACTGAGGTACTACCTATGATCCTCCTTGGTATCCGATCAGCCTTAAAGGCTACTCTACTTACATCTAGCGCCGAGTTGGTATATGGACAACCACCGCGTTTACCTGGCGATTTCTTTTCCGATAGTCCCAGAATTCCCCCTTATGACGTTAATTATGCACGTCAGTTAGCCACAAGCATGCGTCACTACAAGCTTCCCGACGTTAGAGAACAACGACGTAAATCTTTTGTTCCACAAGACCTACAACGTTGTCCGTTCCTTTTTCTCCGCCTCGATGGTCTCCGCAGATCACTGGAGCGACCTTACGAAGGTTCTGCAGTGTAAGGAACGCGTCTTTATCATCGACCGTCACGGTAAACGACAAGCCGTTACGATTGACCGTCTCAAGGTTGCCCACCTGGAACCTGAGCTCGATGGTGACCCTTGCTCGTCTTCTGACGAATCGATCCAGCTTATGATGGAAGACCCGCGTGATCCCAACATCCCCGACCTTAAGCATCACCCTCTATCCAAGCCTTCCACTTCAGCTCCGCCGCTTCCCATCGAACCAACCGCCACGTCTTCAGCAGTTCCTCCAACTTTGCGATCCGGTAGAACGTTTAAGATGACGCCTTCCTCTGACCCGCACAAATCGACTAGGTCGGGTAGGCGCGTTCATTGGCCAACGCGATTAAAGGATTAGTGTTTCTTTCACTTTTCTTTTCTTTGATTCCTTTTCTTTTTTGGACAACGTAAGAAAATTAAAAAAAAACGGCAAAAGCTTCTGAAAACGCCAAAAACCAGCAAAAGTTTTTAAAAAACCCCAAAGAACACAAAACCTATTGAAAACTCAAAAAAGAAGAAAATGTTTTGAAAACATAAAAAGATTTGCGTTTTGCTTGACGCCTACCTCATCCGGTAAGTGACACTTACTTTTGCCCTCACTTCCACCGTCTCTGCTCTTGTTTCCGTTTATCTTATATGTATGAACCGGAGGAGATGACGAGCCTGGAGCGAACATTTGACCTTCATGAATTTGCAAGCACGACGCTTACGAACTTTCCCCATTTTGTGTTTTTGGCACCTTTAGGGAGGACACGGGTGGGAGCCCGCTAGGGTCCGATCGCCTGCTTCTACCCCAGCAGCTGCATCAGGTTTCACTACCTGGTCTCGCAGAAGGCTGACCCTCGATGGACAGTCCTCACGTAGATCGAAGGGTCACTTACAGTTTCCCTTCTAGGAGGGGGGCTGTGTAGTGACCTGGAGATTCCCCGTATGACTGTGTAAACTATTCTAAAATATATTAAAATTATAGCTTTCTTATGTATTAGGGAATTAGGCGGTTTGCCTGTTGGAACATTGTTCCCGTTTGTTTGAAACACGAACGTGTTATCCGCCTTTGGCGGATGCGACTAGACTGCGAACGACGTTCCGTCAACACACTCGACGCCCAACTACATCCTCACTAACTAGCTCACTTCTGGTGCCCTATTTTTAGCATTAGCTAACTCTGCTCCCGTCCATTAAACTTTTTCCCTAGCTTACTTTTGTGTGTTCTACCCATTGCTTTTACTTGGCCGTCTAGTCTCGTACCGAATATATAGCGTACGATCATCACGCTATAAGCTCGTCTAGTGAAGTCACAGATAGCAGACTTTCGTAAGGCGCTCTGGGTCTTTGCCCAGTGTGTCTCAACATCGGAGGATAGAGAACGTAGGTTGGAGGCCAATGTGTTCTGAAATGCGTCGAGAACATTTGGGGCGGAGAGCTTGTCTGTATCGAACCGTTTCCGGCGACGCCGTTGGGTGCCCCCAAAGCGCAGAACGAACTTAGCACACACGAGCATATGATCCGAAGTCAGGTAAGTGTTCCGAATTGACTTCCAGTCCGTTATGCAGCCTCACCGACGGTAGCTAACAGCGATGTGATCAATTTGCGTTAAAGATTGACCAGGCACCGGCGGTCGTCAGGAACTTCGGGAGCGAATAAAATCAAGCATGTCTTTGGACGCACTCCTAAGGCTTCAATACACAATTACAACTGTAAGTAGAGTCGATGAATTGCTAGTCACTACAGACTGCGCTTCGATAGTTTTATTTGCAGACTGAAACATGTAGGTACGCAAAATGTAAAGTCCACAGGTAACGTAAAGTGCAATGCCCCCGCCTTGTCAGCCAACGAAGCGATCACATCTAAATAGTGCGTAGCCAGACAGATGTATTTCACCGTCGGTGATGTCCTGAGACAGCCACGTTTCAATGAATGCGAGTATATCGGGATTGGACCCATCTAGAAGCAGATCTATCTCGCACATCTTATTCCTTAGACTGCGCACATTGCTTAGCACTATTTGAAGGTTCTCGTAATGTCTAGCCCTGGGTCGTGCGCTAACAGAACTGGCACTGGTAGAGCGGAAAAAGACCGCAGGCTGAACATCCGAAAACCCACCAACCGGTGCCCTTGTTCAATGGCTGCTTGCTTGGTTTTGAGGTCCTCAATGGCCTTTTTTACCTTCATCCTATCCGCTAGCGGGAGGTCTGGCCGAACGCTAGCACTAGTACCCTTCAGCATTGATTCGCTGAGCACATTTGTCTACCACAATTGTTCGCAGGGATGCCGTACAAGAACCTTCACTAACTGACTCTGCCGGACTCCCATGCCTCATATGATATAAATCACGCTTGGTAATACGGATGCCGTATCCCGTAAACATGAAATTCTTGATTTCACGTGTCTGACGAAATGACTTCATCAACTTTAATACCGCCGCCTCCTGTACCTCATTAAGCCGCCGAATAACCGGATAAAGCCAAGGCTTTCCCAACTGGAACACATGCGAATGCCTCAAACAGACGCGGCCAATTTCATAATACCTGCCTTTCAGCACCACGGAAAATCGGGCCTTGCAGTTGTAGCACCTGTAACTAAATGATTCATCAGCGGTCAACATTATCATGCATCTTACCGTTTCCCCTTCACATTCTTACGCTTGCTGTGCAAATATAGATACTGAATGAATCGCTAACGAAAACCATCAGGGTGATCGTTTCCAGTCCTTTGCTTATGACCATCCGCAGTAATCACCCTGTCTAGAAAATGAGCTTGCACTTTCTCTTTGAACCAGATCCAATCGTGTTGTAACTCCTCAATTGCCTCATAAACACCACTTATCATGCAACGAAAAGTAGCGGTATCATCCTGCGTGGCGGAAGACACGAAAAGCGCCAAAATGTACAAGCTACCTAACTTATATAAACAAGCCACTTACACTGTCTTCATTCCCTAACTATGACCTATTTTGACGTTACCCTTAACTTGCCCTTACCGTATACGTGACTATACAACATCTAAACTACATGAACATGTTTGCACTAACTGACGGGTAAGATCGGCCCGGACTTGTCAGGGCTATTTAGTCCCGCTACGTTACCTAATCTCCGCGGTCACCCACCGAAACTACATAAACCACGGTCTGATAGGATTAGGACGAAAACTCGTCTGTCGCGCTGAATTATTGATCGCTGGAATTCGCTTCCAGATCACGTGGTTAGGGAACTTACGGTTGAGGGTTTTGCGCACCAGCTCGATGATCTTGGGTGGCAACACCAAACCTTTCCTTTTTCCTGACTGACTTGCCTTCACTTTTCAGTTCTCCTTTTAATGACTTAGATATCTTGGTATTCTACTTAGCTCTTTCCGCTTTCTCTTTTTTGTCTTCTGAGTTTACTTTTTTCTCTTTATTGCTTCACATAACCGGCCCAGCAGGGACCACTAGGGCAGCATACGTGGGCATTAATTGGTTGGACAGGGTGTGTTGTGGTCTTTGTTTTAGGTACATCAGTATTTCAAAGTCTGTCAACTCCTTATTCAACGACCCCCTGAAGAAAGAACACTCACGGGATAATTCCATCGTTCTAGTCCCGCTTGAACTTGTACCAGGCAACCATCACAGACAATACTTTAATTGCTTATCGTTAGAAGGTCGCTCCGAGCCGGAATGCTGAACTCTCCATCCGATCGATTTCTTTCGGATCTACGTCCCGTAACAGATGTGTTAGGTTTGACTGTGTTATCTCGAGATAACAGTCAACCCTGTCACTAAATTGCCATCCTCGTGTCATTTCGTAACGGTCATTAACCGAAGGTAGTCAAACTATTATTTCCTTTTGACGTGCCATTCCGATTCGATTTCTAGGCTGAAATATCGTTGAAAACAGTTTCCAAATAAACACTGGGAACCGAATTTGACTTTTGTCAAATTCTTTTCATATATCGTGAAGAGAGGTGTTCCAGTAAACACTTGAAACAAATTTGACTGTTGTTAACTTTTTCTCCGAAATAATCGCGTTCAATTCGTTGACTGTGGCAAAAGTGTCACCTCCCGATCAAAGGCCGTCCAGTGCGCTTTCTGCGAGAGTTGGATGCCCATAGGTTGTTTTAACATTTGCCAAGATCTCTACCACTGTCTTCAATACACTGCCTCTAAGGGCATAAGCTTTCACTGCGACCCGTGTCTAGCAGTGGTTAGCGACAAAATACTTCTGATGAGCTTACGCCCCTTCAGCGTACCTACTGCTCCTGCACAAGCTCTGTCTAACTCTGACTGCGAAACTCCTGTTCCATCTGTGTGTGTCTGGCTACTTTACGCCCTGCACTACTACTGCAGGGTAGTGTCTGCAAAGAGCAGTTGGATGCAAATGAGCCAAAAATAAAGACGAGGACTTATGCGGTTGTATCTGGCATAAACGCTGCAGAAACACCCGTGATGAACGTGATCAAAAGACAGTCGAAAAAAGCAGCTTTAAGTCCTAAAGCAAAATTTAACCCAACGCAATGAGGCTGGACCTTACCGTGGTGCGATGGTTTGTGTGCCTCAGTGATCCGTTGAGCTATGCTGGGTGGTGCTTTTGCACCTTCAGAGCCACTCATACCAGATTGGTCAATGGTCAGAGGCCAGACAAACTCAGTCTCCTGGTCCTCCAGGTTGGGGTTGGACTGAGGGTGGCACCTTATTCCTTAGAATGGGCTCTCTGTAGCCCAACGCCAAACCCGCTGCCTTGTGGTCAGGTTTTTGAACCAAAGGCTTTGATTGAGAACCCTAATGGTTCTCCTGTCTAGGCCTGGGCAACCTGACAGTATTCTGCCCATGCAATACAATGAGTCTTTCCTCAAACAATTTTTTGATACTATGGCCACCGCAGAGGATAATCAACGGTGCCCTATGTGCTGCATCGAGCAGGGTGCATGGAGTTTTGGATGCTACTGCTCAAGCCTTCCCATCTTCTTATCCCCCTCTTACGCTTTTTCACTCTTACCGTCCCGTTCCAACTTCACTTTTATCCCCCCAGTTTTCAACCCCCGATTCTTGGCCCTCCCCCAACATGCTTCGCTAGGCATTTGTCTTCTAATTTCAACTCACATGCTAACGCGGAGCGTCACTCCTATCCTGTTGAAAAGCCCATGTCCAGTCAAGCGGCCCATTCCAGTTCATCGGCTTGCATTTGGAGCCCTCGATCCTCCTTCAGATTGGCATGCCTCAATGTACGCACATTGCTTCAGATCGGTCAATAGGCAGCATTTGCCCGAACATTGGAGACCCTCTCGATCGACATCTGCTGCTTATCGGAGACCCGCCTGCAAGACTCGAGCTCTGTGCTCACTCTGCGATCCCCTTCAGGTGACGCAAGCAGTTTTTTCTCATTGCGCCTATCCGGTGACGATGCAGCTTCGAGCACCGGCCAAGCTGGTGTTGGCATTGCCCTGAGTCCCCGGGCTGAAGCTGTTCTGGTTGCTTGGATTCCAATCAGTAGCCGGATGTGTGCGGTCCGATTGGCTGGCTCGTTCAAAGTTTTGCAGTCGCACGGGACTAATAGGTGTCTATTCATCATCGCTGCCTACGCGCCCACAAACTGTAGCGATGATTCGGTAAAGAACGACCTCTACCGCCAATTGACTCAGCTCCTTCGCCCCAGAAGAAGCACGGACACTTGTGCTGTCTGGGGATCTGAACGCGCAAGTTGGATAGTTGTCCACAGATGAAATGCATTTGAGCGGTCAGCACGGTGTACGCTCCCGTAATAATAACGGTGAGCGGTTACTTCATTTGTGTGAGGATTCTCGCTTATTTCTTACGAGCACTAACTTCCGACACAGCACCAGCCGGAGGGTGACTTGGTGCCCACCAGCCTCGAACCAGCCTTGGACGCAAATCGGTCACATTGCGATAAGTTACCGATGGCGAGGCTGCATCCAGAACTGTCGCTCGATTTGGAGCACATGTGTGGACACCGATCATACACTTGTATGTGCTGACATGCGGATTATTTTGGCGGACAACCAACGACGACGCTGTGAGCGCATTGACACCAGCCAGCTGTTCTGAATGCGTATCGAAGTACGCTGACATGCGAGTTGAGGATGCGCTCACTGGGGACACTTGATGGTCACTGGTCACATGTTCACCAGACCTTACTACCAGCAGGCTAATCCTCATGTGGTATGTCTAATAACCAACATGGTTATTGGGTCTCTTCGCAGTCTCTAGAACTTATCGATGCGCACCGGCATATCCCGGCTGGAAGCGAACACAATGAAACTCGCAGAGCTCCGGGCAAGATTTCGTGCTAGTCTGAAGAGAGACCACGAATATTAGTGATCTCATCGTGCGTCAGAGATGGAGGTGGACGCTGCCCTTGGCAACCATCGGAAGTTATTCCGTCTGATACGGGAAACGGGCAGTAGGGGACCTGGTGTTAGTGAAACTATACGTGAAAAGAATGGACAGCCTATCCACAATTTGTCGAAACGTTTGGAGCGTTGGGCTGAGCATTTTGAAAAGCAATTTAATCGGCTAGAATTATTCGATTCTTCGGCGGCCAGTGATCGTCCTGCTCCGTGGGCTGTCCCTTTGGATCCACCCTCTCGCTCAGAAGTCGAACGTGAGATCGGACTGTTGAAGTTGAACAAAGCCGCGGGACCAGATGATCTTCCTCCAGCCCTCTTCAAATTCGGAGGCTCTGCTCTTGTTGATGCTTTGCATGAATTACTAGTGAAACTGTGGGAGCATGAGACTGTCCCAACCGACTGGAGCCGCTCCGTTATTGTTCCCATCTTCAATGGAGGCTCGCGTTCGGAATGCGGCAACCATAGATTTAATCAGTCTGATCTCCCTCGCCTCCATAATCCTTCACAGACTGATTGGCGCTCGTGAAAACCAGATTCGTGAGGAGCAAGCCGGGTTTCGTCGGGGTCGTGGCTGCATCGAGCACATCTTCACCTTGTGGCAGTTGTTGAAGCACCGTCACACATATTGGTGGCGCACCGTAGTCGTGTTCCTCTACATCAAAGGTGCCTTCGATTCGGTTGCTCGATGTGCCCTTTGGAATTGTCTACTCAGTAAAGTTGTGCCCGAGAGATAAGTAAATATTCTCCGAGCATTATACGCGCGTGGCACGGGCACAGTGAGGGCTTGCGACAAACTGTCGTCACCCTTCAATATCTCCAGCGGTGTTAGACAAGGATGCCCGCTGTCACCTTTCGTCTTCAACTTCGCTACTGACGAAGTCATGGAAATTGCATTTACAGGACATGACTTGGAAGGTGGGGAGCTACTCCCAGGAAAACGACTTCTTGATTTGGAGTATGCAGACGACATTACCCTCATCTGTGACCGCTCCCAGACGTGGCAGGCCGCGCTGGACAGATTAGCACTGGCTGGCAGCCGCTTCGGGCTTTGCTGTACACTGTCAAAGTGCAAAGGTTTACTCCAAAATTGGCAGGATCGCCTCCTGCGCTGACATTTGGTGGGGATCAGTTAGAAGTCGTTCGGAAATTCAACTACCTGGAAAGATGTATCAGCGTCCTTGGGATCGAAGACGAGATCGCGAACCGTATAGCAAAGGGTCGAAGTGCTTTTGCTAACCTTCGCCACCTATGGCGGCGGCGCGACATTACTCTCGCCCTGAAGGGTAGAGTGTACAGTGCAGCGGTACGTTCGACCTTACTGTACGGTTGCGAAACCTGGCCCCTAAGATCGGTGGATATGAAGAGGCTAGTTACGTTCGACCATCGGTGCCTTCGCAGTTTGGCTCACATCTGATGGAAACACCGCGTGAGTAACGAGCGTGTTCGACGCCTTGTTTACGGCACAGGAAAAGCAAATGAACTGCTCAGCACCGTCATTTCACGCACCAGGCTCCGATGGCTGGGCCACGTGTTGCGCATGCCAGCCCATCGACTTCCACGACGTGCGTTGTTTGCTCACCGGGGATGTGGATGGAAGAAGAGGAGAGGTGGCCAAGCGATGACTTAGTCTAGAAGAATGAAGGCCCTCACTTCAAAGCTGGCCTCGGTTGAATCGTCACGGCTCCCTGGTTGGGGTCCAAAAGACGGTGAGCACGTTTGGCTGGATACACTTGCTGACACGGCAAGGAGCCGACTTCAGTGGCGTTTGTGCTGTGAGTTTCTTTGTCCCTCCTCATCCCTTTTGGCCTCCCCCAGCTACCTACGATCTCATTTCTTAGCGTAAAACATAATAATTTTTCTTTTTGCCTAGTAGCTTACCGGAACCATGCCTATCCGTTACTGGTAGCTCTGCTGGCATGCAATTTTTTATTTATTTTCCTCTTTCATTTATGTATTGCGGCACAATAGCTGAGGTGTTTTCCACCTCTAGCTGATGTGCTTAATGGTGATGATGACTTTTTGACAAAGTTACCCAACTCAAACGACTCATTAAAGAAAAGCCAGTCCCACAAAAGCCAGGTCTCTCATGAGTAAACAAAGCACCTCGTGAGCGTTGCTTAATAATTGCGAATGCATTAGAAGTAAGACGTAGAGAACAAGCTTGTTTTCAGTGGATCATCATCAGGCTAATACGACCACAACTGTGTACGTTCAAAATGAACACGTATATTACGAATGCTCCTGAATCCGACAAAGAATTATCAGCTGCAAGGATTCCTGACGACCAGGCTTTTTTGAAGCGGATGGTGTCCATCCTGTTTGATGAAGGCGAGCAGGGTATCAACATCGTCTCTGCTTTCCGTCTAGGTAGAAAGCGGGATGATCCATCCAAGACTCGCCCACTAAAAGTCGTCTGTCAGGATGAGGATGAATATCGCCGCATCTTCAGGCGTACCTCGCGTCTTTGTCCTGAAAGACCTTTCCCAAGAAGATAGAGTCAGAATGAGACAAGCCGTCAACGAATTGCGAACTCGCCGAGCGAACAGCAAAACTGATCTCCACGTAGCAGATTTTCGCGTTCTGAAATTCCAGAGAACTTGCTGGAAGCCAATCCTTCTGCTACCCAGCACCCAAGTCTGAATAGCGGTTTGCGTGTGATATTTGCCAATGTACACAGCCTTAAAAATAAGCCCAACGACATTCCTCTTCACATTGCTGAGCATCAGTCAGATTTACTGACTTTCACCGCGACTTGGTTATCAACAGTGATCCAAGATGCTGAGATTAGCATATCAGGTTATCAACTCACGATCAGATTGCTCCAGTGGGCGGACTGGGGTGGAGTAATTGTCTACTCGAGGTCCTGCCTCAAGGTACACGTTTTCGAAGCTCTGCGACCATGACGGATCCTCAGGGATACTGTGGGGCCGAATTCATGACGGCTATAAGCTGCGCACGGTCGGTGTGGCTTACAGTGCACCACTGAGCTCAGACGTCCGTTTATTACAGTCGGTAAAAACCAATAGTCGAGGAAGGAACTGTCTGCTAATGGGCGACTTCAATGCACCCAGTATCGACTGGAACCTTCTTCACTGTGATTTTTACCTAGATTCCTTCGAGGCTGTTTTCCTCGACGCTATTCCCGAATGCAATCTGATCTAGCACATCTGAGCACCAACACTGATGATATCGGGTCAAACACCAAACTTACTGGATCTCGTCCTCACACCAGCACTCTGATGTCTATGGCCTGAAGGTTCTCCAACGACTCGGCTGGAGTGACCACTACAATCCTTTTTTGAGCATGCCGCCTTGCAGATATTTGTGTCATCCGTTTGACCATGCCGATCATTTCGGTCTCGCCCAATACGCCCATGCGGCCACTGAACACCTGCTCGATTTGCACTCAGCGTGTAGGACCTCGTTCCAAAGCCATCACCTGCTCGATCTGTCTTCACCGTGTTCACGCTCCCTGTGACAATTCGCTCCATGCAACTGACATCGAATTCTGTCGCTCGCATCCACAGACGGTCCTGCGGTACATTTGCCCGGTTTGCGTTCCCAGGATTGCGAATTACGGGCGCGATATTCCTAGCGACCTTTCCTCCACGACTTGCCCTATGCTTGGTTCTGTAATCTCGTCTCCTACTAACCCGCCCTCCACACCGCGTAACAAGCAGTCGCAGACGCAGTCGCCCCGGTCACCACGATTCGTCGAGCCGCCTAGCAACAATACCCGCTCAGAAGTGCGCTTGCTTAATCTGGAAGAACAGCTACAGAGCCTACTGCGGAAAGTCGACGGCCTAGCCAAACGACGACAGCAACCTCCCAACCGTCCTGAATCACGTATCGTCTCACCGTTACCAACTGCTGATCTGTCCAACACTCGCCGACGCCCAACGCTTCCGTCGGAGGCCCTCCCACCAAGTAAGCTTGCTACCGCTCCACATCCGCGTTCGTCTAAGCGAATAACGAGTAGCCCTACTCCTAATTCTGTCATATGTACAAATGTGCCAGAGTCCAACGACCCGCAACTTCAGAATCGACATTCTCATGATTCCACTATGTGGAGCTCAATCTGTATCGCGTTAAACCTCCCTGAAACAAAACCCATTAGTCTCACAAGACTGACTCGCCACCCTTCATCTCCGAGCGCCGGTAAGCCAAGACTTCTGTGTGTTGACTTGCAGCCAGGCCCGGCTATGGAGGATGTCCTGTTGTCAGCACACCTACTCCGAAACAACGCGTCTCTCGGCATCTACCATATTCGTATCTTCCCCGACATCCCTTGGACTAAGCGCGCTGCGCGCAGGCAGCAACTGACGCCACCCACTCAACCATGCTCCATCATAGTGCATGGCGTTCCAGAACTGTGCGCCCCTGACGCAACCTTACAACAACGACAACAGCATGACTGTAATCAATGGCGGTTCCTTCAGCAGACACTAAATATTGTCAACGTAATCACAACGGACGTTCACCGCCTACCTCGTCCAGCAAGTTATACAGGAACAGCCCCCATCTCCTGAAAGTGACATTCCTCACCGCTAGCATGGCAACCGATGCACTCACCATCTGGTATGCTAATAAAAGACGAGCACCACCAGATATCCGTCTGCGTCCTGATGGGCACCCGGTGCCGAGGCGCACAGCTTCCCACAGACCCCTAGCAGCAGCAGCAGCCAACTCGGTACCGACACACTCTGACCAAACCGTCCTCAGACGGTCCATCACCGAACCATCTGCCTCACTGCCTGGAGTAATCTACTCACCTACACATTCCAACCTTCAGTCTTTCAACGACCCAGGCGCCAGCACCCATCTGTGCTCCGACGACCCACACCTTGCTTCCCCAACTACCAACCTTAGCGGCTCCACCCCTCTAAACCAAAAACGGTGCACTGCCGGTCATCTGTTGACCGGCAGCACCCTAGTTACTCCCGCGCTCATCACTCAAACGGGCCTCGCCTGTATCTACACGAACGCACAGGGCCTCATGTCTAAACTTCCGGAGCTCCAATCCCGACTTCTGTCAACGCCAGCGGACCTAATAGCCATAACGGAAACGTGGCTCTCCGACGACATAACCGACGGTGAAATCCAACTTCCTCACATGTCAGTTCTCCGCTCTGACCGCGCAACCCCAGGTGGCGGTGTCGCACTGTACTATGACATCTCCCTCAGTTGCAGCATGTTAACAAACACTGCCCTCCAGTCTCCAGACACCATGTGGTGCGAGGTCGTACTAACCGCCAAACACTCCAGCTGTCTTGGTATCATTTACCGCCCCCCAAACAACTCCCCCGAGAAGGACGCACGACTACTGCACGACGTCCACCTTATGTTATCCCACAAGCGCACACACTTTCTTATCATGGGAGATTTCAACCTGCCCCGTCTATTTCACTCTGTCCCGTCTACTGACTCCTTTGCATCAGGCCTCATTGATCTTCACACGGCCCCGTTGTACAACCACACGTATCAGCCGACCAGATTCCGATCCAACAACCAACCATCCCTGCTAGATCTCGTCCTCACTAACGAAGAACTGATGGTTGAGCACGTTGAGTATGATGCCCCTTTGGGGCTTAGCGACCACTGCGTCCTCCGTTTCGATTTTATATGCTTCGCCGAAAAACCCGTCAGCACGCCAACTTATACCAAACGCTGGACTGATTACGGAAAGTTGAACCTTCTCATTTCCGCTAACAGCTGGTCACCCGAGCCCCAATCGAGTGCCGACAGCGTGTGGTCAACCTTTTGCCTTACCCTACGTGAACTCTGCTCCACTACGACGACCTGCAAACAAGTTTCCATAGGGAAGAGACGCCCAGCACTCATCCGAAGTCGTACACGGAAGTGGATTGCCTCCAGGGACACGGCATGGAGAAACTATCGCTCCCATCCAACGGCTACTCAGTGGGAATATTACCGATCCATCCGTAACCAATGCGTCCATCTTGTACGAGAAGATAAGAGTGAGCATCAGCGTCAGCTTATGCGTAAATTTTCATCCAATCCCAAAGCCTTGTATAGTCACGTCAACAGTCTTCGACAAGTCAAGCACGGTGTCACCGCACTGACGACCCCCACAGGGCTCACGAAGTCAGCGAACGAGGCAGCAGAAGTCCTGTGCCAGCAGTACGCATCCACATTCTCCGTTCCATCAATGCATACAACGATAGTACCTTCTTCGGTCTCACCCCCAACTTCCCTGACGACTGTTCATTTCACTCCGGAGAAGGTCCTGGCGAAACTCAAATCCCTGCGGCTAACGGCCTCTCCTGGCGCTGATGGTTTCCACCCAAGGCTCTTGCGAGCGTGCGCTGCAGCTCTAGCTTTACCCCTAGCGGAGCTGTTCACCCACTTCTTCTCGCAAGGCAAAGTTCCCAATGATTGGAAATGTGGGACTATTACACCAATCTACAAAGGCGGTACTCGCAAAGACCCGGCCAATTACCGACCGATAACTCTCCTCTCTACGATCTCCAAAGTGATGGAATCGATCGTCGCAGACGCTTTAATGGACCACATGGAGGCCCAGAAACTGCTCTCCGATTGCCAGCACGGCTTCCGGCGGCAACGGTCGTGCCTGAGTAACCTGCTACTTGCCAGGGATAGCTGGACGACTGCTGCCGACTCTGGCCTAGAAACGCATGTTATATTCTTGGATTTCGCCAAAGCCTTCGACAAGGTCGACCACAACATTCTACTACAGAAACTGTTGTCTTACGGCGTTTCAGGGGCCTTGATGGACTGGATCCGGAACTACCTTCAAAACCGTACCGTCCAAGTACGCGTCGACGGAGCGTTGTCTCCCCGCATCCTTGCCACAAGCGGAGTTCCACAGGGGTCTGTTCTCGGACCGGACCTCTTCCTAGCCTTCATTGATGACGTCACACCGCAAGTGGAGTCTTCGCTGCTGCTATATGCGGATGACGCGAAGCTGTGGCGCACAATTAACCTTCCGGACGATGCCCACGCACTTCAGACGGACCTCGACCGTCTACATCAGTGGTCCATAGAAAACAACCTTCCATTTAACGCTTCGAAATGTCGCGTCCTTTCTACCCGCCCTTCCGCTTTTTCTCCTATATATTACCTGGGAGCGTCTATCCTCCAGATCTCTTCAGCCGAAAGAGACTTGGGTATCATTACCCAGACGAGTCTTTCCGTATCCGCTTCCTGCCGGAAAGCAGCAGCTGCTGCTAACCGCATGGTGGGATTGCTGAAACGAGCCTTCGGTCAAATTGACCCTAGCAATTTCCGCCTCCTCCTCAACGCTTTTCTTCGACCCCACTTGGAGTTTGCTATTCAGGCTTGGAGCCCCTGGTTGTTGAAGGACCAACGTATACTCGAAGCCCCACAACGTCGAGCAACAAAACTGGTCCGAGGTCTCAAGCACCTAGATTATCCACAACGACTTCACTGCCTGGGCCTCTACTCGCTTAAGTACCGACGTCTACGGGGCGACCTGATCCTTGTATTTATGATCTTATCCAACCCTGGACATCCCTGTCGCCACCTACTCACACTGCACCAATCGTGCTCCCACCTACGTGGCCACCCACTGAGGCTCACACATCAGCACAGTCGGCTGAACTGCAGACGACACTACTTCGCTTTGCGAATCTGCCGACCGTGGAATGCTCTGCCTGCCGATTTAGTCTTGGCACCCACTGTGGCGGATTTTAAGACCCGCCTGGACTGTCATCTGGCCGAGCTACACCGCGATATTCCCTGATATAACTACCTTCTACTTGATGGAGTTTCTCTTCTTTTTTCTTCTACCTAATTCCTTTCCATAGCCGTTTCGGAGGGCGTGGTGGGATGTCACGCTTTGAGCCGGCGTGCATTCTGTTTAAATGCCGCATAAGCCCGATGAAGATACGGCTAACACGCGAGTCCAACCCGCTATAAGGTTGCTTGGCCTTTCATCAGACCCGACCCGAACTCTTTACCCTATGGGTCATGTAAAGCTCGAGCTTTTATTCCCATTAAATACAATGTTCCAATGCCATGCATGATCAGAGGACACAACGTCGCAACTTCTAGCGTGTTGACCCATCCAGATTACAAGAAGTGACAAGCACCACAGACTGGACCATTCCACAATCCCTGAGGCATGGAACTTACTAAGCTGGAAGCTGATGTCGGTCACCGACAAAGTTGTTCCTATCACTAAGGGCAGACCTTTCCCCAAGGCCCGCCCACTGGATCGACAGCGGTGTGATCCGTGATGAACAGACGACGCAAACTGTGGGGCATATTCAAGTCAACACAGGTAACGTCAGATTACTCCAAGTATAAAGTGATCAGAAATTTGTGCACTCTAAGGAAGCGCCAGAAACGATCACAATACGAACATAGCCTGTTTATGCAATCACGAGCCTGCTCGCAGGAGCTGTTCTCGTACCTGAAACGAAGCACCAAGACTGGCAGTGGTATCCCTGCTCTATCATGCCACGAGGACACAGTGCTCTACGAAGATGACGAAAATGCTCAACTACTAGCCTCGCAGTATTCCTCGATCTACTCCGTGGAACCGTCACTACCCATTGACGATCTGGCAACGCATTATCGAGCCAGTCGAAATCAATTCCGAGGTAGTAAAGAGACTCCTTATTGAATTGAACCCTAACTCCGCACAGGTTCCCCGATGGACTTCACTCGCTATTCCTTAAGATGGTAGCAGAATACATTGCTACTCCGAGACATTAAGTTTTTCGGCGTTCTCTTGCAGACGGGTGCCTACCACCTGACTGGAAAGTAGGGATTGTAATGCCTAAGTACAAAGGAAGGAACCGGCACGATCCTGCAAACTATCTACCGAAATGCCTGAGGTCTGTGATGTGCAAGCTCATGGAACGGATCGTCAAGCTCGCCCTCCAAACCCACTGCGAAAGCCTCTGTGCCACCTCCCCGGCTCAGCACGGATTCCGCAGCTCTCGCTCCTGCATCTATAACCTGATTGTTACCAGAGGAGTATGAGTCAAAGCAGTAGACGACCGGAGACACCTAGATATTATCTACCTTGACTTCAGCAAGGCCTTCGCCAAAGTCCCACCCAAACGACTTCTGCTCAAACTCCAGTGATTTAGCGTCGAAGTAAACATCCTTGCATGGGTTGCGGACTTCTAGAAAGATCGGACTCTTCAAGTGAAGCTGAAACAAACGCTGTCTGGCTCTGTGTCTATGACTAGCGGAGTCCCACAAGGCTCGGTACTTGGGCCGAAAGTTTTCAAGCTCTACATTAATAACCTCCCTGCAGCTCTTCAAGCCGACTGCTTAGTCTACGCTGATGATCTCAAGCTATAGTCAGAAGTAGCTAGTCTTGAGGACGCGGAGCGACTCCAAACGGCGCTAGATCAGCTGCAAAATTGGTCCGTCAAGTGGCAACTACCCGTTAACTACGACAAATGTGCTGTTCTTCCGATTGATAACCCGGAGTCATTCGGTGTAGGTCACATTAGTGGGTATCTTCTCAAGAATGTTCTGCACGAAAAGGGTCTGCGGGTTATCGTGTCACGTGACCTTAGATCATTTCAAGACACCCTGAGAAAGGGTCGCGGCTGCAAACAGGATGCTGGGTGCTCTACTGAGGTTGTTCTCCCGTATCACTCCAGCAATCTTCAGAACTCTGTTCACATCACACATCCGACCAATATTGGAGTATGGGCTTCCAGCTACCTATCCTCTCTTACAATCTGAATGCGACTTACTAGAAAGAGTTCAGAGGCATGGCTCGAAATCCGTCATGGAGCTTCGTGGTCTTGCTTACCATCTTCGACTCAGAAAACTGAACATATTCCCAATGAATTATCGTCGTCGCCGTGGTGATCTTATCTACACCAGACGGATCCTAAGAGGAGAACTTGAGAGTGAGGTACAAAAGCACTTTCGGCTCAACGTTGACGGCTCGACACGAGACCACAAGTAAAAGTTGCACAAGAGCCGAATACTTCACGTTCGTCCAGAGGCTGCCGTATCAATTCGTGTAGTGAATGATTGGAACAGCCTGCCGGAGGTCATTTCTGGTGCAAGAACAGAGGAAAGTTTCAAACAATTACTTGGCTGCCATGTGATGAGTACGGCAAGGCTCTGCAGCGACGATTCCCAGAGGAATGCCGCTTCGTAGCCAGTTGCGTCAAAGCTGCACTGAATCGGAATCGACGGAGCTGACAAGCGTCTATTCTCCTGCTCTCTACACACGAATGAACCAAATGCGCGTCCACCACAAAGGAACTTGACTTGTTCCTGTTGATGCTTGCAGGGCCCCTGTATGAAGTTATCCACGACAGTGTGGCTTAGTCGGTGTCTGAGTATTTGGGGTGCATTTGACTCTCTTAACATCGTTATCCTCGGTTCATTACTATTATCTGTTGGATCTAATCTGCTCCCAGCGGTTAGCTGCTCCAATGGTACTAAGCAGACATGATGTGGTCGGTCCGTTAGATCAACTAATAAGTCTTTGTTACGCTATTTGAGTACGTGTTACACGTGCCGACCTAATGTTTGCTGAAAAGTGCATTGTTTTACTTGTTTGATCTAGGATGCCGTAAGTCTTGTGCTTGATGTCGTTATCCTGATAACGGGAAATAAACGCGCAATTGGCGCGTTTAAAGCCGTTTGCTAATCACTCTACTCTTTTGACGTATGTATGATTCTGAACTCTCTGGGTAATTCTGTTTATAATTCAGAGCGGTTAACTACAACGAAACCACTCGTCATCTTGTTCACTCATTTATGGAATTTTACTTTATAC
This sequence comes from Dicrocoelium dendriticum, assembly GCA_944474145.2. Taxonomy (NCBI): domain Eukaryota; kingdom Metazoa; phylum Platyhelminthes; class Trematoda; order Plagiorchiida; family Dicrocoeliidae; genus Dicrocoelium; species Dicrocoelium dendriticum. The sequence continues at coordinate 120,591,695 of OX104063.1, read as the reverse complement.
TTTGAGGGCACAAGGTAGGAGTTGTAGCGTACAGCTCTCTTCGTTAACACATCCACAGCGCTTGCATAGCTGCCATGTTCGACAGCGCCAAAGCCTTATTATCTTTGTTCTCTATGCTTGCCACTCGGTCGCTTGACGAAACTTACCTTCCGGGTGTGGCTACCAAAACCAGGTTACGCATATTCGCTTCTGCAAAGTGGTATCGAAGAGAAAAAAATAAGTCTTTCATCTGCATACTTCTCTCGGTAAATTCCTTTGTCGCACGCATCTCATTTTCAGGGCTTTCCGAGGCCTTAACGACTCCTGCAAACGGCTTTTTATCATCTTATCCGTGCAGTGCATCCACTGTTGCCAAAGCGCGATCGTTCTACTTGAGAGCTAAAGAATGTTTGTTCTGACAATCGTCGCTGCCCTTTGACGTAATTTGGAAATGGAATTCTGTATGGACCACATTAATGATTAGAGGCCATATCCGACAAGGCTTAATTGCAGAGTCAACTACACAATAACACATCTGACTGTTACATTTTATTGTACTTTTTTCTTCCGTGACTCCCCTTTCCTTTTTGTTCCACGAGTTTCGCTCTTCTTCACCATTTATTATTATTACATCGTCATTATTATTATGACAAATTGTGCCGTGGCACCTGTATCCTCTGCACTTTAGTAGTTGAACCATTGTCGCTTAACTGAACCGAATC
>OX104063.1:120478494-120585994 GCA_944474145.2 Dicrocoelium dendriticum | reverse complement strand
CACATTTGCTGCTATGGCTGGTAGCGGGCCCCTGATGGCGTTTGTGTTGTGAGTTCTTTTCTCTATCCCCCTCCTGCTTAGCCTCCCCCCAACCGCGATCTCATTCGTTAGGCATAATATAACTTTTATGGCACGATATCCGGCTGTTAGCTCTCCGGAACGATGTCCATCCATTACTGAGGACTCAGCCGGCGTGCCAATGTTGTATTTTTCTTCTTGACTTTTGCATTGCGGCACTATATCTGATGTGTTTTCCACCTGTAGCTAACGTGTATTGATGATGACCGACTGCGTTAAGCACATGGATATTAGACTAACGCTAGTTGTGACAAAATTACTGGCCTAAATTCTCCTTCATCGCCACACTGTGGAACGGGAATCTCGGCTTAGGGAAGAGTAGGCAGGTTTCCGCCCAGGACCGGGTTGTATAAACCACATTTTCACTTTCCCAGAGCAGCGCCACGCACACCATAGGCCCACAATAGCTGTGTTCTTCAATTTCAAGAGTGCGTTCGATTCAGTCCATTGATGCATTTTGTTCCAAATACTTATGCGGAAAGGTGTTCCATGAAATATGTGAACATCTTGGATGCTCTATACTCGAACACTACAGGCCGCGTCAGGGTCTACGGTGATCCGTCGGATACCATTCCGACAACAAGTGGCGTTCGTTAGGGTTATCCAATTTCCACGTTTTGTTCAATTTCGCCGTGCAATTCATCATGGAGTGTTCCCTTGCGAAATTTCGCGAAGCAGGCATTGAGGTGGTGCCTGGTGAAAGGCTAGTTGATCTTGTTTATTCGCACGATGTCGTCTTTCGGTTTAAAAGTTTTAGGGTAGCGCAATCAACCCTGAATTACCTCTCTAGTGTTGTCCAATTATTTGGTATGCGCTTCGCAGTGCAGTGTTGCTGCAGGACCACCAGTCACTTGATGATCCCTTGACCCTTAATAGCGAGGAACTCGAGGTAATTGATCAATTCACGTATCTTGACAGCCGCATCAACAACGATGGGTGCATCACTACTGAGGTCAGTTTACGTATTTCAAAAGCCAGAATTTGCCTTTTTGAATCTGCAACATCTTTGGCGACAGAAAGGAATTTCCCTCCGTCTGAAAGACCGCATTTACAAGGTCACAGTGTGGGCCGTCCTACTCTGTGCTAGTGAGACTTGGCCCATTCGGTTTGGGGTGCCTTCAAGTCGTTGATCATCGCTGTCTGTGGAGCAACACTGATGTCGGATGGCACCAGCGTGCCCACAACAATTATGGGGATGAGCGAGTGCTAAGCAGTGATACTCAAGCTGGTTCCTTAGAGAAACCGACAGCACTGCAAATTGCGTTGGCTTTGGCACGTACTACGTATGCGCGGTCGCTGCTTACCGAGGAAGGCCTAGATTTGTTTGCGAGATGTAGGGTGGCGAAAGGCTCCAGGTGGATAAAAGTTGACTTGGTAGCGGGAAATGACGTCACTGACGACCAAACTTGGTGCCGTCGGTCCATTTCGCCTTCCAGACTGGAGTCCACGTGACTCGCCTTATGCTTGCCTCGAGAATTTACAGGACATGGCTCGCAGTCGGCATCAGCTGCGCGTCCGCTGCTTTCTCCTAGTCGGTCTGCCTATTTAACGTGTATTTGGTGCTGAGTTATCTGCGGGGTAATGGCTGATCATGACACGGGGCAGTGAATGCCGCAAGTAAGCTGTCTCGCTGAGGCCGCACAATAGCCAGAGGTTTGTAATGGCATGTTGTTGACAACGGGTAGGCGCCTTGATCATGAATGTTTACTTAAGGTACCCGGGAAAAGTAAAACTATGAAGGAAAACCATTATTTTAGCAATTATTCGATTATCTTCGATCGTACATCGATTTTGACGATTCCGGAACCTTCCATTCCTTCACGTGCTCGCCAGCATACGGAGTTTTGGCAGGGAGGCTACTAATTTTACCAGTTAACCTTCGTTTTCCAGAAACCCAAGGTCATTAAGCCCCCTATATATTTGGCGTAGGTCTAGCGTAGTGGTACAGCCTTTTGGCGGCATTTTTAGCTGCGTTGGCAGCGTTTTTGTTAACACGTTTTTCGTGGTCAAGATCGTTGGGCTTATTATTTTTCTTCGGCTGGGCTAGACTTTTTACGGGGCAATTTTTGAGTGTTCATTTCGGAATAGCGAGAAATATTGAAGATATAACGTAAGGCATTATGGTTTTCCGGTAAGCCCTCTTCTCTCCCTCTTATTATCCTTCGTTCCATATGTCGTGGTTTTATAGCAGCGAAGCATCCGTTCAAATGGCTGATGTGCTGCTGTTGGTGACGGTGTTCGATTCAGTTCATTGATTCACCTTTGATATACCTGTTTATAGATGAGTGTCCGTATCCAGTATATGAGTATTCTGCTTGGCTTTTACACGGACAGTACAGGTCGCGTTTAGGTCTCCAACCAATTATGTGACGTCTTTCTGCCAACACATGGCGTTCCCCAGAGCTGGTTGTTTTCCCCGTTTTGTTTAACTTACTGTAGTTTTTATTTCACGATATAGTCGTGTTCCTTGATATCATAGGTGCATACGAATCAGTGGATCGATGTGGCCTTTGGTATACCCGATAAATATGTAAATATTACCAGAGCGCTTGTCACGCGTAGCTCGTGCTCCTGGCTAACTGTCGCCGCCCTTCGATATCTTCAGCGGTGTGAGACAAATCTGCCCCTTATGGCCCTACCATTTTTACTACGCCGTTTACGAAGTCATGAAAACTGCATTAACTGGTTGCGACCTACAAGCTGTGCAACTTCTCCCATGTGATGGACTCCTTGAATTGGAATACGCCGACGACCCTGCCCTCATCTCTGACAACTCCCAAACATGCAAACAGCACTGGCTGTCAGTCGTTTCAAGCTATGCGTTGCACACTCCAAATGCAAATTCCATCTCCACTATCGGATGGTACACGCTCCTGCGCTGATCCTTAGTCAGTGTCATCTACAAGTCGTTTAGAAATTCAAGTGTTTTCGCAGCTATCTTAGTGCCCTTGGGATCGAAGATGAAAACACATGCCGGATAGCAAAAGCTCCGGGCTTTTTTGCTACTCTTCGCCACTTGTGTTGCCGGCGCGAAATCTCGCTCTGAATAGCGGAATTTACAACGCAACCCTGCCTTCAACTCTCTGGTACGGTTACGAAACCTGGTCCATCAGTCACAGATTTGTTACGTTCAACGGTCGCTGTCTTCGCAACTAGCTCATATATAGTGCGAACATCATGTGAGCAATGAGCGTGTTATGCATCACCTATTTAGTTCAGGAATAATGAGTAAACCGCTCAGCGCCGTTACATCACGCACGTGGCTGAACGACGTTTTGCGCATGTTAGGACGCCGACTCCCATATCGTGCGTTTTTTTGCGCACCGGAGGTTGTATGAAGAGAAGGAAGAGGAAAGACAAAGCGACGACTTGGTCAAGTGGAATGACATCCCTCACCTCGAACTTGGCGTCGTTTAGTGCCTTTCAACTAGCGGGCTTGGTTCCGAAGAACCATAAACACGTCTGATCAGGTGCACATTTTAACAAGGCGATGAGTAGGTCTCAATGGCTTTTGTGTTGTGAGTTTCTCTGTACCTCCCGCTGTTCCCCCCCCCCAACTACGATCTGACTCCTGGTGCGTAATATGGTGCTAAGCTTCATATTACTCGCCTTTTGATTTTATATCAATTATGTAATGTTTTGCATTTCGCTTTTTCATATATCTTATCTTTTTATATTGAGCATACTAGCTGAAGTGTGTTTCTACCTTCAGCTAGCATGTGAGGATGATGTTAGTGATGGGTGAGACGTCTCGGCTTTTTTCCCCTTGCTCCCATCCGCTGACTGGCATTTCCAGTAGGTGAGAGAGGAAGAGGCATCGGCGGTGCGCTGTCACATCGTACCTACGTTTCGCTACCACGGGGCCACCAGTGGTCGACGTGGGCTTTATATACCGCGAGTATTCAGACCGTTGACCTCCGGATTACAGGGCAGGTGTGTGATCATTTCTGGCGGCTCCCGACAGTACCAGCAGGAGATGTATCCGATCTACAGACGGTTATTAGTCGATTTTATATGTTCCTTTGGGGGAGAGCAGTAGGTATGATGTGAGCCCGCTTGAAAATAACGTTAACACCCGTAAATAGATCTATGGTTGACTTAGTGTAGCTTTAGCGCTTCGGTTGTGGACGAATTATTATTAGTCTACAAGTTACCGTCACTTTCGTTGTAAGGTCTCGCTTGCGCTTAAAACGTTGATGTGTGACATGAAAATCTCAGGGTGTAAGGGATCTGAATCACCTGAACTGTTAGTAGGCGGAGCTTGTCACATGTACAGATTTATCAGTTCTGAAATGGCGCCTGCCTTTTTCGTAGTTGATTGGATGGCGTTGTCGGATCGGTTAGGGGTGAACGCGATCTACTTAGTTTTCACGACTGTCTCACCGGAAATTATTTAGTAGGATCCACGTGACCAAAACAGACATTGAACAAGGACTATTTCACGTAAGCTAGAACCTCTCTTGCGAAATAGTAGTCAGAAGAGGATTTCGCTCAGTCTGAAATTTTGCATATACAATACCACAATACGAGCTATTCTGATCCTTGAGAGTGAAACTTGGTCCCTTCGGTCTGAGGATCCGTGGCGCCTCCATTTCGTTGATCCCCGTTACCGGCAATTTTGGGTGTCAGATGACATCGGCATCTGTCAAAGACGAAGCACTGACGAGTAATAGCCAGTGACAATCAGGCTAGTTCCTTAGCACGGTAAACAACATTGCGTTAGCTCGGGTATGTGCTATATGTGTCTGATAACCGCCTACTCTAGAGGGCCTTATTTTCTTTTCCTGATATAAGGCGTAGGGCTCGGGCGGAAGAAAACAAGGTGACCGGGGAGCAGGGAAGCCGAGAACGACTATGCTGGGTCCTAGTGGTCTGTCTAGCCTTTCAAGCTGGCGTCTGCGTGGCACAGATTGTGTTTGGCCCGTTCCTACAGGATATGGCTCGCAGCCGTAACAAGCAGCGTGTTTTCTATCGTCTCTGCCGGATTGTCTATCTGATGCTGAGTTATCTGTGGGCTAATGGCAGACTATGACACGGGGCAGTGAAGTCAAAGAAACTATCTCGCCCATGCCGCCTCATCTTTATACTGTAGCCAGCTGTGCGCAACCGTGCGTTGTCCTTATGATGCAAGCGCCTTGCTCTAAATGTTTACGCGGGGCATTTGGGTTTCATATTATGTCTTCCTTTCCTCCCTCTTTTTCCTCTTTTCCCAGACCATTGTCGTAGGATCATTTCAACTCAATGGTGTAGTGCTGTTGTTGGTAATGATGAGAGTTCTCATCTCCTTATATCCAAACATTTTCCTCTCGGCCGGTGACCGAGTGAACTGCCCGCTTGGTTTGCAACCATAACACCGGTTCGAATCCGCTGAGGGTCGGGCGTCCTGTCCGTATACTCAGCCCACGTGCGACTGGTGGTGATCGCGTGGCAGAAAAGCGCCGTTACGGCATACGGCTGAGGATTTGTTTTTCACATGAATCAAGACCAGAGATCAGTTAAGGGTTAAGAATTCTTTTCGGAAAGTCTCGTCAGACCCAAACGTTTACATAACGGTGACTGTGTGACATAAGCGTCAAATCGGGCTGGGATTGATTTCTAAGGTATTTAAACGGTCAAAATCGATGAATAAAGGCGGCTACAGATGGCTAGAGAAGTGCACCAAAGGAACATTAATACATACGCTTCAGCAGCCTAAACTAAATAGGTGAGGTCACAAAGGGGAACTAAGTAACCATGTCAGTCGGCCATGGTAGTGGTATCGGCCGTATGAATCGTTTATGTGCACATAATTCCGATGGTGGATGTAAATAGCCTCGGCAACAGACGAGATGCGACATGATTGAGCCGTTCGAGGACCTCATTTCACCTTTGTAAAACCACGCCGGGATGTGCTCTCGTATCCTCCGGAATAGATGTCTCGTTGTGCGACCCATGTATCGTACATCACAGGAGCACGAGCATTGAACGGATCAACGAGAGCAGACTGTCTTTCAAGGGTTTTGCAAGCAATGGTTTGTTGTGGTAAACCATTCTCAACCGAGCTGCGAAATAAGTTTTTTCAACAGCATCTTTCAGACTTCGAGATAAGGTGTCAGCTGCAGTATCGCTCTTAAATGGCAAACGTATGAATAGCTCTTTCTTGGGAGCAATGCTTCTAGGCTAAATGAGATCCTCATAAAACTCGATCATGTGACACCTCGAATGTGGCCATCCTGTATTTTAGAATGACTTTAAAGTTATCTACTCACTACCTAAACGCTTCTCGCAAGTATTCCGAAAGCGCATCTCGTCTGTTGCCGAGGCTATTTACATCCACCATCGGAATTATGTGCACATAAACGATTCATACGGCCGATACCACTACCGTGGCCGACTGACATGGTTACTTAGTTCCCCTTTGTGACCTTACCTATTTAGTTTAGGCTGCTGAAGCTTATGTATTAATGTTCCTTTGGTGCACTTCTCTAGCCATCTGTAGCCGCCTTTATTCATCGATTTTGACCGTTTAAATACCTTAGAAATCAATCCCAGCCCGATTTGACGCTTATGTCACACAGTCACCGTTATGTAAACGTTTGGGTCTGACGAGACTTTCCGAAAAGAATTCTTAACCCTTAACTGATCTCTGGTCTTGATTCATTTGAATGCAATGGGAATATTTACTTAGCTGAAGAACGGCATTTCCCATGATTCGTTGAAAATTTATTTTTCATTTATTTATTTAACTAAACATTTTCCTCCGAATTCACTCACTGGTACGATATATGCATGCAGCGGCGGGTATCACTTGTCTATTCTTGTTTATATGAAAATCTATTTTTGTCCGCTAGGTTTAGATCCCATTTGCGTCTAAACGTGGGACGCGCACCAGTACCGTAGGGGAACATTTCGATGTCCGGTACAGAATCGCGGCGGAACTCAAGAAAGCGCACTCTCGAGGCCGCTTTCAGCGATCAGCTTTCAGATGACGATCATATCATTTCATCCGTTCAAAATGGAACATCCCAACATAGAACAACTTCAAGCGTACATTTGAAGTCCAAGGCTATATCCACTAGTTTAAAAAGGTAACCACAGTTTCACCGGCAACTTTCGGTGATTGTGTTTATCCCAATCGCTAACTGGCACATTACTTTTAGAATCCAGAAAGAGTTAGCTGATATAATGTCTGATCCTCCTCCGAATTGCAGGTACAGTTGCCACTCGTTATTAGTTTTTTGTTAATATAGCGCATTCCCTCGAAATGACAATCTGTTCGAATGGGTTTCTACCCTTTTGGGTCCTCCAGGATCCGTCTACGAAGGCGGTATTTTTTTCCTAGACATACACTTTTCCACTGAATATCCGTTTAAACCGCCCAAGGTAGGTGTTATTTGTAATCACTTTTATCTTCCACGCACAGGTCACTTTTAAAACTCGCATCTACCACTGTAACATCAACAGCCAAGGCGTGATATGTCTGGATATTTTAAAAGTATGTGGCCCAACTTGCGCACGAGTTTCGCTTTTCACCCCGTACGATTTTATTATGCATAAGAAATTAAAATGTTATTATTTCGATACTTTCGTTGTATACAAATGTTTGTTCTACCGACGTTGGCGGCATGACTCATCTTTGCGTTAGTTATTTCCTATACGGCGAATATGACGTATAGGCAATTGTTGATGTGATACCGTCGGAAAAAGTGGAGCATTTGTCTCATCTTGGATGTTTGCAATCGCAGTGGACCCATTATTTGAACACTTCATGGATGGGTTGTCTCTCACCGCCATTTTGTTCTTGTGTTCGAGGTATTTTCGGTTGATCCCGTCACATGGATAAGTGAATGGATAAGTTCACGAATTTGGCTGACACGCTTACTTCAATGTTTAAGAATTCCAACTGTTGTACCACACCGGTCACACGTCAATCGGGAACAAGTACCGAGGTTTTTATGAGAAGTCATCGATGCTACACAAGAATGATTTGCAAAATATTTTAATGGATAATTTATCCCGTGTATCAAAACTTGGACCTAGTCCGAATCGGGGCAGCTAACGAACGTGCATCATCAGATCACCAACAGCAGTACATCAGCCATTTGAACGGATGCTTCGTTGCCATACAACCACAACGACATACAGAACGAAGGAAATTAGGAGGAAGAGTTAGGGGCTTACCGGAAAAGCTTAATTCCCCAAGCAAACCTTCAGGATCAAGGCGCCTACCCCTTGTCAACAACATGCCATCAGAAACATCTGGCTATCGTGCGGCCTCAGCGAGACAGCTTACTTGCGGCATTCACTGCCCCGTGTCATGATCACCTATTATCCCGCAGATAACTCAGCACCAAATCCACGTTAAACAGACAGACCGACTAGGCGGAAGCAGCGGACGCGCAGCTGATACCGACTGCGAGCCACGTCCTGTAAATTCTCGTGTCAAGAACAAGGTGGGTCACGTGGACTCCAGTCTGGAAGGCGAAACGGACCGACGGCACCAAGTTTGGTCGTCAGTGACGTCATTTCCCGCTACCAAGTCAACTTTTGTCCACCTGGAGCCTTTCGCCACCCTACATCTTGCAAACAAATCTAGGCCTTCCTCGGTAAGCAGCGACCGCGCATACGTAGTACGTGCCCAAGCCAACGCAATTTGCAGTGCTGTCGGTTTCTCTAAGGAACCAGCTTGAGTATCACTGCTTAGCACTCGCTCATCCCCATAATTGTTGTGGACACGCTGGTGCCATCCGACATCAGTGTTGCTCCACAGACAGCGATGATCAATGACTTGAAGGCACCCCAAACCGGATGGGCCAAGTCTCACTACCATAGGATAGGACGGCCCTCACTGTGGCCTTGTAAATACGGCCTTTCAGGCGGAGGGAAATTCCTTTCTGTCGCCAAAGATGTCGCATATTCATGAAGGCAGTTCTGGTTCATTATGTCTGAATATGCTTGGAATCGACTGGGGTCTCATGATTTCTGAAGCTTTTAAATACAAATCCGTTTTTGGAGGTTTTTATTATGCCAACGTTTCGCTCTTGACAAAAGCGCTTCTTCAAGCCAGGTGAATCAGTAAACAATTGGCTTAGCTTTTTATGGGAAAATAAGGCGATGATTGCAAGAAATAACTTGAACCATTGGATAATAGTGTTACAGGTCAATAGGTAAAGTGGCCATTCTGGTGGAACAATAAGCATCGAGCTTTTCTCATTGATCCACGTCAACGTTCGTTCACATGTGTGGCATTCGTTTCCTTCAGCTGCTGATTCACGCTCCGACCTGAGTTCGTCCGCTGACACCTCTGACTGACCGGATTAACACAGCCAGCCAGCCATTGCTATAGATTTGGTGGCGCTACGTGGATGACGCATTTGTGCTTATAAAGCGGGATATGAAGAATGCGTTTCCAAACCCTCTGAACTTCATTAATGGAAACAAATTTTGCTATGGGACTAGAATCTTGTAGTGGCACACCGTCATTCGTCGATTGCCTAGCTCATAGGAACGGTGGACGGTTAAAGACGACGATATATCACAAGCCGAAAGATGCGGACGGAGTACTCCGTTATATATATATATATATATATATATATATATATATATATATATATATATATATGTGCAACAGTCTACGAATGGATATAGAACCATCAGAAACCATGGACTCAAAAGAAGGTACAACAATAGTATATGGAAACACAACACATCAGAGTCCATGGTTTCGCCAGAGGGCGAGTTACTACCCGATTACCCATGCCGAAGTAGGGGACACCACCCAAGCCTTGGGCTGAATAGCCTGCCCGCAAGGCAGCGGAGCGAATTCAGGGAATCGCGTCCATTGGGAGCCGGTGACTGATTGCTCAGTTCATATGCCCTTCTTTTGTTTCTTTGTCAAACAGGGGCCCAATGCTCCCCAGAATAACAGCATAAATTTGCTGGAATACAATGCTTCGCCAGGATGAAGCAAGATGCAGTGACTTTATTTAGTGGCGAGTCACATCCACCACTTCACAGTGTTGTTAAACGGACATATGTGGCTTGTTATAGGGTGAACGCTTGCCAGGCGAAAACCCACCACGTTCTGGAACACTGCCGCCGAACCATTTGCTGGAACGGAAAAATCCCGAACCACCCAGTTGGCACCACGAGGAGGTTGTTCGGCAAGCCAGCCATTACAGTTCGGGTCATCCAAAACAAGTCTATACCACTGTTGTATCCACTCTGTTTACAGAGGAAGAGGACAAGAAGGCCGCTCGTAAGGAAACGATGAGCAAATTATTAGACAGTGCATATCCGAGGCGGTTAGTGAAACGCCGGTTGCAGAGAGCTCTAAATCCACCGCGACGCACAACGGAGTGGATTGGGACGGTGGGAATCCCCTATAAAAGCGGGATCTTATAAGCAATCAGGCGAGTACTAAACGGAAACAATAAGAATGGTTTTTCAAAACGCTCCGTTCAGTACTTGTGTGTCCGAAGGATCCGCTTCCAAGAGATAGGACGACAAATTTTGTTTGTAATATCAGTTGCAAAGACTGTGAACATGTGTATAAAGGTCAAACAGCGAGAGAGGTACGCACGAGGATAACAGAACACAAGAAGCACATTTCGCGTCCACCGAGAAATGAACCTGAATACAGGGCCCTAGTAAGAGATTCCGCGGTGGCCGCAAACGCGCTCGACACAGGACACATGATTGATTGGGACATTGTCGAGACACTTAAGTGGGGATTACCAGCAACAAGCCAAAGATTTGTTGCTGAGGCGATCGAGATTATTAAGACTAATAACTGTTTGAACAGAACGGACGGGGTGGAGTTATCGAACGCGTGGCGGGGTGTGTTAATCTGATCGGTCCGTAAAGGTGCCGGCAGATGAACTCAGGTCGGAGCGTGAGTCAGCAGCTGCAGGAAGCGAATGCCTCACATGTGAACGACCGGTGACGTGGATCAATGGGAAATGCTCGATGCTTGTTGCTTCACTAGAATGGCCTGTAGCACTATTGTCCAATAGTTCATATTATTTCTTGTAATCTTCACCTTACTTTCCCAGAAAAAGCTAACCCAATTGTGTACCGTTTCACCTGGCTTGAAGAAGCGCTTGCGTCAAGAGCGAAACGTTGCCATAATAAAAACCTCCAAAAACCGATTTATATTCCAAACCTGAAAGGCAGTTTTGTCTTTCGAAATACGTGAACTGACTTCTGGTGCTATGCACTCATCTTTCCTGATGCAGTTTCCAAGGTACGTGGATTGATCAATTGCCTGGAGTTCCTCATTGTCGGGGGTCATTGGGTCATCAAGTGACTGGTGGTCCTGCCACAACACTGTACTTTAAGGTGCGAAGTGCGTACCAAATAATGGGACAACTCTAAATGGGTATTCGGGGTTCATTATGCCGCTCTAACACCGTTAAACCGCAAGACGATATCGTTCGCTTAATCAAGATCAACTAGCATTTCAACAGGCAGCCCTACAGTACATGTGTCATGGTGCTCCGCAAGGCAAGGTGTTTAATCAGTTTTTGCGCAATCAATTCGGTTTCTCCGAATGTTCCGCTTCGAACATTCAGGAAATAAAACCCCATGTCAGAGTATTGAAATTTTCCATAATGATCATGTAGAGGCGATTGTTCCTCGCTAACATTTCTGGGTTTTACTGTGATACGAATGATCAACATGAACGGAGCTGCAACGGTTATTCCATTTCATATGGTGTGGTGCGGTTCGATCTTTTGTTTGTAAAGTTGAAAGTCGTTCACGTCGTTGGTTGAACTTGGTGTTGTTAAATAGCGTGGATTTTATTTATCTCACGTAATGCAATGCGCGTCTCAACTATTTGTTGTTTCTGGATATTGAGCCAATGGCGTTGACCAGGAATGTATCGAATTCCTCGCTCCGATGCTTGCACCATGATGCTTATCAAATGTTGGATCAACAGTCCAGTGCATCCTGGGCTCCAACTGGTTGAACAACCGAGTGCCGTCCTTTTACGACGTACCTGGAATCGGTTTGGCATACAAACGGGTCAGTTGATTAACGTTATGCGGTTTGTTTTGACATATGTATGGGTCAGAGTCAGTTGTCCAGCTTTTTACGGAGTAGGTTGTGTTACCAGTCGGTTTTTCGTGTGCACGCGTGATCTCATGGAAAGGGAACACAGAAGCAGTAGTGCACATAGCAGGGTCTTTGACTTGGCCGTTGCCGTTCTCTGCAAAAAATCTCTTTTACTCTATCTACTGTTAACATAACGATTTTGCATAAATACTGACAAATTCCTTGGCTAGACAACTTTAAAGGTCGCCGACTCTTTGCAATATATTAAAGACATTGCACACAACTTGCAGTTTGTTACTTGCGTCAAAAGGAAATCATTTGCCAAGAAATGTTGGAACAAAAATTGGCCTCATCAACCGGATAAAAATCCCTGTAATTCTCTCCATCAATATGCGATCTTTGCTCGAAGGTTCTGGACTGTCTACTCGAATGATATCTGTGCACCCTTTGCCTATTTGTAATATTTTTCATATTTAATGACCTTTTAGCTCGTTAGAAGTTGATTGTATGGAATGTTAGAAATGCACCCATCCGGGTAAATAAGTGAGTATAGTTCCCGACGAACGGGATACATTCCTTTCTGTAAAACGATTATTTTGTACGAATTTCGTTATTTTCTCATGTATAAACTCTATGCATTGTGGAAGGGTTATGCAATGTTTTATTGTACATGTAATAAGTAATATCATATGATAGTTAATCTCGCCATACGTTGTTCGGGCCCGTGTCCTTGAGCGCACTCATAGATTGCTGAAGGTCAAAACTTTTAGCCACATTTTGCACGGAAAGAAAAGTTTTTAACGTCGTTTTAAAAATAATCAGGCTCTCGCAGGTTCTTAATTACAACGGTAGCTTATTCCACGGATGGGCCTACCTCACCAAGAATTTTGAGCGGACATTTTCTTGGTCTTCTATAAGGATAGTAGATATTTCTCATTACCAGCGGGATATGTTGAGCCCTAACGTAATGCGACGGTCGTACTGGTTGAGCAAACTCGCGAGTATATTATGGCGTGGAGAAGAGAGATTGATTTTCAGCCGTCAGAGCCAGCGTAGATCGAGCTGGAGATGAGAACATCGCGATGATGAGCACCCCATGAGCATTTTGGTAAATGAGCGCTCGACTTTTTCCAAATCAATTCTGTTTTATTCTATCTGTTTCTGCGTCAGGCGGATCTCGACTTGGACTTGATTTGCCGATTGTTACCCAAGTGGAATGGGCGAATTTAGATTTCATCAGCTCTATCTTCTATTTTACGGTTTGCAAATTGGCGCAATCATTTTTGCTAGTGTTTTGGGATCTCCAGCGAAGGTGCTAGCTGAGATAGTAGAGGCTTGTGTGGTGGCATTCACAAGTATGCACGGTTACACTTGATTAGACACACATATCGTTATCCGATGTACAGATGTGTAACAGTTCTGGTACAAGTAACTCGTTTACTCTCATGTAATTAATTACTTAATATTTTATTCGACATTACGAGACACGCCGGCAAAGGTATGACCATGGTGATACGAACACGACGGATCAGTAACTATGCAATAATGTTGCAAGTTCACTCGTAGCTTGATGGGTCTATGTGATATATGAATGTATGCAACTTTACGTCTTTTTAAACTGGATAAGTTTCATCCCACCTTATTTGCTTTGTTCTGTTTACCTGAATAACCTTCAGCTAACTTGCACCCGTTACTTAATCTACTTGTGGTTATGTTCGCTAACCTTATCGCGTTTGTGGCATTTCTGAATAACTTATGGACATTTTGTACTTTTCGCGGATTCGTTGCTAACCAACTTCATATGATAATTTATCGAAGCGTTGTCTCAACCTATCCGTATATATATATATATATTTTATTTGATAATGTATCTCAAGTGATTGGCTGTTGTTTGACATCCCCAGTGTGGCTGCGCTTGATGTGCAGTTATTATATGGTCAGCTGAGAGTTGGTAAGCGGCCTGCGGGGACACCGAAACTTCCTTATCATTACATGACTAAAGTGAGTCTCTCACGTTCTAACCTTGATTGCATATCATGGGAATCGAAGGCGGTTGATCAGCAAGCATGGCGCTTTCTGATCACGAAGGCACTTGTCGAGGTGCAGGAAAAAGACCTCATGCATGCGGAGAAGCTGTAGGCGCCGGTAGGTAGTACTCCATTGACATCGAGCGCATGGTGCTGCAGCACATGCGGTCGCGAGTGAATGAGTCAGGCAGGTCTCCTGAGCCATGAGCGAGACCACTCTAGACCATCACCGAAACGACGACGGGTGCGGTTGAGAACGTAAGCAGACCCGGCGCAGCTTTTGTAGGTACGCTGAATTCGCTTTACTAACCGCCTACTTGCATGCTGGGTCTCTATTTCAGGTGGTGGCTTTGGTATATTGTCTCATTAACGTCTACGTGAACTGTCTTCTATTAACATACACACCTCGCTTAAGATACTTGTAGTTAGCTTTGATAACATTGGCTATAGAATTGAACACTGGTAACTCAGGTTGTTCAGGTGGCCGTTGAACTGTTCGCTGAGCTTGGCAATTTGGTTGCAAACGTTTCGTCACCAATCGAGATGACATCATCAGTGCGTAGTTGAGTGGCGTGTACTAGCGTAGAGGAATCTCGTTGTGAGTGCGCTGAGCGCGCTTTGCGTGCGTTTTTATACCGCTGTGGTTGCCCGTGGAGGCGAGCAATTCTATTGGTTGGGATTTCGATCCGCCTTCAGCCTGGTTGTTGGGCAGATGACCTTTGACCCCTTGTGTTTCATGTCCTTTGTCTGCTTGCGTTTGTGAGCGAGTCTGTCGTCAGTTCTGGTTGGCTAGTCACACGTTCCACGTGTGAACGTGTTTGTGTTGACAGTGTGCCTACCTGGTGATTACCCACTACCTCGTCCATACTGGCTCCAGGACACAGTTGGTTGTTGTGGAGGGGACGGGGTGCACGGTCCTTGTGGCTGTGATAGGCTGGAAGAGTGATTCCATGCACTCGATGTGCAGCGGACTACGGTTAAGCCACCGTCTTGTGTGCGCTTCATTCCCAAGTAAAGCGTGCTTCTGTTTGTCTGTGTAGCAGTGTGAGCCGGCTCTGTTGATGTAACATGGCTCCTATCCACATGCCTCCCGGTCTTATTCCTTCGGGTTTACACTGGAAATGAGATGTGTGCTTGGAGCTGTGGATGGTGCAGCGCCAGCCATCTATGGTATGAGCGTATTGCGTCTGACAAGCATTTGAAATGGGATTAGGAAATAACTGGGAGTTAAATTGGGCCACCCTATTGGAACAAAACACACACAAGGTCAGATGTTCTGTATCAACATGTTGGCGACTCAGAGTGAGTGCTCACGTGCAGATAAGTGATGTTCAATCGAGGGCACTCGAAAATGGGATTGTGTGAGAACTGGTTAGCGTATGGGGCGTTTAGCATCAAAATTTGATTGGGAATGTCCTGCTTGCTTCCATTGAACTGGTCAAATGTCTTATTATTACCTGGCCAGTGTGGGTTTCATCTTGATTTTTGACAGTTAGCTTATTACAGTGAGTCATATATCCTCCCTAAAAGTACTTCCGAACGGAGCCTGTGTATATTTCAATGTACCTCTTGGTCCAGTCAGACTCGAATCCTGTTACTCAAGTTTATACAACCATCTTCGCTTTTGGAGCAAAAAAGTGCTGTTTTTGTCTCACTACTTGTCGCTCACGCCTGGGGTCACACTGTTTGAACGACGGTTTTCTTCGTCGTCTCTCCAATGACTGGGTTTAGTGGTACCATCCGATCGGTAACCGTCTTTCATCCGGCCATTTCTTGCATCTAAGAAACTCCGAAACCGTTACCTGCTTCACACAAAGTTATCAAGTTATCAATGTTTCGAACGCTGCTACCCATTGTACAACTTAGTTTCTTTTGATAACCCAATTTTCTTGATATAGCATCCATAATTGTGTGCTTTTTAATCTATTAGTCTGTAACCATCAACATCAGCTGCAATCTTTCACCAGTGCACTGCTGCGCTCGCAATCACATTGGTTTCCACTAACCTACTTACTCTTTTCTCTTCCAATTACTAGAATAATTGGTCCCCGGCACTCACCATAAGCAAAGTGTTGCTCTCCATCTGCTCATTGTTGACGGACTGCAATCCAGCGGATCCACTTGTAGGATCTATTGCACATCAATATTTACACAATCGAGCTGAACACGATCGGATTGCTCGACAGTGGACTCAAAAATATGCAAGTTCAATTACCTATCCGGCGAATTCTACTCGCTTGACAAGTGATCCTTCGTCACGCAGTAGTTCAACTGCCCCTGCACATTCTCCTGCTGTTCACTCCACCGACTCTTCTGATGTTGGCCTATCGGGACCTGGTCGAGACGAATGTGGAAGCCTCGTAAGTGGCAGCTCCAGCACTACAGCCAGTGTTGATGTTCCCAGCGACGAAGGCAGTGACAGTCTCGATGGTGTGTTGGAAGAAGAAGATACTCAACCATCGCCTATTGTTGCCCCTACTTCGGACACTTCATCCAAACCCGTCATTACGCCGCGGCGATGATGCTCGAACCCCCGTTACCATTGGTTTCTATGTTGCTTTGAGTGTACAGCACTTGACGTTGTGTACTATTTCGATGGCGCATTTGCCGATAACCTCTAACTGTGTTAACTACTTAAAGCAAGCTGCTCCATGCACACATTTCCCCACCGAGCATCGCCAATCTTAGTCCCCTGCCCCACCTCCTAGGTCTTTATCATTGTTCATATTGCCATAGTGAACACTACCTTCCTGCGTTATACACATGCCCCATGGAATGCGTTCGTTCGGACTTCGATGCATTGTTGTAATTCTCCGGTGTTATGTAAAATGACCTTAGTTTGTTTGTTACCTATCGTGCTTCTAACCCTACTCCGCCTTCTCACCATTTCCATCTGGGAGTCTCTCTCACAAGCAGTTTTCGTAATCAGAATTCACCATCACTTCAGCGACTCGAATGCGAATATGTACGTGTAACTCCTCTCATGTCTTTGTTCCGTGTTCGTACCTCCGCTTATTACCACCTGACCGTTTTACTTGTTGGTGTTTTCGCATTACACAAATCAACGTTCGTTTTTGTTGCGCTATGCCTCTTTCCTTTTTGCAACGCGGCACTATCCTGTGCTGTGTTTAGCGAGCCGGTTGGTCTCCAGGTGTGTTGGCTGTGCGAGCTTAGATGTGTGCGTTGACGAGATCTTTGGGGTTCAGGTCCTTTCGCGCCGATTTTGATAATTTGTTGCGCTGGTCGATCACGGCTTGAAGAGCAGTACTCTGCATGCACTGTTGAATAAGGTGCATCTGAAAAGTTCAGTGAATGGTCTCAGAAAATAAAACCAACATCAGTTTCAATCAAAATGCTTCTACCGGCCTTCAAAGTAACATCCATTAGCTGCAACACACTTCTGACATCGGCTGTAAAACTGTCAGCAAACACCTGTGGCATAGCTCGAAGCACCGTGGTCTCGCATAGTTGTATATCCGAAACTTCGATAAAGCGTAAGCCTTTCAGGGCCAATTTAAGGCACGGAAACAAAACGAAATCTGTAGGCACCGAATTTTAAGAACAAGGCGAGTTGTACAGAGCGATCAACTTGCATTGATCGAGAAAGTTGACCACTCTGATCGCAGTGTGCGGTAATTCCACTGTGTGCGGCATTTCCACTGTCCACTCCAATATAGTTCTGGCGGTATAAACCGGGCACGAATCTTCCGCTTTTTTATTTTTCGGAAGCAGTACTGCTTACACACTGTATCTGCTTACCTTGAACTCCTGTGCGATCGTTTTCAGAAACTCACCGCAAGCATGCGTCGCGCTCGTTCGAGGTTGTCTGGGATTACGCTTATTCACTGTCGACCCGAACGCGTCGCTAAAGCTTGCGAGCCACTCAAACACACATTGTACTCAACGTACACTTACACTAACATTTCCGTAGCCGTTGCCTAAGTTGAACCAAAATCTCATGTTAACCAGTTGCTCCATTTAGAAATGACATGAGTACTTACACTGACTCCTTTAGCTTGCTCGCAGCGTACACCATTGATTCACCTCAGTGATTAATATGTGCGGACCCCTCATCCAAACCACCGCGGTTTTCCACATGTGGAACCATTCACCGAACTTATCAGACGCACCTTGTATTTTTATTTCGCTAATGCTTTCATCTCGCATGTTTATTCCGCTCACTGCTACCAAGTTCTGCGCCGCAGCTAAAGTACACTTGTACTGCCGTTCGCTAGAGTTCGTCGAGTAAGTATCTAGTGCAATTCGATAAGCTGATCGTTGGCCGTGGAGCTTATTGACGCACGGTCCAAAAAAGACCCTCGTAAATGGAAAAGCATTTGCTAAAAATGTAAGCTTTTCGGTTGGAACACTTGGTCGAGAAGGTTGAAGGGCAATTCAGCCGACTTGGTTCACCGAAGTTCTTAGGTAGTTCATCTGGATCCCGTAACTACTGCTACTACGCTGTTCTCTTCCACTCCTCCTCTTCATAAAACGTCAATCCTAGCTTCGCCAATAATTTCTTTGAATCTACCTCTGTTGACAATCTCACTCATGTCCAATGGCTCTGACCAGTCGTTCTCCCTCGACATGATCTCCATTTCTTTTGGCAACGTTCAACATTCTAACCCCTATGCGGATCGGACAACAGGCCGGTGAAACGCGAACCCTGGAGTCCATCGCTATTGATGTCTGTTGTCTTTCTGAGATTCCATTACAGGATTCCATTTTTCATACCTCGACTCAGGTCACGCTGTGTTCTATGCGAACATCTGCACTTTGGCGGTTCCGCGTAACAAAAGCACGGTACGCTGGAAACCAACAGGCTAGTTAACCCTTCCATTCAACTGACCTATCAATCCTCTTTATCAATTGCGTTCGCTAGTGCTCAATCTATTAGTGTCGAACATCCCTGGAATTTCTTGCCGAAGACCTTGCCTTCTTCCGGCCAATCATACTGTGGAATCGCTGCGCCTCCTCTGAGTGGCTGTATCTCTGCTCGCTCTTTGGAATTATTTGACCGTTGCCGAGCTATCCTGGCTGATTCAAGTAGCGGTGAAGTCCGCTGCAACTTCATCATCATCAATACACGTTAACTGATGGTGATAAACACCTCAGCTAATGTGCCGCAATCCAAAGAGATGACAGACTAAAAAATTATACCACAAAAAAGGTTCCAAGCAATTACTATGATGTTAAATATTATACCATGTGTTTTGGATTGGAGGGGATGGACGGAGAAACTCACAACACAGACGCGATTGGGACCGGCTCTTCGCCATGTCAAAAAGTGTGTCCAACCAAATGTGATCATCGTCCCTAGCACCCCAGCCTGGCAGTCGGGATGCACTTGTGGACGCCGGCTGCGAGGGGTTTCATTGCTCTCGACCAAGTCATCGCCTGGCCTCTCCTCCTCCTCCTCTACCAACCGCACCCACAACGCGCAAACAATGCACGTCGCGGGAGTCGGTGTACTGGCATGTGCAACACGTGGTCAAGCCACCGGAGCCTGATGCGTAATATAGTAGTACTGAGCGGTTCACTCGCTCTTCTTGCACCAAATGCGCCGCAACGTCCGACAACTATTCAAGGAGAGCTTTCGTAACGATCACGAAACTTGGTGGTCTCCACGCACTTTAGAGATGGAGACGGCAGCTCTCTAGATATTTTCGCCGGACTACAGGCCACAAGACCTGACGTCATTGAGGCCACCTGAAAAATTGACGGATCAACAATCACTCGTTTGCGTTGACGCATGGACCTCTGGGCTAAACACTTCCATTGTCAATTCAGTTGTTCCCCTCTTTTCGCCTGTCTAATAAGTATGCCTTGGAAGCAGTCTGACTTGAGCTTCAGCACTTGAAGCGATTCAAGGCCTCTGCGTCAAACAGAATTCTTCCGGAGCTGTTCATGTACGGTGGCAAATAATTGCCAACTAGTTAACAGTTCTGTTCTCCTAAATCTCGTTTGAGGACAAGGTTCTATGCTCTTGGAGCAAGTCGATTATTGCACCGACTTTCAAAAAGGATATTAGTACCTTATACGCCAACCACAGGAATCAGTGTATTATCTGTCGCCACCTAATTGTCAACATCCATTCCAACTGATTCAAGAATTATACTTCTGTGAAGGACAGATCTATTTCCGCCACTTTCGAGGGCGTGTAGACCACATGTTTACAATCGGACAACCCCTTGAGCAGCGTCACTTGTACCAGTAACCTCTTGTCGCCATCTTGGGCATCCGAGCTGCGTTCGACTCGGTCAATCGGCCGGCTTTACTGCGTTTTTTGAAAAACAATAGAGCACCCGAAAAGTATGCTAATATCTTTCGAGCACAATGTAACAATATCTCGGACAGAATGAGAACTTACGGTAATCTGTCTACTTCCACTATCACCAGCGATCTGCAAAAGGGATGTCTCATGTCACCAGTTCTCCTCAACTTTGCTTTTAAAGATATTCTATCAAGCGTTTTTATAAATCCCCAGAATTCTGATATAGAGCTACTTCCATGCAACTGCGCGTCTTACTTGGACTATGCTCGGTGCCGACCCACAGATCATGCAGGTTCTTTTAAACCGCGTGGAGAGAAACTACAAGGCATGGCATGACTTTCGCCCCGTCGAAATGCAAAGTCCTACTCCACGATTGGTATCCATCTGCCCCAGTGCTGATTCTTGTGGGCGCGCAGCTTCAACTACTTTGTGAACTGAGTTTCTGCTGATGACACCACTGTAAGGGAAATTTCTGTTCGTATTGCCAAAGCACGACCCGTTTTCGCTAAGCTGAGGCATTTGTGGCTTCGTTGTGACGTCTAACTCCCGGGGAAGACCAGGGTCTATAATGCTTGCGCTCGTGCGGTACGGTTGTACTGAAGTGAGTGCTGGCTGATTCTAGTACATTACATGCGTCGGATTTTGACAACAAATGTCTGCAGAGAACAGTTAGTGTGTGATAGGAATACCACATTTGCAACGACTTTGCTAGATGTCGCATCTTAGATAATAAGGATTTCCCTAGTGACAAGCGAATACCGCTGCGCCGACCGATGTGGCTAGCTCCCGTGTTATGCATGCCGTGCGAGCATTTAATACGGCGCGCTCCATCCGCTCGCATACAGCTGTACCGTAAGAAATCGCTTGGTGGTCAGCCTACCACCTGGCAATAAAACGTCGTGTCGACTTCAAGTCTAGCTGTTGTCAGTGCCGTGCGTCCTCTGGGTTGGGGACTTAGAGATGAAAAATATCGCTTTTTGGATATTCTTCAAGACAAGGAGCGTAATCTGGGAAGATGGAAGATTTGCATGAGTTTATGTTTTTATTCCACCCCTCAACATTGTAATCCCTAAAGTGACGGAAAAGATGGAGGGATATGTAACAAAATGCGATGAGCTTTCTTTTGTATCCTTTCTACGTTTTAATTTTTGTATTTATTATGCACATTTTCCCATGAGTTTGACGGCACTACGTCTAATGTATAGATGGCTGCTAATATATATATATATATATATATATATATATATATATATATATGGTTGGCGGCATCCGGTTTCGGATTTGCCTGTCACTGTGGCAAGCCACAGGACGCCTGAGCCTACAGAGGGACCATGGATGGCCTGCGCTGCACCACCCACAGCTCCAACCACACCCCCCATATCCAGTGTAAACCCGAAGGAATAAGACCGGGAGGCATGCGGATGGGAACCACGTTTCATCAACGGAGCCGGCCCACACTCCTTCACAGGCCAACACAAGCACGCTGTATTTGAGAATTAAGCGCACACAAGGCGGTGGCTGGACCGTAGTCCGCTCCACACTGAGTGCATGGAACCACTCTTTGATCCTAACACGACCACAAGGACCGTGCACCCTGTCCCCTCCAGCAACAACCAACTGTCTCCTGGAGCCAGTATGGACGAGGTAGTGGGTAATAGACAGGTAGGCACCTTGTCAACATGCACATCAAGCGCATCCACACCGGGGATATCAAACAACAGCCAAACACTTGAGAGAGAGAGAGAGAGAAAGAAAAAGAGAAAATCTCGATTAATGCATAAGGAAACGGTGATATAAACCTTAATTAAATAGCATATGTAATAAGATGTTTACAAACAAATCCTAGCTAAGTGCACTAGGTCAGGAAATATAGTTCACGGAATATCACGAACACAAACATATTATGGAAATCGAATACAATTGGCTTAGGCGAGGTGTGCAAGTTAATGGAATAGAGTACTGGTAGACATTTATATGAGAAAGAAAAGCATTAAGGCACAAACTGTAAACCCACCACCTGAAATAAAGAGACTTAGCATGCAAGCACGCGGTTAGTAAATCGAATTCAGCGTGCCTACAAACGCTGCGCCGGTGCTGCGTACGTTCACTGCTGGACCTGTCGTCGCTTCGGCAGTGGTCCCGAGTGACCTCTCTCATGGCTCACTAGGCCTGCCTGACTAAGGCACTCGCGACCGCATGTTCTACAGCACCATGCGCTCGATGTCCATGGAGTGCAAACCATCAGTGCTTGCCGCTTCCGCAATTGCCGCTTATTCTCTGCATGCATGAGTGTTTCTCCCGCACTTCAGCAACTGCCTTCGTGATTAGATCGCGCCATGCACGCCGATCAACCGCCTTCGATTCCCATGATCTGCAATCAAGATTAGAACGTGTGAGGCTCACTTTAATCATGTCCTGGTAACGTAACTTTGGTTTCCCTACGTGCCGCTTCCCTATACTCAGCTGACCGTATAAAAGTTGTTTCGGTATCCGCGTCGAATCCATACGGCTCATATATATATATATATATATATATATATATATATATATATATATATATATATATATATATATATATATATATATATGGCCACAGGACGCCTGTGCCTTCTGAGGGACCATGGGTGTCTTGCGCTGCACCACCTAGAGCTCCAATTACACACACCATACCCAATGTAAACCCCAAGGAGGCATGTGGATAGAAGCCACGTTTCATCAACGGAGCCGGCGCACACTTCTTCCCAGGGAAACACAGTAACACTGCATATGGGAATCTAGCGCACACAAGGCGGTTGCGGTATGGACGAGGTGGTGGGTATTAGACAAGTAGACACCTTGTCAACATGCACATCAAGCGCAGCCACATCGTGGATGTCAGAAAATAACGAAGCGCTCGAAATGAGCATAAAACATACGAAAATGATGACATACTCTATGCCAAATGAGCATGTTTAATAAATTGGTTTTCGAGAAATCCGCGGTGATTGACAGATATCATAAACTATACATTTTTAATAATGCCAAAACGCAAAACTGTTAGCGAAATTAACGGCACAGCTTAAGCGACGTATGTAAGTTAATAGATTATTTAGGTATACTTTAAGAAAAGGTAAGACAAATACGTTGAGACACCGCCACCTAAAATAAAAAAACTCAGCATGCAACCACGCGGTTAGTAAATCGAATGCAGCGTACCTACAAACGCTGCGCCGATTATGCTTACGTTCTCAGCAGCACCCGTCGTCATTTCGTTGCTGGGTCCGCGTGACCTCGCTCGTGCCTCACTATGTTTACTTGACTCAGGCACTCGCGACCGCATGTGTTACAGCACCATGCGCTCGATGTCGATGGAGTACACCCCATCGACGACTGTCGCTTCCACAACTACCGCTTCTTCTCTGCTTGCACGGCGGTTTTCTCTTGCACCTCGGCAACTGCCTTCGTGATCAGATTGCGCCATGACCTGCAATCAAGATTAGAACGTGGGAGACTCATGTTGACCATGTCCTGTTAACGAAGCTTCGGTTTTCCCACGCCGCTTCCCAACACTCATTTGACCATATAGTAGTTGTTTCGGTATCCACCTCGAATTCATACGGCACACATTACCCAGTCACCTCAAGTGTCTCAGCAGATGTATACTGTCTACTGTGAACATGCCACTGCGTCGGAGCACCTTCGGGTCTGCAACTCGGTCACCCCAACGGATGCGCAGCATACGACGCAGATACTGTCGATGGAAGCGCTCCAGATAACGGACATCCTTCCGATAAAGCGTCCAGGTTTCTCTGCCATATTGAAGAAAGGACAGTACCATACTCGTAAACTATCAGCTTCGTCCCGACAATGAGCCGGTGATTGTTCCACACACCTTTCTCCAGCTTTCCAAATGTCTGTTCGTTGTGGCTTAACATCTACGTGCGGTCTCATGTGGAATACACAATCCACGCCTGGCAGCGCTTGCACAAGCAAGACCTAGCAGCGTTCAACGACGAGCCACAAAGTACGTCAAAAGGTTGCTCAATCTTCCTTATCAACTTATACTGAGGACCTTAAAATTATGCAGCGTCCGTTACCGGTGCCTATATGGCGACCATCTTATGGCCTACCAGATTCTAAGGAACCCCAGCCACGTCTGCCGCCACCTACTATAACTGAGCCACAACACGGATTTGAGGGGCCACCAGTTTATGTTAGCCACACAATACCGTCGTCCAAAATGTCAACGCAACTTGTATTCTCACCGTGTGTGCCAGCCTTGGAATACCCTTCCAAATTACGCTGATTCCCTCCTCCACTTTACCTGTGTTTAAAAAACGCCTTGACGTTACCCTAACCTACCCTAATTACGAGATATAGCTTGTGTCTCCGACAGACCATATAATGCGACGAAAGTTGCACAACCATAATTAACCTACACTACTGAGGTTGGCTCTTCTGCATGCCTGTGGCGAGTTCACAATAGGATTTTCCTTTTAGCACTATTTTCTATTCCCATATGGTTCTTTTTCTGGCCATCCTAGAAAACTTACAAAGCATCCGATGTTTGGTCCTTAATATACCATTGCTTCATTGTTCACTACGCGCATGCGCACTTCGCTCGTCATCTGAAAGTCGGTAAACCTAACTGTCTCTACGTAACAATATTTCGAAGTGGATTCCAAAACGTCGTTGCCAATGTCGATTTGCGGCAGGCCCACCATTGCACTACTGGAGAAGGCTGAACGAGACAAACGGTCTTTACCGCTGTGCCAAGCGTTGCTGGCGGACCTAGGAGCTATAGTGGTCAAGGCGTCAACCTTTGAACACTACGCCTCGAGGTCTACCCCAGCTCAGGCTATCTCCATCTGATGAATCCAAAGGAGGACAAAACCGGTTATGGGGTGTTAGGGTTGGGAGGAGTAACACCGAACCACCAAATCGGTTACGGTCCTTGTGATTGTAATGACCTAGGTCTACTTCAAAGAGGACCGAAGTCTGAATAGATTGCGAGTTGCAATCCAACCACACAGCGGATACACCAAATGCCACTTGGAACAAACGGTGTTGCTTGTGTTGATGGTGACCTCGAATTTGGCTGCTGTCGAACCGAGAGCCGTAGTCTTGTCTGCTGCTCACCCGCTATATGCGCAAACAACGCAGTCTTCAGCAACATGCGGAAGGTCATCATCATCATTCTACACGTCACTTAGAGGTGGGAAACACCTCAGCTATTGTGCCGCAATACATAAAGGAAAAGGAAAATAAAAACAACAGTTGCGTGCCAGCTGAGTTACCAGAAACGGATAGGCATCGTTCCAGTAAGCTACCAGCCGGCTACTAGGCAAAAAGAAAGATTATTATGTTTTACGCCACGAAATGAGATCGTAGGTGGAGGGGAAGGCTAAAAAGGATGGGGAGGGACAAAGAAACTCACAGCACGAATGCCACTGAGGTCGGCTCCTTGCCATGTCAGCAAGTGTATCCAGCCAAACGTGTTCACCGTCTTTTGGACCCCAACCAGGGAGCCGTGACGCTCCAACCGAGGCCAGCACAGAAGTGAGGGCCTTTATTCCTCTGGACCAAGTCATGACTTGGCCACTCCTCCTCTTCTTCTATCCACATCCCCGGTAAGCAAACAACGCACGTCGTGGAAGTCAGTGGGCTGGCATGCGCAACACATGGCCCAGCCATCGGAGCCTGGTGCGTGAAATGACGGTGTTGAGCGGTTCAGTTCCTTTCTCTGTGCCGTAACCAAGGCGTCGAACACACTCGTTACTCACGCGGTGTTCCATCCAGATGTGAGCCAAACTGCGAAGGTATCGATCATCGAAAGTAACTAGCCTCTATATGTCCACCGATCTTAGGGGCCAAGTTTCGCAACCGTACAGTAGGCTCGAATGTACCACTGCATTGTACACTCTACCCTTCAGGGCGAGAGTAATGTCGCGCCGCCGCCATAGGTGGCGAAGGTTAGCAAAAACACTTCGAGCTTTTGCTATCCGGTTCGTGAGCTCGTCTTCCATCCCAAGGGCGCTGATACAACTTCCCAGGTAGTTGAATTTCTGAACGACTTCTAGCTGATCCCACCAAGGGTCAGCGCAGGAAGCGATCCCTGTCAATCTTGAAGGAACGCTTTGCATTTCGATGGTGAAAAGCAAAGCCCGAAGCGGTTGATAGCCAGTGCTAATCTGTCCAGCGCGGCTTGGCACTTCTGGGAGCTGTCACAGATGAGGTCAATGTCGTCTGCATACTCCAAGTCGAGAAGCCGTTCTCCTGGGAGAAGCTAACACCGTCCAAGTCATGTCCTGTAAATGCAATTTCCATGACTTCGTCAATAACGAAGTTGAAGAGGAAAGGTGACAGCGGGCATCCTTGTCTCCCACCGCTGGAGATATTGAAGGGTGGCGACAGCTTGCCGTAAGCCCTCACTCTGCCCATGCTACACGCGTATAATGCTCGGATAATATTTATATATATCTCGGGCACAGCATTCCTGAGTAAACAATTCCAAATGGCACATCGATCAACGCAATCGAAGGCACCTTTGATGTCGAGGAACACGACCACGGTGGGCTCCAACAACTGACGCAAGGTGAAGATGTTGTCGATGCAGCCACGACCCCGACGAAACCCGGCTTGCTCCTCACGAATCTGGCTTTCACGAGCGCCAGTCAGTCTGTGAAGGATTATGGAGGCGATGGAGATCAGACTGATTCCTCTATGGTTGCCACATTCCCGAACGCCAGCCTCCATTGATGCTGGGAACCATAACGGAGCGGCTCCAGTCGGTTGGGACAGTCTCCTGCTCCCACAGTTTCACTAGTAACTCATGTAAAGCATCAACAAGAGCAGGGCCCCGAATTTGAAGAGGGCTGGAGGAAGATCATCTGGTTCTGCGGCTTTGTTCAATTGCAACAGTCCGATCTCAAGTTTGACTTTTGGGCGAGGGGGCGGATCCAAAGGGACAGCCCACGGAGCAGGACGATCACTGGCCGCCGAAGAATCGAATAATTCTAGCCGATTAAATTGCTTTTCAAAATGCTCAGCCCAACGCTCCAAACGTTTTGACAAATTGTGGATAGGCTGTCCACTCACGTCACAAATTGTTTCACTAACACCAAGTCTCCTGCTGCCCGTTTCCCGTATCAGACGGAATAACTTACAATGGTTGCCAAGGGCAGCGGCCACTTCCTTCTCTGACGTACGATGAGACCATCAAGATTCGCGGTCTCTCTTCAGGCTAGCACGGAGTCTTGCCCCGAGCTCTTTGCGAGTTTCATTGTGTTCGCTTCCAGCCGGGATATGCCGACGAGCATCTATAAGTTCCAGAGACGGCGAAGAGACCCAATATCCATGTTTGTTATTAGACATACCACATGAGGATTTGCCTGCTGCTAGTAAGGTCTGGCGAACATGTGACCAGTGACCATCAGTAGTTTCCAGTGAGTGCTTACTCAACCAGCATGTCAGCGTACTTTGATACGCATTCAGAACAGCTGGCTTTGTCAGTTGGCTGGTGTCACTGAGCTCACAGCATCGTCGTAAGCGTTCGCCAAAACGCATCCGCATGTCAGCACATACAAGCGCATGAGCGGTTTCCACGCATGTGCTCCAAATCGAGCGCCAGTTCTGGATGCAGCCTCTCCAGCGTTAACTGGTAGCAATGTGATCGATCTGCGTCCAAGGCTGGTTTGAGGCTGGTGGACGCCAAGTCACTCTCCGGCGGGTGCTGTGTCGGAAGTTAGTGCTCGTAACAAATAATCGGGCATCTTCACACAAATGAAGTAACCGCTCACCGTTGTTACTACGGGAGCCTACACCATGTTGGCCGCGCAGAAGCAGTTCATCTGTGGACAACTTCCCAACTTGCGCGTTCAGATCCCCACCCAGTACAACAGTGTCCGTGCTTCTTCTGTGGCGAAGGAGCTGGGTCAGTTGGCGGTAGAAGTCGTGCTTTACCGAATCATCGCTACAGATTGTGGGCGCGTAGGCAGCGATGATGAATAGACACCTATTAGTCCCGCGCGCCTTCGAAGCTTTGAACGAACCAGCGAGTCGGACCGCACACATCCGGCTACTGATTGGAATCCAATCAACCAGAGCAGCTTCAGCCCGGGGACTCAGGACAATGCCAATACCAGCTTGGCCGTTGCTCGAAGCTGCATCGTCACCGGATAGGTGCAATGAGAAAATACTTCTGGTGTCACCTGAAGGGGATCGCAGAGTGAGCACAGAGCTCGAATCTCGCAGGAGGGTCTCTGATAAGCAGCGGATATCGATCAAGAGGGTCTCCAATGTTCGGGCAAGTGCTGCCGGTTGACCGATCTGTAGTAATGTGTGTGCACTGAGGCATGCCAATCTGGAGGAGAATCGAGGGGTCCAAATGCAAGCTGATGAACTGGAATGGACTGCTTGGTTGGACATGCGCTTGTAGACAGCACAGAAATGACGCTTCGCGTTCACATGTGTTGAAATTAGAAGGTAAATGCCTAGCAAAGCATGTTGGAGGAGGGCTAAGAATCGGTGGGTTGTCTACACCCTAGGGTTCTCGTCTCAAGTGACGGGTGTTCAGCAACCCACCATCAATACGGTGCCCACGCAGACACCGTAATCACCAGCATCATCAAAAGCACAAGATCTCGTTGCATGTAGGTAAATCTTAAACAGGGCAGGGACTGAGATGTATAGCTTCACACCAGCTACAATAAGTCATCCGAGTGTCTCCACGCAGCTGCACCCTTGCACGCATATACTATGCAAGCATACAGTTAAATTTAGTACTTACTCGGACAACTAAACTTACCCAACACCGGGTTCACCGTATCAAATGCCTTGATGATATCTATGAACAGCGATTACAATGGCTGGTGTTGCTCTCTGCATTTCTCCTGCAACTGACGAGTCTTGAACACCATGTCTGTGGTGCTGCGGCCCGAACGGAATCCACATTGCTCTTCCGACACGTTCACTTCAGCGACGTGAGTGACGAGCAGGTTGAATAGGATTCAGGCGATCACCCTCCCCACACAACTCAGCAAGTTGGTACCACGATAATTCGTGACACATTACTTGCTCCCTGTGTCCTTGTACTGTGATAGCAAAGGGCATCCTTCAGCTCGGCTGGCACTCCCTCTACAATCCACAAGCGTTGCACCATGTGGTGCACCACATTTATCAACGCGGCTATGTTGTGTTTCCATACTTCTGGCAGTATCTCGTCGCCTCCGGCACACTTGCAGTTTCGCAGCTGAGAAAGTACTCTCTGTGTCTCAAATAGTGTCGGTGTGTCAGCAAGGTACATCTTCATCTCTTGTTATTGCAACCCGTACAACATCACTCAAGCAATCTGCAAACGGTTGTACACAAACAGTAAAATTGCTTCCTCCAGATCTGCATTGTCTGTAGTCTGTGTACAGACAGCGCATGAAATAGGATCAATAAGCTTCATCAGCGGCTGCAACGTTGGTCCAGGAACCACAAGTCTCAAATTATAAAGGAAATGGTCCGAGGATTGTGAGAGTGGTGCTTCAGTCCAGACAGATATCAACTAGGGAGTTAGAGAGGTACTATGCCTGATGTAGTGCCTCATGCTAAGGCTGATATTGCGTTCATGATGCATTTTCACGAAAATTGGGCCGAACCAAATTACTGTGAAATTAGGTCTTTTTAAGCTGGATAAATTTCATTCCACCTTACTTGCTTTGTTCTGCCTACCTGAATACTCTTCAGTTAATTTACACTCGTTTCTTACGCTAAATGTGGTTGTCCTTAATTTCATCGTGTTTGTGGCATTTTTTGGATAACTTGTGGACATTTTGTACTTTTCGCGGATTCGTTGCTAACCAATTAATTCAAATGACAATTTAGCGAAGCGTTATGTCGGCATATCCGTATGCTTTAATAGATATATTTTATTTGATATCATCTGAAGTGACTGGCTGTTGTTTGACATCCCCAGTGTGGCTACGCTTGATGTGGATGTTTGCAGTGTGCCTATATGTCTAATACCCACTACGTCGTCCATACTGGCTCCAGGATACACTTGGTCATTGCTGGAGGGGACGGGGTGCACGATCCTTGTGGCCGTGTTGGCCCGCAGAGTGGTTCCATACACTCGGTGTGAAGCGGACCACGGTCTTTCGTGCTCTATACTCGAACACTACAGGCCGCGTCAGGGTCTACGGTGTCCTATCGGATAGCTTTCCGAATGCAAGTGGCCTTCATCAGGGTTGTCCAAATTCCACATTTCTGTACAATCCCGTCGTGGATTCTATCATGGAGTGTTCCCTGACGGAATCCAACGATGTAGGCGTTGTAGTTCTGCCTGGTGAAAGGTTAGTTGACCCAGATTATGCGGATGATATCGTGTTGCTTTCGACGATGTTGGGGCGGCCCAATCAACACTGAATAGCCTGTCCAGAGTGGTCGAATTATTTGGTATGCACTTCGCACCTCCAAAGTGCAAAGTGCTGCTGCAGGACCACCAGCCACTTGATGACCCTTTGACGCTTGCTAACGAAGAACTCGAGGTGGTTGATCATTTCACTTATCTTGGCAGCTGCATCAGCAATGATGGGCGCATAGAAACTGACGTTAGCTCACGCATTGCAAAGGCCAGAGCTGTCTAATTGAACCTGCGTCATCTTTGGTGACAGAAGGGAGTTTCCCTCCGTCTGAGAGGCTGTGTATACAAGGCCACAGTGAGGGCCGTTCTGCTTTATGGTAGTGCAACTTGGCCCTTTCGGTCTGAAGATCTGAGGCGCTTTCAAGTCTTTGATCATCGTTGTCTGCGAAACATTGCTGGAGTCGGATGCCACCAGCGTATCCCCAACGACGATGTGCATAGGCGAGTACTAGGTAGTGATAATCATGCCCGCACCCTAGAACAACAGATAGCACTGAATAAGTTGCGTTGGCTCGGGCACGTGCTACGCATGCCTGATCACCGCTTACCTAGGAGGGCTTTGTTTAGTCTGCCAGGTGTAGGATGACGCAAGGCTCTAGGTGAACAAAAGTTGACTTGACAGCGGGAAATGAAGTCACTGACAACGAAACTGGGTGCCGTTGGTCGGTCTCGCCTTCCGGGTTGGAGTCCACGTGACTCACCTTGTGCTTGGCTCCAGACTTTGCAGGACATGACACGCAACCAACACCAGTGGTGCGTCTGCTGCCGTCTTCTAATCGGATTGTCTGTTTAAAGTGTGTTTGGTGCTATGTGCGGGGTACTGGCTGATTATGACGCATGGCAGTGAAAGGCGCAAGGAAGCTGTCTGGCCGATGCCGCCTTATCTTTGCACGATAGCCAGCTGTTTGTGACGGAATGTTGTCTACACAAGGTGTAGGCGCCTTGACCCAGAATGTTTTGCTTAGGGCATTAAGGTTTTCAGGTAAGTCCCCCTTCTCTCCCTCTTCGTATTCTTTATTTCATAGGTTCTCATGGTTGTATGGCA
This sequence comes from Dicrocoelium dendriticum, assembly GCA_944474145.2. NCBI lineage: Eukaryota > Metazoa > Platyhelminthes > Trematoda > Plagiorchiida > Dicrocoeliidae > Dicrocoelium > Dicrocoelium dendriticum. The sequence goes on along the minus strand of OX104063.1, from coordinate 120,554,147 downwards.
GCGAAGCATCAGTTCAAATGGCTGATGTACTGCTGTTGATGATGATGATCATGATGATGATGATGATGATGATGATGATGATGATGATGATGATGATGATGATGATGATGCTGATGATGATGATGATGATGATGATGATGATGATGATGATGATGATGATGATGATGATGATGAAGCTGATGATGATGATGATGATGATGGTGATGATGATGATGATGATGATGATTATGATGATGATGATGATGATGATGATGATGATGATGATGATGATGATGATGATGATGGTGATGATGGTGATGATGATGATGATGATGATGATGATGGTGATGATGATGATGATGATGATTATGATGATGATGATGATGATGATGATGATGATGATGTTGATGATGATGATGATGATGATGATGATGATGATGATGATGATGATGATGATGATGATGATGATGATGGATCACGGTCCAACCACCGTCTTGTGTGCGCTTGATTCCCCAAATACAGCGTGCTTGTGTTTGTCTTTGAAGCTGTGTGGGCCGGCCCGGTTGATGAAACGTGGCTCCCATCCACGTGCCTCCCGGTCTTATTACTTCGGGTTTACGCTGCATATGGGTTGTGTGGGTGATGCTGCGCAAACTACCCATGGTCCATCTGTAGGCACAGGCGTCCTGTGGCTGTCTACAATGACAGCCAGATCCGAAACCGGAGGCCGCCAACCATGCTTGCTGTAGTGCCTCATGTTGAGGTTGAACTTTCATTATTGTTGCTTCTTCACCGCATTTAGGCCAAATCGCCTTACATGTAAACCATATCATTATAACCTGAATAAGACTTATTCCACTTTTAAATCGTTTCGAAATACTGGTAGCTAGGGTTGCTGATGCAATTGTTCATTCGTTCTCCGAGGTTGACGGTTTTGTCGCCAACGTTTCACGACCATGCGATGTGGCATCCTCAGTGCAGTGAGATGCGTCGTGCAATCTTACTGAATGAATCCTCCATCCGTGATCGACTTGCAGGTAACTTTGAAAGTGGCAGTGTCGATTTACGTCCCGTGATCTCTACCTGCTTTCCCCTGGACTAAAGTCGGCGCCCGAGTTTTTCTGCCTTAAACTGCGTGACAAAATCTTCTTTATTTCTTTCTGTTGTAATGGTTCGTATATAGAATCGATGTCCACACACATGTTGATTGATTTTTTCGTTGAGAACCAAGCTTCCAGGAATTCCCTATCTTTTCTTGTTTCACCCCGTGTTAAGACTTCTGCTTTGCTCCAAGCGAAGCTAGGTCCTTCTTCATCTACATGCATGTAGATGGTTGTGCAGTGTTTACAGCCGGGCAACACCCAAATTCCATCTGCTGTGACTACTGCCCCAGTGATCGCAGTGATCAAGATTAACTTCAATGTGAACCACGGCCCACATTGAGATTTCGCTTCGCAATCCAATCATACAAGTGGTAGTCCAAAGTTGACCCTTCAATTTTATGTTGATTGTTTGAAATCCCCTATGTGCCTGCGCTTGATGTGCATGTTGACAAGGCGCCTAACTGTCTAAGACACATTCCACCACTTTTGTTGGCTCCAGGAGACTGTGAATGGTTGCTAAAGAAGAAGTGGTGCACTCTCCTCGTTGCTGTGCTAGGCTCGAAGATTGGTTCCATCCAGTGTAGAGCGGACTAGAGCCCAGCCACCACCTTGTGTATGTCTCGTACGCATGAGTCCCTACATGAATAAACAGGAATTCTGCTGCTGTGCATGTTGAAGTTTGGCAGGCTCCGTTGTTGGAGTGTGGCTCCCATCCACATGCCTTCCGGTCTTATTCCTTCGGGTTTACAATGGATATGAGGTGTGCAGATGGTACAGCGCAAGCCACCCATGGTCCCTCTCTAGGAGTATGCGTTCTTTGGCTGTCCGCATGGATGCCACCGTGACAGGTAATTCCGGAACCGGATGCCGCCAACCATGTATGTTGCGTTAAGTATGCTTCGCTGCAGTTGGGCTAATGTGACTTACAACCTATTGCGCATCACTGTAGATTTAATCAAGCGCATTTTCTTTGCTTTGCGCAGTTTTGTCCTCTACATATGATCGGGTTATTTCGCGCGTTTTCTCTTTCATTTTCTATGTTAGTCGGTAGATATCCCCTGCTTTACACATTAACTTGTCTAACGCCACTCTAACAGCAGATTGGCATTAATACCGTTTTTTTGATTTGCTCAGTTCTGTCATACGACCGCACATTTATTGTCCGGTTTGATCGTTTATCTTTCATACCCTTTCGTATTCATATGGTGCCTCCTGCTGTGATTTATGTTGTATTCATGATGCATCTTCACCGCAGTCGGGCTAAACCGACTTACACTTAAATCAGATCTTTTAATCTGAATAAAGGTTAACCAACTTTATTTTATTTGTTCAGTTTTATTCTTTTGCTGCATATTCTGTGTCAATTTTGCGTGTTTGCTTTCCCTCAAATTCTGTTTGTTGTTTGAGACCCCCCGATGTGGCTGTGCTTGATGTGCATGTTGACAAGGTGCCTACCTGTTTAATACCCACTACCTCCACGATACTGGCTCCAGAAGACCGTTGGTGGTTGCTGGACAGGACGGAGTGCACCGTCCTCGTGATGGTACTAGGTTAAAAGAGTGGCCCCATGCCGTTTGGAACTGGCTATGGCTCAGCCACCGCCTTGTATATGTCTGGTGCACATGATTTCCCAATTATGCGAGAATGCTTCTGTTCTGCTTGTTGAAGGAGTGTGGGCCGGCTCCGTTGATGAACTGTGGCTCCCATCCACATGCCTCCCGATCTTATTCCTTCGGGTTTACACTGAATATGGGGTGTGTGGGTGATGCAGCGCAAGCCACCCACGGTCCCTTTGTAGGCGTATGCTTCATATGGCTGCCCCATGGAGGCCATAGTGACAGGCAAATCCGGAACTGGATGCCGCGAATCATGCCTGCTCTATGACCTTTACTTCCCAGCTCCGGATCAAAGCAGACTCCTTAATTAAACATATGAAGGTAATCACTCAGTCGGGCGGCCTCCAGACAACCTTTCAGATAACTTCAATCAGGTAGGCAACGAAACTTGCGAGCTCACGCCGTACACTAGATATAACGAGAGGAACATAGAGGTGATGGTGGGATCCGTGGGTCTGACACAGATGAGTTGGTTCACCCCACCAAAAAAACAATTAGTTACCGACCTTACAACGGTTGGAACCACATCACACCCAAAACGCACATCCCACGGCTTATTGCTAGGAACAAAGAAACTTTCCTACATGAAAAACAATGCACAAGGTCTCCAGAACAGGATTGCCGAACTGCGGCTACGTCAAGCATCATATGCCTGGGACCCTATATTCGTAACGGCAACTTGGCTGCATTCAGAAATTACCGACGATGTCTGAACGAGATGCACGTCCCCACGAGGTGGAAGCACGGAATCATCACGCCAATCTGCAAAAGTGGCAGCCGTGTTGCACCAACAAATTAGCGCCTGATAACACTACTTCCTGTGATCTCCAAGGTTATGGAGTCCATTGTAGTTGAGACTTTGATGGGGTACATTGAGAACAACAAAATCCTCGCACCGGAACAGCACGGATCTCGCCAAAATCCTGTATCCCTAATCTGTTGATTGCTCATACAAGCTAGACGGAATCTGTGGACGCTGGTGTAGGAGTCGACGTGGCCTACTTGGATTTCTCAAATGCATTCCACCGTCTAGAGCATCGCATTCTACTCCACAAACTCCAGAAATATGGAATCGGTGATCCAGTTCTGGGCTGGATAGGAGACTTTCTCGTGCAACGTCACATGAATATGAGGGTTCGAAGCAACCTATCGGAATCCATCGAAGTTCAGCGCGGCATACTTCAGGGCTCGGTACATGGACCCTGCCTGTTCCTGATTTTCATAAATGATCTGGCGAGCGTGCTATCTTCTAAGTGTTTGCTATTTGCTGATGATCTAAAGGTATTACGTAATATAGCTGCAGTGGAGGAGCACACAGTGTTACAGGAGGAACTGGACAAAGCGTGCACATGGTCTTTCGAGAACATGCTGCATTTCAACGTCACCAAGTGCAAATTTCTCAGCATACGGTACAAGAGTATGCAAAAGTACCGCCTAGGACTACAAATTCTACAGCGGGCTTCTCACGTGTGCGATCTCCGCGTGCTAGTTCAAGATGACCTCGGTTGTTTGAGGCAGACTGAAATGGCAGCTAAGAAAGCAAACCAGTACCTCGGCCTTCTTTGCAAAGCTTTCGGGAAGGTTGACCCTTCGTTCTTTTTAAAAATGTTTAGTGCGTATGTGAGACCGCACGCGGAATACGCCATTCCAGCGTGGCAACTCTGGCTCAAGCACCATCACACCGCGCTCGATACTGCACAACGTAGGGCAACGAAGAGCGTCAGAGGTTTCACCAGCCTCCCCTACCCACTCGGACTGAAGACTCTCAAAGTATACAGTCGACGTTATCAGCGTCTAAGTGGCGATCTCATAAGGGTGTACCAGATCCTGAGAAACCCCAACCACCCATGCCATTCCCTTCTGATACTCAGTCAAAACACCCCGCTAAGCGGTCATCAGTTTAAGTTAGTCACTCAGTACAGCTGCGTGGAAGGTCGGCGAAACTTTTTCTGCCTTCGAGTGTCACAGCCTTGGAACGCCCTCCCGGAATATGTAATTAATGCTCCCACCATATCCCTTTTCAAAAAATTACTTGACGATACTCTGTCACATTTACATTACGTGCTATAGCCCATGACCACCAGATGCTGGCATTAATGCACAAGAGACGGTGGACAGTGCCATAACCCTACTCCAGAATGAGTCACTCTAAACCCTTTGCACAAAAGTTGATAAACGCTACTACTGTAGAAAGTGGATTTCTGTATCCTGTCGACCCAATATATTTGCACCCAAGTGAGCGTTTTTCCTGCTATTTTTTAAATTTTTTTAACTATTACGTTATCAATAACCACTCCCCTTAAGGCTTTGTATGTGCACATTCTAATTTTAAACCCTTTATACGGCAGTGCAGTTAAATCTGTAAGCGCTCGAACCGACGATTCCATTCTCCTTTGATCTATTTTTCGCACTCTAACCATCCTACGGGACATATCAAGCACCTGCTTTTTTACCCGTTTTAAATCATTGTTTAAGTCGCGTACATTTTAGGTCCTTTGTTTGAAATGGATGTCATAGAAAGGGCGCTGGGATGGCTATGTTATAATACCTTAGCGATCTGCACTGCGAACCGGTGGCCGATTCGGAAACGCTGATCATATACTCACTCTTGTGCACTCTGCGAATGAGACGCAACGACACTTGCCTTTTAGCAGTTGTTTATCGTCCCCCACTGTCCACTCCAAAGCTGGAGTCCTGCCTAACATTAGCCTTGAGAAGGGTACTGCGACGACGATGCACCCATATTCTCATCTCATACGACTTTGAGGTTCACCATCTGGAAGTCCCGACATCATGAAGGAGCATTTTAAGGCCCATCTGCAAGTTTATTGCAAGCCTTCCGCTCTTCAGCCATGTCAGTTCGCCCATCAGATTCAGTGTGGCAAATAAACCATCTGTGTTTAATTTAGTGCTCACGAACGAAGAGCTCATAATCGAGAAACCAAAAATGAAGTGCCCTCTGGGGCGGAGTGATCACGCAACAATACTTTACAACTACGTATGTTATGCGGATTATCCACAAGAACATTTTGACTTGTTTCGAACAATCACACACTACGACACACTCACAGAACTTGTTGGGATGCCATTTGGGATTTTCCGGGCAAGTGCCCTATTGACACTGCGTGGACAGAGTTTGCTGACAAGTTCAGCAATCTGATTAAATCCGCATCTGTAAACAGACCCATTCGTTATACAAGGTCACCATCAATTGTTAGGAGATGGATCCAAGAACACATGGCGCTAAGAGACGAAGTGTGGCATGTGTACAGGGCGAAACCTAACTCTGACATCTGGGGCTACTATTTAGCACATCATTATCACTGTACGACACTTGTACGTGAGGACAAATTGGTACACCAACTGAGCCTAGCAGAAAGGCTTTGTGCTAACAACAAGCTTCTGTATAGACATGTGAATAGCCTCCGAATTGTGAAGCGTGGTGTTCTCCCATACCTGTCACATTCCCCCGGACGCAAATTTTCACAAACGTCACTTTTATTTCAGCGACCGTTTTGAGGAAGCTGATATCGCTGCGCACCCACAGTTCCCCCGGTGTTGACAACACTCTCCCAAAAGCACTTCAGGTGGGAGCTACGAGGATAGCTGTACCGTAGGCTGGATGAACAGTTGGTCCCCAACATGTAGAAGCAGGATATCATCACCCCCACTTTTCAAGAGTGGTATCCGCTCGGAGCCCGTCAACCATCGCCCAGTGATTCTCTTCCCGATGCTCGCAAAGAGGATGCGATCAATCATAGCTGAGACGCTACTGGGCTACTTTGAAAACGTCTAACATCATAGCACAGGAACAACACAGATTCCGTCAGCACCGGTCATGCACTACAAATCTTCTGACTGTGCGTGGCGGTTTGAACGAAGTAGCTGACAGTGGGACCGGCCCTGATGTCATCTAGCTTGACTTTTCTAAATCCTTCAAAAGCTTAAGTCACCGAATCCTTCTCCAAAATCTGCATACGTAATGAATTTGGAACCCGCTCTGTGGATGGATCGAAAAGTTCCTCTTTCAGTGGCGACTTCTGATGCTATCGACATGGGCTGCGGTGTCCCACATGGATCGGTGCTGTTGCCACACCTATTCCTAGTCTTCGTCAATGACCTCACGCGAGTCATCGAGTCAGATTTCCTGCTTTTTGCCGATGACATCAAGACATGGCGGATGATCGGTTATGAGGACGATCGCGACGTGCTGCAAAGGGACCTAGACCGTGCCTTTGAATAATCAAAGTCAAATCTACTTCTGTCTATCGCACAAGTGCAACACTGTACATGTACGCCACAAGCCCACTTACGCATATAGGCTTGGAAACGAGGAGCTGAAAACGGCCTCACAAGAACGCGATCTTGGGGTGGTGATACAAGATGACTTCGGATGTTCGGCGAAGTCTCTGAACTCATCCAAAACCGCTAACCAATACGTTGGCCTCTTACGGATGAGGTTCGGGCGGTTCGACCACACTAACTTCCCCAAAATGCTCAATGCCTATGTGAGATTCCATATAGAGTGCCCGATTCAGAACTGGTAGCTTTGGTGAAAACGCGATCTGGTGGCACTGGAGACCGCACAGCGAATGGCAACCAATAATGATAAGGGAATGTTCCACCTGTCATACCATCTGCGACTGAATACTTTAGGAGTGTACAGCGGAAGTTATCGCCATCTACGGGTTGACCTTATTCTGGTAACGATGGAACAATGGTTTTATACGGGTAACAAAATCAATGTTTAACAGGTCCCGTAAGATGGTTATGGTGAATCTTCAAAGTATAGAAAATTGTTAGCAAAATGGTGAAGTATACGTAATTTAGCGCAGTCAAGTATGTGGCGGGCAATAGAACTAGTCGGTAACTTCGGACCCTTAGCGATCATGTTTCGCGGAACATGCTCTGCAATCCTCGCTGACAGCCTTCTCTCAGTTCGGCCTATGTACTTACTACCGCAAGTACAATTAAAGAGGTAAATGCATGAGGCGGTAACTTGAGAGTCTGGTCTGTCCAGGTTGGATTTACAGAGCAACCTTCTGACTTGATGCAATACCACTAGCTCAGCCGCATGGTAACACTTCTTAATTGATTGACGGAGGCGATGCCTGCATCTTCGGTCAACTTGATCTCCTTTGAAGGAAAAGGGGATATTGGTGAAAATCGTGTCTCATTCTAATGTACACATAGAAAAGGTGGAAAACGTGGGACGAAATCTGTGATCTGACTGCCATTGAAATCTCTTATGGACACTAGTGTTTATCTATGGGTACTGGATCATGTGAGATTGTGCAGCGAAACAAATACACAGTGAACTCGGGCTTTGAACTCTGCAAGCGTGGGAGCACATATCACAGATTCCGGTAAGACATTCCACGTATGTCAAACGCGTTTAGAAAAGAAATTCCGACGGCCTTCCAAGCAACTGTACTGCTCTGCTGTTTTGCGATGGTGCTCTCTCCAATGGCTGTTGTGACTGAACTGTAGCAAGTAGCGGCACGTGTGGTTGGGATCATTTAAAACTTGGTAAGTCAAAATGAGGTCCCCGCGCAATCGATGATAGTGTCCGCTGAAGACCCCGAGCACTTGCAACCTTCGTTCATACAGCAAATTATACAGACCCTTGACATTTTTGGGTAGGGGTAACTCCAAGGCGGTGAAATCTCTCCTCAGCCATGCATGTCAGACCTCTATTGCGTATTTCACATGTGGCCGTATGTATGAGGTGCGAAGTTGTGGAAAAATCGAAGGTACGAATTGTCTGATTACACATTTCAGGGGGGGGCACATGTTGGTTGCCCCACCTAGATGTCGTTTCAGCCAGCCTCGAACATCCAAGGTCAACCTGGACAAAAAGCCAGGTCTCGCTAGAAGACGTTTGAAGCTCCTGGTTGCTGAGTTTGTAGGAGTGCACCAACTTTTGCCCTAGGTACAGTACTCTACATTTGTCCACATTGAATCAAACTACATTCTGGATTGACCACGCGTATATCTTATGCAGATCAACTTGGAGCACTGTGATATCATCTGGTCTATTGATCGACCTCCACAACTTGATGTCATCGGCATAAAGCAGGCAGTTCGAGCTTATGTGGTGTGTTATAGCGTTAATATACGTCAAAAATAATCGCTGTCCTAATGCAGATCCTTGTGGTACTTCGCATTCATCTCGGATGGGATCTGACAGCGGTTCACGCAGACGTACTTCCAGGCGCCAGTGCAGAAAAAAGCTCTTGATCAATCTTAGGAGAGGATCACCAATGCCAAAGATCTGGAGTTTTAAGAGCAGAATGTTAGGGTCTTACTGGTCGAACGCCTTGGAGAAGTCGAGAAAGACTACAACAACTCCCGTGCTAGAGTCTACTGCTACAGTCCAACTAGATCGTGCTAGTGGTAGATTTGTAATGCATGATTGATTTCGTCGGAATCCATGCTGTTCCGGTGCAATGTATTTAAAGTCTTCCAACTAGGCAGTTAGCACATCAGAATTAACAGCTTCCATGACCTTTGAAAAAACCGGTACTAAGGTTATGGAGCGGTAGTTGGCTGCATTGGAACGACTAACTCGCTTGTGAATAGTAGTAGTCAACTCGCGTTTCCGCATGTCGGGCACGTACATTTCTTCAAAACAGTGTTGGAAGTATCGAGACAAAGGCTCAGCTAATCTCTCCCATACTGCCGCTGGCGATTTCGTTGCTATATTAATACATAGTAACGAATTCAGGCAAAGCACGCCCCCAAACCGCAGTTAGACAAGAACAAGATACAATACGAAACAATGGACAATGACCAATGATATATTACAGGTAAAAAAGCGATTGCTTTACAAGTCATCTAGGCTGGTTGAAGTGAAAGGGAACATAAGTGTACATAGTCGATTTAAGCGTCTAGCGATTCAGATGCACTTCTTCCTTGATCTATTTTAGAATGCATATTGAATTGTTACTGTAGAGCAAAATGTGGGAAAGGTATGTCTTAAGAACAAAAGAAACGACAACGCTTACTCGTGCGCCCCTTTCTTGGACTGATGTAAATGAGGGATGCTGTTTAGTTTATCCGAAAGATATTCCACAGCAGCAACGTGTAAGTAGTAAAGCGCAAAAGCTGAGTATGAGCACCGTCTTTTCGCGGTTGGATGACGTAGAAATCACTGATTATATAACGTAATGTAGGGGGATAAGTGAGTCATCCAGACGTCTTTTGAATGCCGTTAACGTGGGAGAAGAGCGTTCCAGTTTTGGCACACACGAAGGGAAAATATTTCCGGCGGTATTCCAACCGACTGTAATTTGTGGCCAACTTTGGCAGATGTCCTCTGAGTATGATATTGCGATTCAGCTTTACTAGGTGAGGACAAGAATCGTTTGGATTCATCAGGATCATATAAGTCATTATCAAGTCGCCACGCATGCATTGATATTGTCCACTGTAGACCCCGAGGGTTTTCAGCCTCAATCGGTAAGGGAGATGAAACAGGCGCTTCACGTTCGTGGTCGCCCTTCGTTGTGGCATTTCAAGAGCGGTAAGGTCTTGCTTTTGCCATGGCTGCTATATGTGGATGGCGTATCCAGAACGAGGCAGAATGTAGGCGTTGAGCATCTAAAAAAATGGATGGGTCAAAACTCCCGAATGCCCTCCGAGAAAGGCCAATGTGTTGATTGGCTTTTCTGGAGGCGTTCTCGGCCTGACGGGAACAGCCCAGATCTTCCTGCACTATCACGCCTAAATCGCATTCCGTTGAAGTGCCTTGCAATATTTGATCCTCCAGTCGGTATTTTCAAGTGGCTTTATGGCGTATGCTCAACATCTTGCACTTCGTAGCGTTGAACTGAAGCAGATTCTGAGTCGACCATTCGTAGATGCTGTCAAGATCATCCTAAAGTGTTGCATTGTCGCCGGTTGTTCTAATGGCTTGCTATATCTTGACGTCATCAGCAAAGAGTAAGGAGTTGGAGGTGATTACTGTCGCGAGATAGTTTATGAAAATTAGGAATAGTCGTGGACCAAGTACTGAGCCCTGGGGCACACCGTACTTAACCTCGATTGGATCAGAGGTGACGCCGCGAACCCTTGCATTCAGATGTCGTTGATGCAAGAAGTTACTTATCCAACCGAGGATTGGGTCACCAATTCCACAACACTGCAGCTTGTGAAGGAGGATACGGTGGTTCAGACGGTCGAAAGCCTTTGAGAAATCCAGATATACTGCATCCACACGTACGCCGCTGTCGACGGTCTCAGTCTAACTGGATCTAGCAAGTAGCAAGTTTGAAGTGCAAGATCGGTTCTTGCGAAATCCATGTTGTTCTTATGCTATGATGATGCGTTCTTCCAAGTAGTTCATGAGTCGCTACGGCAACAATCGCTTCCATGAGTTTGCAGAGCACCAGAAGTAGTGTTATCGGGCGATCCTTGGTCAGATCGGCACGATTTCCCCCCTTATGGATAAGAGAGAAAATGCCCTGCTTTCACATTGTAGGCACCGCATCTTATCGAGGCATAGTTGGAAGAACTTGCAGAATGGGTCAGCCAGGATTCTTGCAGCCAATTTCAAAGCCTTTGGACGAATATTACCAACGCATGGTAAGATATGCTCCGCGCAGGTCAATTAGCTTTTTCATAACCTCCGCAGTCATAAACCTATGTTGCTAAGTCCTGGTGGTGGTACAATGTGCTAGAGCCGTGAATGCGTTGTTGTCGTGCTCTGGAAATTCGTGACGAATTGTTGACATTGGGAGTTCGCCGACTCGATTGCGGTTTGTGCTAATCTCTATATCGTGTGTAATGAGGAATTCCTCGCTGTACTTTGCGGAGCTCGTTAACGTATCTGTACAGAAGATCGGGGTTTGAAAGAACTTTCACATCTAAATTTTGTTGGTGCACTATTTTATTTTCCAGTACCAGGTTTACGCAATTATTCCTTTCCATATTTCGGCACTCGGTGACTCCTTGTATCTTCGCCAGAGTAAATTCCTCGTGACGACACACTTCGTGTCCTGCTATGTATGAACGGTTTTACCGTTTTCGCTCGCGTAGACAGTTTTCTAGAAGCAATATTTACTAACGTATTGAATTAATGCGCAAAATCCGACCAGGCGACATCGAGGGATCGTTCTGATAGAAATGTCTAGCTTGTAAGATTTATACGTTTAAGTAGAGCGCCGCAATACGTCATGAGCTGAAAATCCTCTGTGTTTACTGAGGAATACTCTGCATAACAGCTGTAATTGAACATGCGAGGCCAAAAGGACTCTATCGATACCGTTTCGATCATAAGCTCTTGGTTGGTGAATACGAGATTCAGAACACCCAGTATTGTTTCCCGTCCTACATCTTATATGATATGTGATGTGATTGTAGTGTGGTACTCCACTAAGTATCGCCTGTACTTCCATTTTGAAGTGTTCGTTGAAACAGGCTGGGGTTTTTTGTGTGGATATTGGAGTCACCAACCAGGAGAATGTGGCTGCATGACTGTGAGAGTGGTCTTCATCGTAGAGTCTAGGCGGTTGTCCATTTCTAAACTAGCCGATGGAGGGCGATACACCACACCCAACAAGCATGGGCCCCCACGGCTTAGGCGAAGACGGCACCAAAGCGCATCGACAATCTGAACCTTTGGGTCATCGATAATATCAAGGTGTAGTTCGCTGCGATACTAAAGTGGTACTCCCCCTCCTCTACTTGGTCGATCGTTGAGTAGAATAGACATCCCAGGTAGTGCGATTTGTGCATCAGTGATCGCTTCACTCAACCAGGTCTCGGTTATCATAACCAGGTCCCTTGACATCGATACATAATGCAGGCGAAGCTCCGTCAGTTTTGCTTAAGAGATCTTGTGCGTTGGTATAAAAACAGGAGAGTGATTCATATGTTAGAAGATTGTTTGTAGATGTAGACAACAAAATTGCGACTTGCGGATTTTGAGCGGTTCTCCGAGCTAAGTGATTATTGTTCAGACGTTTCGTTGCCTGACTAGGCAACATCATCAGTACGGTTTCAGGGGCCTGGTACGCAGTGCCTCGTAAGCGACTTCAATGTCCACGAATGCGTGCGAAGGCAGGTTTTGCCGCCGAGTCTGCATTACCGTCCTCCGATCAACCATCCCTTGGCTTGGAAGATAACGGAACAACATGGGCGAAGAATGTTGCGCCTGTTGATTACAGATGCACGCAGTCGAAAGCATAAATACCAAATGGTGATTAACGAACAGAAAGCAATTTGCTTATCCAGATTAAGATCACAATTGACAGAAGAATTGGAAAAAGCGATAGCCGTCAAAACCCACAAGACAAAGATAAACACCAAACGGAGGCTTGAAGAGAAGCTGAATTCGGTCTCGCAAAAGAAACCACCTAAGGAATACGATAGTTGGATTGCAAACATATCCAAAAGAGGATTAACGGACGCGGAAAAATCAGTCATTGTCCGAGGTATGCAACTCAATATTAAGGACTCCAATCCTATCGACTTCGTCACTGCACTTGAATCGACCCTAAAATCGTACAAAATCGCGCTTGAAGCACAACAAATGATCAGACACAGAATCATCCCGGCTGTCGGTCATAAAGCTGAAACCAACATATTCAACTCCGCTGAACGGAAAGCTCTGGAGAACCTCATAAAAGACAAGAGCATAGTTATACTGCCGGCCGACAAAGACGCCTTACTGTTATAATGGACAAATCTGATTACATGATGAGCGCACAACACCTACTCGGTGATACCAACACATACCAGCCGATAAACGAAGACCCGACAAAACGCTTAGAAGGCAACATCAGACGCACTCTGCAGAAGCTGGAACAAATGGGGAAAAACACAAAATTGGAACACAAGAGGATGCGACCACAAGACTCGGTACTACAGCGGTTCTATGGCTTGCCTAAAGTACACAAAAGCGGAGTGCCGCTTCGCCCCATCGTGTCGTTACCTGGAGCACCAAATTACAGACTTGCAAAAGAGCTCTGGAGAAGGCTAAAACACTTAATCGCGCAATCAATGAACAATGAACAATGAATTTATACGGGTTAAGAAGCGTTGCTTTACAAGCCCCGTTGGATAGTTGGTGGGGATATCAACATAATAATTATGATGAAAAGGATAGTAAAATAGTTAACACTTTAAATACGAAAATAAGGACTTATCGTTTGCTTCGCTGCAGTCCTGCGATCCACTTAGATTCACAACACCCACAGTTAACAACAAATAATTCCAGGGTAAACTCCAGGTGTAGGATGGAGACGTAGTGTTAAGTAACAAAGTGTAAGTGGATGAGTGCACCGTCCAATCGTCTTTTAAATATTGTTAGTGTCGGTGCAGAGACGACCGATTCTGGGAGAGCATTCTACGGGTGACAGACACGGATGGAAAAGAAATTTCTGCGGCACTCCAGACGACTGTATTGTTCTGCGAGTTTTAATGAGTGGCCCCTCAGGTTTGTATTGCTGCTGAGTTGCAGTAAAGGGCGGCACACATGATGTGGGTTTCGCAGAATCAAGTATGTCATAATCAGGTCGCCTCGTAGCCTGCGATAGCTTCCACTGAACAATCCTAGTCGTCGCAGCCTCTCCTGGTAGGACAGATTGCGCATTCCAGTTAAGTTCTTAGATGCGCGGCGTTGTGGCTGCTCCAGTGCATTAAGGTCGTGTTTCAGCCATGGATGCCAGGCTTGAATTGCGTATTCGACATGGGGGCGAACATACGCACTGAGCATTTGTCGAAATATGGAGCTGTTTATTTGTCCAAACGCCCGCCTCAACAGCCCAACGTGTTGATTCCCGGTCTTCGAGGCCTTTTCCGATTGCCTGGAGCAACCCAAGTCATCTTGAACCAGGACACCCAAGTCACGTTCGAGAGTTGATTTTTGCAGTACATCCGTTCCGAGTCGGTATGAGTAGCTGCCCTGATGTCGGATGGAAAGCACCTTGCATTGAAATGCAATAAGTTTTGGATCAACCATTGATACACTGTATCGGAACACTCGATCAACTCGGCAGAACAGTTCCATAAGAAACTTAAAACCGCAACCACTGAACGAGACGAAATGATGGTCACTTTCGATGTTACCGCCTTGTTCACTTCAATCGACATTGGCTTGGCGAAGCAAACAATGACGCGCCTGCTAGAGGAGCACATGTCGTCTGATACAAACAGTGGACCCGAACCCAAATAGATGATGGAGTTATTGGAATTCTGTCTAACAACACATTTCACTTTCAATGGCCAAATTTACGAAAAGATAACATGCACACCAATGGGATCACCGATCTCTGGTCTAATAGCCGAGGCAGTGATGCAGGCGCTGGAACAAATAGCACTTCCGATCGCGAGACCAAAACTTTGGGTACGATACGTAGACGACACATTCGTCATCCTCAAACGTTCCAAATTGGAGGAAACACACGAACTAATCAACAGTGTGTTCGATGGCATCCAATCCACCAGGGAGGAAGAGAACAACGAACAGTTACCATTCTTAGACGTTCTCATACGACAGACTGGTGCTGAACGATTGGAAACAACAGTCTACCGAAAATCTACACATACGGACCAAATCCTCAACTACGGCAGCAATCATCCGGCAGCCCACAAACGCAGCTGCGTGCAAACCCTTTTCAAACGAGCACAGACCCACTGTAGCACACCGCAGCTGAGACGGGCAGAGGAAGATCATCTCTTCAACCTGTTCAAGCGGAACTCGTACCCAAAATGCTTCATTCTACGCTGCCTCGCATCACAAAAGGTTACCCAACACACCTCGACAAATGTACCAGCTGAAAAGCGAACAACGCTTTCCTATATCAACGGTATCTCTGAAATGGCAGCGAGGCTTTTATTGCCTTTTGGAGTCAAAGTTGCACACCAGCCAACGGAAACCATTCGCAGCAAACTCTTCAAGGTGAAAGATAAACTTAACAAAGAAGAAGAAACTGGTGTGATTTATAAGATCTGCTGTCGGAACTGCGACAAGTGCTACGTGGGACAGACTGGGAGAAGGCTTGGCACAAGACTACACGAACACATCCTAGCCATACGTCGCCACGATCAGAACTCCCTGATGTCAGTGCACATGGATGCTGAGAACCATCGATTCGACATGGAGCATGCCAGTATCCTCGGAAGGACTAAAAGCCGGCAAGCACATGAGTTCATTGAAGCCTGGCATTCAAAGCAGAACTCGATCAATAAGCACTTGGACATTGAAGTCGCTTACGAGGCACTGCGAACCAGCCCCCTGAAACCGCACTGATGATGTTGCCTAGTCAGGCAACGAAACGTCTGCACAATAATCACTCAGCTCGGAGAACCGTTCAAAATCCGCATCCACACCCCGAGCTACGGATATTCTCATTTATTTCAAAATTGCGACTTGGCCGACGCTCTTGAGGTCGGCTGCCACTCGCATTTTTGAATAGTCTTCGGCTCGCGAGAATGACTTGCAATACCTCTCTGCACTATGCAATCGCATTTAGGATGATCCTGTGGGTCACTCACCGCCTGCGGTGTCTTGCCGGATGCTATGACGGCAGTCAGATCAGTCTGTGTGGTGGACTCTGCAACAACGGGTGTTCCCACTGAGTTGGTTCTCTCCATTGAGTAAGCAGTAGCCTGTGCTCGTAAACCTACTGCTTTTAGTCCAATTTCTGCTGGTAGGATGTTCCGGAAGTTACTCCAGTTCTCTAGAACCGTCTGTAAAGTGAGCTCAGATGGAAAGACCAACTTCAGAAACCTAGGACCACACGCTTTTTAATTTGGTGACACGGGAGTCCTTGTCAGGGAGATAGCAATGACATTTTCTAAAGACAGCGCCTCAAGAATGTATCGCCATTCATCCAGCTCATGTGCCTGAGCTTCTTCAGGAGATGAAACTTGAGACTCGGGACGCCATAAATAATGACGGTTTTCAGCTCATGTTTTCCAATTTCTTGTTGATTGTTCGTATCCTTTAAACGTTCTTTCCACGGAATATCCAGTAAGATACATACCCCGTTCGATGCTCTGTGGTGTCGATTTGCAGCGAGCAGAATGGATTCCCTTTCGTCCGCGAAATGTAGTGTTAGTCGAAGTAGTCGTGGCTTACTATAATGTAACGAGTTTAGGTGTCGTGCGATGCGCGCATGCTGATGGCACTACAAATGGAATGTCACTGACTACGATCGTCTATCAATTTACCCCTTATTGTTTTGGATTTGTATTCAGGAACGTTAGTGCACTCAAGACTTAAGGCACCATGATTCCGCCTTGCGGTTCGGGACTTAAGAGCACTAGGTTCTTTCGTTTTTGGTGGACTTATGGATCGCACTGGCGATAGCGATCCATGTTGATGCACGGTTTTGCCCTCTCCCAGTAATTGGAGTCACGGATGTCTTTGACGGTGTTTTCTTAGAAGTAACCGCTGCGTAGGATGTCCAGTTATTCTTTACCGTGGGATTGCTGGTGTTTTGTGTTTCGAGTATGTCAACTGAATTACTAGTTATTACACCCTTGGAGAACGTAGAAGCAAATGGGCTATGATCGACTTTTTTACCTAGGGAAGTCATGTGGCTCGGGGCCGTTGGAGACTGAGACGCTGTGGTGAGGTTGGGATGCCTGGCGCTCTTCTTCGGCCTAAACGGGGAGTTTGTAGGTGTTCGTTCAGATGCAAGTGTAGCATTGTTTACTTTCACAAATTCGTTACTAGCGTTCATCAGTTGCTCAACTGTTTCTGTCAACTTTTCACAATTTTTCATTAGGAAAATAACACAACTAACAACAGGGATGACTTTGCACACCTGACAGAACAAAAATGCTTCGGTTTTGCTACTGTATTATTTAGTTTCGAGTGCACTCATCCCTAAACACTTCGAATGGTTTGCTTTTTGACAGTTAAAGCAAACTGGACCAGATTTAAAGATTTTTACACATAGGTCACAATTGAGTTTCGAATGGGCCACATCCATTTGTGGCGTGCAGTTTGTTATTGCGACTTGCACCAATTCCAAAAGGGATTAGATAGAAAGATGAGTTCAGAATCTAGGTTGTATATCTCACTTATCTATTTACCACTAGCTTATAATGGAATAATTCTACTGAAATATGTGGTCGCGGTCAGTAATGGGGCAGCGAACTATGAATGACCGCAGATGGTTGTGATATGATGTAAAGATTCCACAATAATAAGTTGGGGTGGAGCAACTGGATGTTACACTACAAGGGATATCAAGAGGACAGAGATATTGATGCACCGTGTATGACTCCACTTCACTTTTCTTTGCATGGCAATCGGCGCTGGTTGGAGGTCAGAGGGGTCAGACGTGTCGAGTCCAGATGAGTCACACCTTCCTTAGGGTGCATAGGCGACGAGCGTGCTATGCATCCAGCCGGTAAATGAATAGGCAGCGATGCAGCGTAGGATTGAGGCAAAGCAAGATGACTTGGAAAATACTGTCTAATGACGACAGTGGCTGCTCCAAGGGCTGAGCAAATTGACAACTATCGATTTGTACAGCGAGTAAAAGGAATGGTAGTAAGATGTTCGGGTGACTTATAAAGTGATCTTTAAAATAAGACCACAAGAATTCTTGTGCAACGAGAGGAAAAATAAATTCTCCGATAAGATTCAAGCACGGTGGA
This sequence comes from Dicrocoelium dendriticum, assembly GCA_944474145.2. Lineage (NCBI taxonomy): Eukaryota > Metazoa > Platyhelminthes > Trematoda > Plagiorchiida > Dicrocoeliidae > Dicrocoelium > Dicrocoelium dendriticum. The sequence continues at coordinate 120,535,831 of OX104063.1, read as the reverse complement.
CTTCGAAACTGCAAAAGCACAGCTTGCTGCTGATCCGCGAATGACATCCAAAAGATGAACAGTGGTAGGAGGAGCTCACGGAACAAAATCGTATGATAGTACGTAGATCTCTGGGAGAATAAATCCGCAAAGTTAAAGGCGAATAACGCAGGAGGACACCTTTTTGCGACCGCTCGGTAGTTTCGGCCAATGTTTATCAGGCGAAGCAATGCGACATGGCTCACATAACATGAGTTAAAGCATGAGTGAGGATCTATTGATTGATCAATGCGAGGAAAACCAATAAGAACGCGGAGTGGCTGAACTGACTAATCAATATCAGTGACGGATATAACATCCCCTACTCTCTTGGAGAAAGTCGTACCCCGGGAACGAATCCTTCAACAGTTTTAGGTATACATTGAGATCTGCGAAGTGGTGGGCAGTTGGTTGTTTACGTAGTATCCTGAGTGGTTTGTTCTACCGTCGGCTGAACTGAGTCAGATATATTTTCCTCATTTTCTCATGTTTCTACTCAACGCGCACGTATGTGATCTGAATGACCCCGAAAGACACGACCATTTACCTCTAGGTCAGCCTGACTACGGTTGCGGGCTACCATGACTGTTCGTGTGTAAGTCGTGCCTACTCAGGATTTCCCAGTTAGAAAACTACATCGTGATGCCTGTTTAACGTAGCTGTCTTGTTTGGTTTGGTTTCGTTTCTATTTACGCTCTTCGATTAGGAAATAATTGATGTAACCTAGTACGGTGTTCTACCGAACATCAGTTCTGAGGGTGATTTACCCGTTGCTTCTGTAGGAATTCTTCTGTAGGAAAAAGTAATAGATCTAGTCGTGTTTGTACATTTCCCGATAACTGCTTTAGCAAGCCTCTTTTTACCGTCTGTACTGCCCTTTCGGCTGATCTATTTGACGCAGGATGGTATGGGGCTGTACGCACTTGTTGAATGCCATTGCTCTGAATAAAGCTCTCAAACTCCCTACTGGTAAAACAGGACCCATTATCTGCACAAACAGTTACAGGTATTCTGAAAACCGAAAACGATGATCGCATCTTTGAAATGGTTGTTTCAGCCGTGGGGTGACACAGCATAAACATAGATCCATTTCCAATAGGCATCAACTATCAATAGGAAAAATGTTCTGTTCAAAGTACAAAAATAGTCTGCATGGATACGCTGCCATGTCCCATCAGGCCAACGCCAAGGGTGTATTGGACCTGGACTGATATTGTTGGCAGTGTTCACACGTTTTCAGGTAGTTTTCAATTTCGGCATATAATCCGGGCCACCACCAATAGCTGCCAGCAATGGCCTTCATTCAGGGAACACCAGGATGTCCATTGTGTGGTTCATTTAGACTAAAGGAGCGCGTTTCCGACAGTGGAATCAAGCGTGAGCCCCAAAACAAGCAACCATCGTGCACATCCAACTCCTTTTTCCGAAGCCCAAAAGGTTTCAACTCAGCAGGAATTCTAGTCGACCAGCCCATTTTCGTGGAACGTATCACGGAGGCTAGTTTGGGATCCCGATCGGTCCATGGACGTCTGACGTCACTTATCAAAGTGTTAGTACCGAGGTACTGCATTAAACGAACTAATTCCACCGGTTCATCTATTGGCTCTGCGGGGTCGCGTGCGGTAAAAGACTCAGGGCATCCGCCATACAATTGTTAGAGCCTGGGATGTAAGAGATTTTGTATTCACACGCACTAAGGATTAGGGCCCTTCGTTGCATGCTAGGTGAAAACATGTGATGGATTCCCTTGGATTCACCTAATAAGGATATCAACGGTTGGTGATCAGTTTGGGTCTCAAAATGACTGCCCCAAATATACTGGTGAAATTTCCTGACACCAAAGATAACTGATAAGGCCTCTCGATCAAATTGTCACTTTTTCAGCGTTGTAAGGCACGCGAAGCAAAAGCAATCGGATGAATTGCAGGCATCGGTATTTTATGACACAAAACTACTCCAACTCCGTATGGAAAGCATCTCACTGAATAATTGGAGGCTTTTTCTATCGTGGTGAACTAAAACTGGTGTTGATGCTAAACCGTTTTTAACACGAATGAAAGCGGACCGATGCTCATCATTCCACACCCACGGGGTGTCTACGTAGCAGTGCGTTCGAAGGAGCTAAAATACATGATGCCCCGGTAAAGAACGACGATAGTGTGATATCATTATTAAGAATGATCGGGGTTCATCAACTTTCATATGCTGCGGTTCCTGTATAATTGGGGATACTTTATCCTGCAAAACATGCAGACCTGTCTTATGAAGTTTGTAGCCAAGATAAGAAATAGATAGAGACAAAAGCTTACATTTAGATTTCTTCAATTTAAATCCATTCGATCCCAAACGTTTTAACACCGTCCGAAGTGTTCAGCATCACTTCGGCCAGAAACCAGAATATCATTTAAGTAAAGTAAAGAGTATATCCTTCATGATGTCATCCACAATCCGTTGGAAGATGTTGGGGGCGGAGCTTATTCCGAAAGGAAGACGGGTATACTGAAATAGTTCAGGATGTGTAGTTATGGCGGTTAATTCGCGTGAGTCTTCAATAACTTCAACTTGAGAATATGCGTGAACAAGCTTAGATAATTTTTGAACACGGGATAACGTCGCGTACAAATCTTCAATGCGGGGCAAAGGATACCTTCCCACCTTGGTAGCTTGATTGACAGTTAACTTATAGTCTCCACAGATACGAACGGTACCGTCGGGTTTTAGTACAGAAACGTTTGGGGTACCCCAAAGCGAGTGTTGTACGAGCATGATTACGCCTTCAGATTGCAACCGTTGTAGTTCTACTTCAACTTTTGGACGCATGTCGTACGGTAATGTTCATGCTTTGTAAAACTTTGCATTGGTGTTCTACCTTAGATTGATGGAAACGTTAAAATGTTTCAGCTTTCCTAACTTATTTTCGAATAAAGAAGAAAATCAATCCAACAGGTGGTTTAGACAAGCGTCATTAATCACGATCTCATTAATCTGCATCGTTTCTGGGAAGTATCGGATGCAAAATCTGCCCATGGGATTTGGTCTTTTCCCAGGTAGTACGATCAGAAGTAGAGTTCATGTCCGCCGTGCCTGACTTTAACCATGCACTTACCCAAGACTCTAATCGGATCTCCCGTGTAGGTTTGTAATTTCGAGTCACATGAATGTAAGGGCGGCAGACTCTTAATTGAATCACCGTTTATAATGGTAACTGCAGCCTCTGAATCCAGTTGCAAATCGATCGGTTCATTCTCGATCATCAAACGAATTATTTATGGTTGGAACTTATTGGGTGATACGGTATTCAAGTAGACGGAATTCAGATCGTTGTCTGAGTCTTCCAGAATTTTTTCTCCGTAAGCGGCAACTTATTATGGCGCCTCGACTTATTGAGTGGTTGCTGGCACGGATTCCGATCTACACACGCGGGCTAGGTGAGCTATTTTACCACATTTACGGCAGATGCTTTCTTGGTGGAGACACTAAGAAACACAAGCATATTGCATCACGCAACGATGGCACGCGAACTGTCTCCGAGATTCACCTGGATTCCTTAGTTTAGCAACTGCGTAAACAGCATCGACGACTGGATGGGCAGTGAATTCAGTAGCTGGTGCGAGATATTATCCCTTTGTCGAACGATTAGACAAGCATTATCCCACGTGGTATCTGACTCGTTCAAAGATAACAATTTTTCCCTTGCGCTTTCGTCCAGAATCTCCGCAATCAAGTAGTGTATTTCCATTTCTTCTTCAAATTTGTCGGGCGGAGTTTCATTGTATTTACACTTGGGAATAAACTGATGGATGTGTGCAATGAACTCGTTGACGCTCTCGTTCGGCTTCTGTACAAGCTTAGCAAATCAGTATCTCGCGGTATAAACATAAGGTTTTAATCCCCACAGTGTAGTATATTTATTCAAGGCCGAAATGATAGTGTCACAATTTTCTACATGTAGTGCGTCATAATGTCGCTGGCCTTTATCTCCCAGCACTTGTCTGAATAGTCGTATTTTGTGAGAATCCGAAGTGAAATCATAGGATTCAAAACAGGCAGTAGTTCCAGGTAGTTAATAAATGATTCCTTCCACCTAATCCAGTTTGATAAGATCGCTTTGTCCTCAGCGGAAGATCAAAAGTTAGCAGGTGTATTAATGGTAGGATTCATCTGGATCCCGTCGCCAATAACATGTAGTAATGAATTCAAGCAAAGCACGCCCCAGACCGCAGTTAGGCAAGAACAAGACACAGTACGAAAGAAAGTGTATCGGGCCAAGCAGTGTGACATGGCTCACATGACACACGAGTTAAAGCATGAGTGAGGATCTATTGATTGATCAATGCGAGGAAAACCAGTAAGAACGCGGAGTGGCTGAACTAACTAACCACTATCAGTGACGGATGAAACGTATATTATCATCTCCGGGTGAGCTGACTTACGCATACTCAACAGCATTTTTGTACAGCTTCTGCTGTGTAGGATTTGTGAGTGAGTTCTAGGTGTAAGACTATCATTAGCATATTGTTAAGTGGCCGGTGATCTCACTGAAACTTTGCAGGCGCAGGGTATTCGTTGCCTCCTTCGTTGTCCGTGTGGGTCTATGCGCTATTTAAAGAGGAGAAATTCCCCGTTTCATCTTACGTAGGCTAATGACGTGTTGATACAGAAGCCTGTAGTTTGAGGACATGTGCACTGCCAACTTCTGCTGGTACGCCATTATATCCTCGTGAACAAGCTGAGTACAGTGGTTACGTTAGGCCGCATAGGCCATCCAGTTCTCGGTGCTTGGGGAGAGTTTATAGATATGCCAGGCTGAGTTTCGCACCGCTATACACTTGCGTGTCCTGCTTCGCAGGAACGAGACTACTTTTCTCGGCCTGGAGATCTTAGTTGTTGACGCTTCGACAACCAGTTAAACTGGCAGACGAAATGTTCACATGCACTAGTTGATGCCTCATCTGCCAGAAATGTCCAGTTGGCTGTCCCACCCAATCGAGCTAATATGTGGTAGCGCACATACATTCTCGTTGCATTGGTGATTTCCACGGGATATTCTGCCTAGCAAATGTATTCGAAGTGTAGTACTACATGATGGCTGCGGCCCAATGGGACATCGACGACCACCCTCTGGACCATTAGTTCTTTTTTGGTGAATATCCGATCCAGTAACGAAGGCTTGTCTTTTTCTCGGAATCGGGTGGGAGTGTTGATGTGGCCCTAAAGCCGGTAACTGGAGACAAACTCTTGTAGATAGGTCTTAAACTGTTCTCCAGGAGCTGCTTGAGATTCCAGAGCGCGGATGTTGAAATCGCCATAATGAGAATGTGGCTGTAAGTGGTGTTTATTACCCGCCTTGTTGCGGATGTCAGATAGGAGTCCATCTCGGGCGTGGAGTAAGGAGGGCAGTAAATGACAGCTACTAAGCACTTGTCATCTCCTTTTAAACGCAGAGGGCATCAAAAGGAATGTTGTATTCTGCTGACCAGATCCTCTATGAGCTCACATTGGAGGTCTTTGCGGAAGTACGGAGCCAACCCCCCACCTTCGCTAGGTCCGTCATGCCGAAGCATGGACATGCCTAGGAATACGATCTCGATGTCACCTATGTCAAGGCTTAACCATGTCTCCGTTATAGCGATGACGTCGCCGGCTTTTGATCCTTGACGCAGCCGCATTTCGAAAGTTCACTCAATAAGTCTTGAGCGTTGGTGTACATACAGGAAAGCTTCTTGGATGTCAAAGGCTGTTGACTAGGAGCACATGAATGATGTGGATTTGTGCCGACCGATGAGAGGCCGGCACCTAATCGTTTTTTGGATGAATTGCCAAAACTCCCAAGGAATGCAATCTGTTTTCGGTCTCATTTGTGGTATGTATAAAATCGGCGCACTTCTCGATAGATATGGGTCTTAGCGCACAGGTTTCTGAATCGCTGTTGTGGTTACACTGAGTCGCACGTGGTGTCGTTTCCGCGAGGATAGCAAGTGGCTGCGGCTCTAAGCGTTGTCTTTAGTTGTAGTTCCGAAGGAAGTGTGTTTTGTAGTAAGTGCCATCTATGGATTACGTACACAGCCATCTGTTTTGACTGCACGTTAGTTGCAGAATCTTCGGGCCACTGCCTCTATACTTTGTCGTCACGGGTAACCGTGTAATCGACTGAAGTATGACATAGCCCGCACAGATGTAACGCCATTCTTCCAGGTTATGAGCGTGGGCTTTATCGTTGTTGGTTGTCGGTAGCTCGGAGAAGCCATGAACGAAAATAATTCTTTTGCTACTTTCCGTGTGGTGGTCGTTCGAAGTATTTTTCTCCTGCTGGCGTTCGGTCCATGGAACACCCGGAAATATGCACGTCCACTGTTTTCAGTCCGCAGACGGTATGCCGACAAAAGCACCGGCTCGATATCATCTGTTGATCCCAATGTTACTCGCATTAGCTGGGGTTCCCCATAATGATATGAGGTTGGATGTCTGGTGATGTGTATTCTATTAGTCGGACTGGCTTAAACTCCGATTTCATTACAAAGGAAATTCCATTGCTTTAAATCATCCAGCCGTTTACACATTAAGGATTTTGTTTTGGACTCAGGAACGTTAATGCATACAAGTGTCAAGCCTACGTAGTTCCGCCTGGTCTTCGGTGATGTGGGAAGCACGGTTATCGAGGGACTTCGTGACGTTTCTGCAGGTTGAACCTGGCTTTTCATCAGTTATGTGGCTGTACTGGGTGAGGCTACGGATGTCGCACTTCGATTATATCGAGCAGCAACGGTAGCATAGGTGGATCGGTCTTTAGAACACTTCGGAGTTCGTTGGTCAATAGGAAGGGTGGGTGTTACCGAGGTTGAATCAGTCGATACATCGGATAAGTGGATGTGATCGGTGGCGCTAGGTCTACTACTGTCGGTCGCGATGACGATTTGGTTCGTGGTTCCCAAGCTTTCTAGTACAGTGTGGTAGCGTGAACGCATGGCCCTTTTCCATAGTTTCGAGGCAGCAATGGACAGAGACGGATGAGGTGCAGAATGCGCTATTGTAGCTTCGAGGGAAGCAATTATTGCATTCAAACGGTGTTCAGTATCGGCGACTAGGCTGTGGTACTTTGTGTTAACGCTAGGACGCATCTTACTAGTGGAACCCTCGTGCACTCGTGTTTGCTGTCAAGTGTGCGTTTTTTGCGCATAGCGCGGATGAGTCGCAGCACATGACTAGTGCTCTAGCTTCGACGGCGGCAAAATTCGGACTCACCATCAACACAAGCAAAACTGTCTGTCTCTTTCAGCCTTCACCGGAGGTGCAATCTTTAATATTGCCGCGAATCAGCATTGGTGATGAAGTGGTGGAAACCACCTCCCGCTTCTGCTATCTTGGGAGTGTGATGTCGACTGATCAGCAGCTACACAGTGAGCTGGGTATCCGCTTGTCGAGGGCAGCGGCAGCATTCGGGAAGCTAGAGTACCGAGTGTGGAACAACCATAAGCTTACCGTTGGCACGAATCTGATGGTGTACAAATCCATGGTGCTCTCCATTCTTCTATAGGGCAGCGAAACTTGGACGATGAACCGGCGGGATGTGTGATATCTCGAGCGGTTCCATCAGCAGTGTTTGTGACAAAATTTTGCGCATCGGTTGGGGCGACAGAGTTGCTGACACGGAAGTGTTACGCCGAAGTGGAATGTATGCAGTGGACTGCATACTTTTGCCGAGACACCTGAGGTGGCTCGGTCATGTGAGCCGTATGGATTCCAATGTGCATACCGAAACAACTCTTATACGATCAGCTGAGCATTGGGAAGCGACGTGTGAGGAAACCAAAGTTACGTTACCAGGACATGACCAAAGTGTGCCTCTCACGTTCCAATCTTGATTGCAGGACATGAGAATCCAAGGCGGTTGATCGGCATGCATGGCGCGATCTAATCACGAAGGCAGTTGACGAAGTGCGGGAAGAAGACCTCGTACATGCAGAGCAGAAGCTGCAAGCACCGATGGAGTGTTCTCCATCGACATCGAGCGCATGGTGCTGTAGCACATGCGGTGGCGAGTGCCTGAGTCAGGCACGCCCAGTCAGCCATGAGCGAGGCCACTCGGGACCACTACCGAAGCGGCGACGGGTCCTGCAGAGAACGTAGGCAGAACCGGCGCAGTGTTTGTAGGCATGCTGCACTCAATTTACTAACCGCGAGCTCGCATGCTAAGTCTATTTATTTCACGTGTTGGGTTTTCAATTTTGTCCTAATGCTTTTCTTTCTCATATAAGTTCCTACATATACTCTCCTCTATAAACTTGCACATGTCGCTTAAGCCAATTATAGTTAATTTCGATAACATTTTCGTGTTGGTGGCATTTCCGTAAAATATACTTTCCGACCTCGTGAACTTATTTCGGATTAGTTTGTAAACAACTTTTTTCATATGCTAATTTAAGATTTATGTCACCGTTTCCTTATGCATTACTCGATTTATTTTCTTTGTTATCTTTCTCTTAAGTGATTGGCTGTCGCTTGATATCCCCGGTGTGGCTGCGCTTGGTGTGCATGTTGATACCGTCTCCAGGAGACAGTTGGTCGTTGTTGGATGGGACGGGGTGCACGGTCTTTGTGGCCGTGCTAAGCTCGAAGAGTGGTTTTATGCACTCAGTGTGGAGCGGACTACGGTCCAGCCACCGCCTTGTGTGCGCCTGATTCACAAATACAGCGTGCTTTTGTTGGCCTGTGAAGGAGTGTGGGCCGGCTCCGTTGATGAAACTTGATTCCCATCCACATGCCTCCCGATCTTTTTCCTTCGGGTTTTCACTGGATATTGGGTATATGGATGGAGCTGTTGGTGATGCAGCGCAAGCCATCCATGGTCCGTCTGTATTCGCAGGCGTCCTGTGGCTGGCCATAATGACAGGCAAATCCGAAACCGGATGCCGCCAACCATATATATTGTGAGCTATCGCTGCTGACTGAAACAAATCACCAAATTCTTTCATTATTGGACCGTCGTCGTTGAAATACAGTAGCTACTTCTTTGTTTGGTACTATTAGTCTCAAATAGGAATGCCGGTTATCAGCTATAAGTAAATGGTAATGCTATTAGTAAATGGCCAAATGAGGTCCACAACAAATTAACATGGTGTTCATCACGTCACGATTGCTTTCTGACTACTCACATATATCGAACTGTGACGACTCCTTGATTCTTATGAGGCATTGGTGAAAATCTGACTGAATTCATCTCCGGTAGAGGGCGTGTTGACTGTATTTTTGCAAGTGCTTAAATGCTGCCACACATGCAAGCAGCCTGCCATGATAAGCTTCCTTGACCTATATGCTGGTATTGATTGTGCTGAAGGCACCTGGTTGCGCTGTAATCGTCTATTCAATGGCGGAGAGACTCCGTTTTGCTCCAACAAGTATAAGACGACTCCAATGGCTTTGCAAAAACTATGATAGGCCCTGTTTCGAATTCACCACAAAAAGCAGACGAGTTGGTGCTACCCAATGTCACTCGTGATGATGAATGACTCTCATCCATTTCCTTCCATTTCTGGGGTCGAATTTCTGTTTGGTGAATGACTATCAAATATAGAATATTTGGACAGCGTAGCTAACCTTTGATGGGACCAAACCGCTACGCAAACACTACTCGGTAAACACGCGTGGCGCTGCAGGCTTTATCATGTGCATCATAAACTACTGTCACAGAACATGGCCGATATGCCACTGGTCCTTAACGTTGCCAACAAACCGCTCGAAGTGGTCGATCAGTTTACTTATCTGGTCGGCTGTTATCACCGATGGTCACACCACCGAGGAGGTTACGGCATTTAGCGCTAGGTTAGTGCAACTCCTCTAGTCCTCCGTCACTTTTGGAGACAAGGTTATGCGAGGATTTAAACGATGCAGTTTGGTCAATTTTACTGTATGGATCTGTGGCCTGACCACTGCACGTTGAAGACGTGAAGAGATCTGTTCTGTTTGACTACCGATGGTTGCGATATTATCGCTTTTATCTGGTGATGGCATCCAGTGGGTAATGCTGAAGTTCGTCCTCCTGTTGGGCACGAATCGTCTCCAGTGGCTCGGCCGTGTGATCCACATGGTTGCCTGGACGTGTATTTTTGATAACATCGATCCTAATTAACTGAACCCACAAAGTCGTCAGTCGGTAAAATGATGGGAAAAAACAAGTAGGGTTTGTTGTTATCGTTTAGCTAGATAATGTCCTCGGGGTCGATCATTCCACTGAATGTATACTCCAGGCAGTACAGCGTAATCACGAAAGTAATGCCTCTGTTGTGTTCCTTTGTTTGATTTATCTATTCCATCAGAAGGTATAAACTCTTGTCATTTATTTTTGAATTATTATTATTATTATTAGAGATGGTCAGTCGCTGTCAGCTCTCATGTGGACAACATTTCACGCATCCAGAAAAGAGTCAAACGGGCGTTTTGTCCTATTGTAACCGGTTCCTCTCGCGGATCCCCGAGTCCAACCTGTTAACACCAACGGAATATGTCACTAGGCCATGGGTGGTGACTGCATTAGACATCCGTCGTTGATTGATAAATTCGGTATTGTCCAGCTTATCCAACATTGTTAGCAACATCACCGTTACACGTTATTAAAAATGGAGACACAGCTGCTGTGGTGCAACATAATACAAGATAATAAATATTACAGAATACGAGAGAAAAACAAAGAATTTGGTATTATGCTTTACTATCATGTATCAACGCTGAGCTCGTGACTGGATGGGAAGGCTAAGCGGGATGAGGGGGACAAAGAAGATTACTATAGAAAAGCCACTGAGGTCGCCTCTTCGCCATGTCAGCGAGTGTCTTCAACCAAACGTGTTCATCGTTTTGCGTATTCCAACAAGGAAGATAAGAGAAGCCAACCAAAGGAAAACTTCGAACTGAGGGCGTTCATGCTTCCTTACCAAGTCATCGCTTAACCTCCCTTCCTCTTATTCAACGTAGGCCCCAGTAAAGCAAACAGCTCACATCGAGGGAGTCTGTGTGCTGGATTGCGAAACACGTGACCGAGTCATCGGAGGATGGTGCATGATATAACGGTGCTGAGCGGCTCATTCCATGTTTCTGCACCAAATGCGCAACGCCGAAAAGGTCAGTGCACACGCGGTGCTCCTGCTTATGTCCGTGGTGCTGATTAGGCGGTTTTCACAACTGTACAAGAGGGTCGAATCTACGATTGTATTGTAAATTTTACCCTTCAGGAAGTGATGTTAGTCCGGCGCAATTTGTGGCAAAAGCTCCTCGAGCTATTGCTGTACCATTCGTTACGTCTTTGATTCCACAAGAGCTAATACAAGAGCCTAGGTAGTTGAATTTCTGAACGAATTCTAGCTGATCTCCGCCAAGGGTCAGTGCAGGGGACGATCCCTACTAATTTTGGAGGAAAGCTATGCACTTCAACAGTGCAAAAATAAGTCGGAAACGGCTAACAGCCAGTGTTAATGTATCTAGTGCTGCTTGGCACTGTGAGCCCTAACGGGCTAGGGCAATATCAACGGCGTACTCCAATACAGGAAGTCAACCGCTGGGAAGCAGCTGTACAACTTTTAAGTCGTGCCTAATTAACGCAGTCCCACTGACTCCGTAGAAAAGAAATTAAAAAAGAAAGCTCTCAGTGAGCAACCGTTTCACATCACTGAGGATATCGAAAGGCTGTGACAATTTGGCATAAGTCCTCACTCTGCCCGAAGTACGCGCGCACAACGCCCTAAAGACATATTTATCAGGTACGTCTATCCTGAGCATATTCCTAAAGTGTACATCGATTCATCAAATTGAAGACACTTTTAGTCTCCAGGAATACGACCAAGGTGGACGCCAGTATATATTGCAGTGTCTTAAGAGCTAACGTAGATCAGATCAGGTAAATAAAACTTTATATACTCGAGTGTATCTTTTCAGTTTTTAATAGATCCACTGAAGATGTTTCAAAATAACATCACCACAAATGCAACATCGTTCAACTGGAAAATAGAGTGTAGCGGTTGTGAATAGACTGTAGTTTATCTTACTTCCGTTACCGACCATTTTATCCCTGTTTGGATTAGCGAATTTGGAATACAACAAATTCAACGCGCCTAGGTCGTTGTTTTCCCTTGCTACTGTTTGTGCTGTCGCCGTCCTTCCAGCAGTCGGACACATAGCTTCGAATCACCGGTCGGCTTCTGAGTTACGGTAACTGAAGGAAGGGTTATAACGCTAGTATGTCTGATCGCTCTACAACTTGTTTTGCCTAAGACAATATGTGCCTCAGGACTCCAACTTTCTACGTAACAGTCTACTACATTAATTGGTGACCCTGAATTTCTGGACGTGCTATTTTTTCTTCATCGTGTTCGACCAGCCTTTTCGTGAACAGTTGCCTGAAAATTCTGTCGCATTTTACAAAGTTGGATTGCGATACGCAACGTTTGTTGAGACTTCGGTTAACTTTGCGTGTCGCAATCCAACCACAGAGGGGTTCTCCAAATCCAAGTTTGAATTCCTTTACGCTGTGCCACGTGTTCCTCGCGGATCTCAGTAACATAATGATCAAGGCGTCAGCCGTAAACCACAAAGCTCCTGGTTCTACCCCAGCTCAGGATATCTTCACCTGATGAGTCCAAATCAGAACGAAACCGTCGGGTGTGATGCATCAGTGCTGGGAGGGGCAACATCGAAATACTTCTATTATGTCGCAATTTCTTTAACTTACTTCAACATGTTAAACCAAGGTGTTTGGTTTATTCAATTTGACTATGTCTAGAGTTTTCGTACGATCAACTCACAGTATACAATATTTTCATGCTACTGCTCACTTGCCTACACACTTTGCTTCAGAAGTCATTGACATCCTTGACCTTATCCCGACTGAATTATCTTACGATAAGCTTAAAACAGCCATATTAAAACGCACTACTGCATCCGAGGAGACAGGCCTATAATTGCTACTCCTTAGCGCCGAGCTTGGCGATCGTATACGGTCTCAACTCCTTCGACACATGCAATCACTTGTCGGTTCCTCTTCTTTTGATGACTCTATTCTTCGCTAACCCTGGACTATGTGTCTTCTAGCAAACATAACGACGATACTAGCTGTTTTGGCGGATGAGCTTCCACTAAATAAGCTGGCTGAAGCGGCCGACAAAGTGTACAGAAGTTTCTTTAAAAATTCTGTGCACCCCATGACTGGGGGTATCCACTGCAAGTACTTCGGCGAATACCACACTCGACTCCATTAATGAGAAACTTTTAAATTCTGAGCTCAGTGTCTCTCAACTTAGACGTGATCGAAGACGAAACTGAAGATCCTTTTGCAGAAACAAGCCTCGCAATAACGCACGCACGCGGTCATCCCGCCTTTACTGCTACTTTCAGTACAGCTTTGGTGATACTTCACGAAACTGTGGCCCAGGGTGTACTCACCAAAAGGCTTTCGCAAACTTTAAATCTGGAAATGACAAAACTATCCAGTAATGGCGACGACTGCACCTGACCAAATCATTAGTCACCTCCAGTAGGTAATCGATTTCACGACCAAACTGCACTTTTTGATTGACACCGGCGCAGTGGTAAGCGTTATACCCCGTTCCTTGGAAGATGCTCGCTGCAGCTGGATGGAATGACGCTACAAGCTGCTAAACAGACAAAGATCACGACTTATGGCCAGAAATTCATCATGCTCAGCTTTGGACCAAGTTGTAATTTCCTTTCATTTTTACGATCGCTGATTTATGTGTGAAAAGTTAAATTGTGGGGTAAACGAAGACTTGATAAAATACAAACAAACTTTTATTTCGAGGGAGTCCCTTGCTAGTCAGAAATAAGAAAAAAGTGAGTAGAGATCATTGAAATTCCAGAAATGGGTGTAGTTCTTACCACCACTATATAACTCTGAAATATGGACAAAGGATAATTCATGTAAGATAACTTAGCAACAACGGATTTTTCAAGAACCTAGCCTACCAATTGCATCAGAAAGTAAGCGTCGGTGACCATATGCGCTTCTGCACTCGTTCCTGCAGGATGCCAAGGTTGAAGCGCAAAGCCACTTAGGCTGTGACGGCTGGTGTTGAAGTCATCATGTTGAGGTGTGCATTAGAGTAATCTCGGAACACCTTGTGTCATGCAATACTTACAATAACGGGGTCACTTTACGTCTAAGGTAAGGAATCTCGAAACTTCCGATTCGCTTAAATCAAAAATGTCTAACAGAAGGTTTCAGATTCTTAACTGCTCCGCTCAATATTGTAAAATTCTGCCTGATGCAGTTCGAAACGGATGCACGCGACATTTCGGATGAATCACATAAAATGGCATGGACAGATAATCTAGTGTCCCCAAAACAACAAATTCAAGCAGTTGAAAGACGCCTACATAGGAATGCAAATTATGGAGGTTGGTAACAGCGATTTCACAGGTGAGGAATCATCCGACACAAAACGGTTTGGGCGAAAGAGGTCCAATAGAATTGGAAGGCACAAATACGGTTAAGGTAACCACAAGATGTACACACACGTGAAATGAAATCTAAAATGACGGTAGAAGTTAGAAGGAATAGGTGATTTGATAAACAACTCATTGCTCGAATTCGATGCTGCGAATTTCATTCTCTAATTCCTCCATATCCGTCTGGGTGAACAATTCTTCATCCACATCCAGATCGCCTAGACAACAAGTAAAGGGAGACAGGTGAGACAGTGCTGTTAGATATGTTGCGAATTGCGAATAAGTTGTTAAATACGAACGATCACATCGTTTTAGCGGGTGCACGGGAGATAAAACGATTACATAGGCTCATGAGGACAATACAGTATTCACCTACAGATGGAGAACGTCTGCTGATCCATCTGGAGTGACAAAGATAATGCTCGAGCACGCGCTCGCATTGTAGTTAAGGTCCCGACATCAGCAGAGCACCTGGTATCGAGGTAAATAACTTGCCATATGGGATGAACAATTCTTCCAGTCCGAGATAGAGCGTCAACTATCGATTAAGAATGAGGTGGAGAGACTGAATACCCTTTGTAGATCTCACCGATGCGCCTTGAAGAAGGATCTGGAAGCCATCATCCGCTTAGGTCGGTTCTTCCGAAGAGTGTTGAATCTATGAAGCATAGATCAACCAGCTTGGAGAAGGGAACGAAAGGCATCAGCAGTAAGCTGGTGCGTCACACTGATGCTTTAATGAAACGCGACTACTACGAGGCGAGCGCGGGCTGGGTATACCATGAGGTCGCCCACACCTAAGAGGATTCGAACCAGTGACCAACCATCCTGTTCTCTATTCTCTGCTTTAAAGTAGCTAACCAGAGGCCCAAGGAAAACTCAGTTGTTGTGGTGTTCGCTGAGCTGGACGACTGGGTTGCAACCAAGTTGCCAAGTTCAACGAATACCACAGCAAATGAAAACCAGACCCGAGCTAACCAGTAGCTCATATAATCTCGAGTTCATCGAAGAATCAAGAGGGTTAGTAGAACGAAATGGAGAGGGATAAGGAAAACCGAAGCTACTAGTAACAGTCGGACAATGTTCTAAGTCACACGAAGCACATATGGTGGGACTTAAAACGATAGTCATGACAAACTGAACGTTGATCGACCGACGTGAATTACTGGCGGTAAATTCGGCCGAGCAGTGGCGTTGCCATTGGTTACTAACCATCTGAACTCCCCTGGAATAGTGAAGTCAAGAGCCGCAGCAACAAGGAAATCCACCGCAAACTAACGCTGCTAAAAAAGTACATGCGGTCGCGATGATCACGATTCATCGTTTACCAAAGATAGTCGAGACGTAAAGGTGATGATGGTGCTTCAATTTAACTGCGTAGAATGTTAGAATATTCACTCGTCACTAGTAAAACATCATTACCGCCTTTAAGAAAGTAGTCTCGCGGACATTATATGTATGTATATATATATACATATATATATATATATGTATATATATATATAGAAGTTAATTTTCGGTGTTTGGAGCACCCGCCATGTGTCTTAGATTGCGAGACGCAATCTCACTTGTGGCCTGGGTTGACTTTGAAGTCAGCCCCTGCCAATACGATTGCTGGGACCACCAATGAAATGGAGGGTTTCGGTGTGACAGTCACAAGTGTGATTGCGTGTCGTAATCCAAGGCACACAGCAGGTGCTGCAAGACCTGAAAATCACAGCCTGAACAATTGTGGGAGACTCAACGCAAACAAAGAAGTAAAAATTGGACTAAGACACATCATAATGGAGGACCGAAGAGGTCAGTGCGCGCATGGAAACCCTCTCGTTGTTGAATCACGTTTGGGATACCTTTGGTCCGAGTAAACCGAGTAAAGTTCAAGGAAACTTCGTTTACGTTAATTGGTAGGCTGATAGCCGGTGTCTCCGGAGAATAGCAAGCAGAGCAGTGCAACTGCTGAGGAAACGTAAGAACATCAAAAAGAGACATTTGCAGCCTGTGATAAAACAAGTGTTATGCCAAATTTCCTGCAATTTCTAGGTTAAATTCAATTCGCACAGAAACGGTAGATAACACAGTCATGAATGCAGTAACAGCAGTGTGACTATGCCTGTGGCCACATCCCTCATGCTTGTTGGAGATTATCGTTTTTCGCTATCCACGAACAATATACGGGATACCAGATGGATTAGTTCGTCATCCGTCTACATCAGTCCTAGCGTTGGACGACCGTACTGGGACCGCTGACTGCATGGAATTTTGCTCATAAGCACCGGGTATATTGTAATTTGGCGCGAGTAAAAAAATGAATCAGTTACCTCCGTTAACACCGAGTTCAGCTGGGTCATCCTCTAGGAGGAAGGTGCTGCCATCAATTTCTCTGAGAGGACCAGTGTACTAGAAAGGAAATTTCGAAATGCCGGTTAAACGCTTTAATTACAACGAGCTGAAAAGTGGAAGACAAAACATGTGAAGAGACCGTAGCGACTAGACACGCAGTATGGAACATAACTGATGACGTTAAGATATGGGAGCACAAAGGACCACATTCGAGCAGGTTGTGAGTATGCGTCAGCCAAAAGGTATGTCGGTGACAAGGCAATAAACCGAATGTTTATCCCATCGTATCAAAAATGGAAGGCCTCCAGAACGTCAAGCAGCACGGATGTGCAACGCATGGAAGTTAAAACCATCATGACGACACCCGGCTTAGGGCTGAGGGCCCGGAACACAGGCCGCGCATACTATCTAAATTAAAATGGGAAAGCATGAATGGTTCTAGCGGTTCGTTTGGATTTTGGCGTATCCGCTGTGTGTTTAGATTGAGATAAACGGTTTTAATTTGTACCGCAGTCTATACTGAAGTGAGCGAGGTCAATAAGTGAAGTGGATGAATGGTAGGTAGCTCGTGACCAACACCAAACTCCCCGGTAAGTTTCATGCTTGGTTAAACTGCTCGGGCACAAACAGCTGAGCTTAGATTTGAACTCAGGACGCAGTATACAAAAGTAGAATCACTTACCAGTACACTATAGAAATTTGTGAGTAAAGATGTAACGACAATGCATAGTTCACGGTTGATTTAGTTGCGTACTACCGTTCCTCTAAAAACATTTCAGAGGAATTCATCCGGCACATGCGCTGAGGTGTGTTTCTTACACAGCTATCGTTTATTGAAGATGATGAAGCCTGTATACCCAACCACATCCTTTGCATGAAGTTGGAAAACCGGTGACTGGCAGATTCGTGAACTTACACGTTTTCTTTAACCGGATAAATGGAAAACGGGAATTCTTGTCGGTAAGGGATTGTGGTTGCCAACAAAGTGAATGAGGCCAGTCAGTGTGACTAAACAGCTAGTTGTGATGTGGTGTGGCCTGATGATCGCAGTTCTTTGGGTGCTGAGGTTTGACACGATGAAAATGGGCGCACGGCTTACGCACATCTTATGGCATGAGATGTATAGAATCACAAAACTTAAAAACGCTGACCATGGTACGGAAACACGCGAAGCAGAAGAGATGACTAATTATAACAGATAATGTTAATAAGTGCAAAAAGGAGTCGTCCCGCAGGTATTTGTTGACAGTCAGATCCAGTGCATCAACGCTAAGACTAAAAACACTCATGTTTCGTATAGTTACAGGTGTGTAGATAAGCAGCACAGGGTACCAGTAACACCAGATTTGAATTGGTAGAATATACGCTGCGAGTTCTGACTGCGATATGAAATCTCAAATAGAACCACAATTAAATTAAAGCAGGTTACCGTTATTGCAAACTGTATGGGGATTTGGAAACATTGCCACCGTAGTTCATTTCAAGGTAACCTTAGTGGTGATAATGTTTCGGGAAAAAACAACAGAGGGAAAGTGGACCTGGTGATACCATTAACCCAGCAAGTCCCAGTGCATCGGAAATGGGAAAATAACGGTCGCCTACACTCGATAAAAAGTTGAAGCAATTTTCAGTAGTTCCGGATAATTATCTCGGTTTTGTTGTCTTGCAACTTGACAAGTTCCAGATGTGGATATTGAGTAACTGTGTTGTATTGTTGTGAAAACGATTTGATTCCATGAGGTCGTATTGAAAACGTTAGCAGAACACACACGCACTAGCTGGTAGTGTGACTATACAGAGTCAAAGTGCAGAAGCACTGTGTGAATATCATAGTCACTGTACATCAACCGCACACACTAATTAACCCCGGATATAACTCAAACAGTGAGCTTAAAAGTTTGGATCAGACAAGTAGAAAGCAAAGCGCCAACTTAAAGTAACTCGTCGCGTTGCTGACCACAAAATGCAGGCGTTCGATGTAGGCAACCGAAATATGAAGTAGAATGTCAAAGCTGAAATACATGATTTGCCGTACAAGTCGAAAAATAAACCGAATGGACGTTTCACAAGTGCATAAGCAGTCAGCAGAAATGTACACGTTGTTTCAGTCCGGCTGAAAAAGATGTACTCTTTGCTTCAGATCTGTTTGTTAGAGAGCCCACAGAAGGCGAATTGACACAAACTACTGGTGCCAGGATCGAAAGAGTCGGAATGGTTTAAAAAAGTAGAAGAGAAGAAAAGAGCCTCTCTATGGGATCCTATTTCCAATTATACATAACAACGATTTTAAAGATGAGCTATACGGTAATGACTTACTTGTTCTTAGGCCACATCGGTGCGCGCCGGCGCTGATGAGACGTATCGAAGGTATGCCCCGTGTGGAAGCAGATCCACAAGAGTCGGTTGTACGGATAACCGTATAACTTTTTGAAACAATCACTTTCGCCTTACTATTATCCCAGTTTTCCTAACAATTTTAACTGATCGAATACCCCGAAAACCTATCTGGGAAATGTGTTAGAAAATTTGAACAAATATCTATCCTTTGCGATCCTGTTGTGCCTATTGATCAGACCAAATCGTTAGACTGTATCTCGCACAGTCGAGAAATATACAACTTACAAATGTTAAAGGATCGATACAAGAGAAATCAAAACCAGAAGGTAGAAATATAACAGATGGAATGAATAAGGATCAAACAGAGGTAAAAAATAAAGATAAATGGGCCGGGTGACTAAAAGAAATAGCATCGACGGGTAGGCGATTGAAAGATTTAGGAAGCTGAAAGTAAGCTCGAAATATAAGACTCTTGAGTTTGGAAGTGAGAAGATTCAGTGCGCCCATCAAACATTTTGGTGAAAGAACAAAAAGTGGTTGAACATCGCCGAAACCCATTAAGTTGCCAGATAAGCTCAAAGGAAAATTGATAAGTGGATAAATTCTTAGGAGCAGCAATGAGTTGGAACCCACTTCGTCTTCGTCTACTTGTTGATTGCAACAGAAAACCATACCACCATCCCCGGCATCGTCCTCCGCAGACTCGTTTACCAAAGTTGGGTTGAATTCGAAAACTTCACGGCCACTGATCTGAAAGCGGATAGAAAAACATGGCAAAACAACAGAATCACTGAAAGATTCAACAAAAATTAGATAATTAAGTTACAACAATCAAACATCGCTCAACGAGTTCATTCAAGTCAAGCTTTATACACCCATGTAAAAGCATGTCTAGCAATTTAACTAAAATTAACCGGTTATTATGATACGATGACTTTCCAATCAGTTTCAAGTGTATTATAAGATATTCAGTCAAACACTTATTGAAGTAAACCCCGGGAACAGACTAGTGTTAACAAGGAAAATAAATATGGCTCCACCGTGGGAATGTACATTACTTACACCGAGTCCGGTTACAGGCACAAAGGGCAAGATACATGCCATGGGTCTTGCATACTTTGCTATAAAACAGTACGTAAGTTACTATGCGGAAGGGAAGGTAAACAAGTGAGTACAAACAATGCCATGCAGAACTTCAAATAATCAATACATCAAAAAATACTTTTCGCCGAAGTACATAGCATATCTACCGCTGTTGGTACACAAACTATTCCCCTTTCCGAAACATGAGGAGCTTTCAGAGAAAACGATAAGGTCACGGGTAGTAGCGAGAATGTGGAGATGTTGAGACTATCAGCAGAGGTGAATTTCCGTAGCGAGGGAACGGGGAGAATTTCGTTTCCCAGCTGAGTACCAAGGAGAAAGTAAGCATAAAGCACAAAATGACTATAAATCAGTTCAGCTCAATTGAACAACTATGATCTGGGCGTCGAAGTGCGGTGGATCCAGTTGCCACGGCTCACACCGTAAGAAAAACAATAAATAACAACGGCAAAAATGAGGTAGAACATGAATAGAAAATAAACAAAATGGAATCAAGTAGGAGGCGCGTTAATCTAATCCGGATGGAACGAGTACATGTGAAAACAAAACGCAGGACTGAGATTAGTGGTCGTAAATGTCAAAAGCAAGCAACGAAAACGGTGGGAGTTAAAAGTGAAGTTATTCCAGTAACAGTATGCGAATGTTCCTTTCTTGGGTTAAGTGGATTAAACAATCAGCAAAAACACCCAATCTGATCATGTTACGACCTATAATAAACTTCCAAGAATATAGTGCAAACTAGAATACAGATTCAGGAAGAAGCTGAAGAAATGAGATGGAGAAAAACAAAGGTACTTCGGTATTAAAAGGCTTCCGTAAACTGGAATACGATCAATTAAAGGGAAAATTCCAAGGATGGAAGGAAAACCCCATAATAAAACGGCATAGAATTCATGAGCCAGGACAGAAGCAACAGTTATCAAATGAGCAGCAAGAGGAATTCATACAAACAAAACGCAAGGTATTGGTGGGCAATCGTATAAGCAATGAAACACAAAACTAGATTGCAGTGGGAAAGGGGGTCCCGAATATGCACAACACAAAGGTGACAAATATAGATAAGTCGATTTGGTCAAACAGCTAGAGTACCTACGCCGGTACTCGAACGATATGCCCTGGGAGCAACAGTAGAAAAAAAGAGATAAGAAAAGACGTAAAACATAAAAGAAACATACAAAGAAAAGCAGCTAAGTACATCTGCTTTAAACGCTTGCTTTTTTCACCGTTGCTCCCAAGGCATAACATCGGCGGTATCCGGTTCCGGAGTTGCCTGTCACTCTCGCCCCCAAATGACAGCCCCAGGACGCCTGAGCCTACAGAGGTAGATGAGTGCCTTGCACTGCCCGATCCACATCCCTAACTACACATGCTATACGCAGTGCGAACCCGGAGGAATAAGACCGGCGGGCATGTGGATGCGAGCCAGGTATCATCAACCGAGCCGGTCCATCCTCTTTCAATATGCACCGCAGCAACATTCCAGTCAGTCAAATTGAGAAATCAACAGTGTCTGCATCGCATTCTGTGCATCGGCTGGGGTGACCGAGTTACAGACAAGGAGGTGCTCGGACGCAGTGGCAGGAGACTGCAGACTTCTGCTGAGGCACCTGAAGTGGCTCGGGCATGTCACCCGCATGGATTCGACCCGGATACCGAAACAGCCGCTTTATAGCCAACCGCGTGCATGAAAGCGGCAAGTGGGAAAACCGAAGTTACGTTACCAGGACATGATCAAGGTGAGTTTATCACGAACTAATGTTTATTTCAAGTGTTGGGATGCGATGTCATTGGATCGGTGACGATAGAAAGCATATCAAGAGGGCGGTAGCCTAGGTGCATGAGAAATCACTACTGTATGCAGTAAAGAAACGCCAATTGTGGAAACGACAGAGGCCGATGTTGGATAGCTCATCAAGATCGAGCACATTGTGTTGTAGCACATGCGGTCGTGAGTGCCTGATCCAAGCAGGCTGAGTAAGCTATCAGCGTACATCTACGAGAAGACGAGTTAGCCAAATACATAGTCATCATCAACGCAGCGCATGATAAATTCGCTGCTTCGGATCCATTTTACTAACCCAGAACGATAAGGCGATTGATGTGATAGGCGTGCCGAATCGTCGTTGCAGTTGGGCTGTATGTGTGCCTGCGTGTTGGGAGTCTTGCATTCCAGAGGTTGGATGTTGTTTGATATCGCCGGTGTGGCTGGGATTGACGTGAATGTTGACGAGGTGCCTAGTTGTCTAGTACCCACCGCCTCGTCTATACTGGCTACAGGAGACAGTTACTCATTGCTAGAAGAGACGGGGTGCACGGTAATCGTGACGGTGTTAGACCCACAGAGTGTGGAGCGGGCTACGGTTCAGTCACCGTCATGTGTACTACTGGTATGCTTGATTCCACTATTGGACTGACAAATGTTGTTGCTGTGAGGTGAAGGAGTGTGGGCCGACTGCGTTGATGAAATGTGGTTCTCATTCACACGCTTCCCGTTCTTATTCCTTTTAGTGTACACTGGTTATGGGGTGTGTGAATGAGGATGTGGGTGGTGAGGCGCGAGCCACCCAAGGTCTACCTGTAGGCGCAGGCGTACTGTGGCTGTCCCCATGGAGACTATCGAGTGTTATCAGTGCGTAGTGATGGCGCAGAAGTATCCAAACCCTGAGTGGACGCATAGTAAACGTGCTCTCTACTGCTAACGAATTTCACTTCTTCCTCAGCACCTAGCACAGTCATGATACAGTCATTCGAACCGGATTAACTCCCCGTGTTCAGTGAGCAGATTATTACTGAATTATTTCCTACGGAAAGTGAGCTATGCTACTGAAGTTGTTGTAGCGCGCTTCGTGCTTCTATCCAGACGCGCCACCCTATTGTTTTTAACACTGTGATCGATCAAGGATTCTCCGCGCCATCTGATGGTCATAGAATTACATCCATAGGATCATTGCTAACAAAGCTATGACTCAATCTGTGGTTCCAATTGTATTCGCCCATCGCCGGCACTTCTCGCTGACATCCACCCACTACGATCCAATTCCAACGGCTTTATCCTACAGGAAACAGTGCGGAGGAATAAGCTTGCCAAATTCCGTGTACGTGTGTCCTAGTCGTGACACACGCCCCCTACGGTAACCGACGTCGAGCATGCGACTGGAACAAAGAACGCGAGCATCACTCGCTCTCTATCTCACATGACCAGGCAAGGGAAGCGTTCGTGTGCAAAGACGGCACGCAATGGAATCGATTCCACCTAACCGCAAATGTGGTAAGCGAAAACGTGTACGAGGAGCCAGAAGAGGCCTAATTTGTGCAGTTTGCGGCCTTCCGTTTCACCCTCGCTGTGCTGGGTTAAGTCAATTACAATATAAGGGACAAATAAAACTGACTGATGCGCCCTGATTTTGCAGAGCAATCCCAATGGTCAAGTGTATAATATCGCCCGTGAAAAAGTGCGAAAAACTGACTGAAACAGTCCAGCAGATGGTGAGCTTCAGGGATTTGCCATTAGAATCTAACAACACAGATCTTGTTCTACAGCAAACCCCTCAGAGCTCTGTTCCTAATTCAAACACTAAAGTCAGTCTTGCTAACCGCCCAACGGCATTTGCACCACGTACTCCGACAATTACTAACCATTTAATTTGGTAAGCCACATCCGATGCGACTGCTACCAACTCATCCCCAGATGCCACACCTGACAAAATGGTCACAACACCGGCAATCCAGAACCATTTAACATACGTATCAATCGCCTCGACAAAAACTCCCAAAGAGACAACAGTACGTCCATTTTCTGGACCAATCACGAGCGATGCGACGCCGCTCTCACAACATTCCTTACTGCCCGCTAAATGTTCCAAGTTAACAGCCACAACGCTCAAACCGACATGCGCAAAATAGAACCACAGAAGGTTAACGGTCGTGTTCCCCAATGTCCCTAGGTCCAGATCTGGCACAACAAAGGGCAAGTTGGTAGATGATCGCAACCAGTGGAATTCCATCTGCGATACGATTGACATTCGGGTTGAGCCTACTGCGTATTGTGGCGAACCTCGATTGTTTAGAGTAACAATGAACACAAATGAGGAGACAGAGACAGTTCTACTTTCAGCAATTCATCTTAGCAACTCATCGAGAGGGGTACGCATACTATCAGATATTAGTTGGAAAAGGCGGGCAAATGAAAAAGAAAACCATGACGGCTCTACTACGAACGAAAGCAAGAAAATAGTATTTGTTCATAGTGTTCCTGAACTAACAGGTTCTCCTGATCACGAAGCGCAAATACATGACCGAGAACAGTGGTGCTACATGCGCGAAGCACTCTTGTTGGACGACTTTATCGCTAGATCACTAACGAGAATTCCATCATCCCAAATTATATGGGTTGCGGTCCAATAATATTGAAAGTCGTGCTACACTCGGAAGGAATGACAAAAGTCCTATTGGACAGCCGGTTAAAGTATCGTTCCAAGTTACCTATCGAGATAAAGCCAAAGATAACAGATGCACGGCCAATAGTTGTCAGCAATTTATTGGAACATGCAACGACAATAATATAGTTGCCTCCACAATCCTGCAGAGTAGTAGATATAATAGCCCTCGCGACATTTGACGGGACAGGGAGACACAAGAGAGAACAACGCGAGCTGGAATGTTCTGTGCTACCATGCAGCCTGCCTATAATTCAAGAACCAATGACACGCAAAAAAACAAATAGCAGCAGACCGATGAACGGTCGACTTAAAACTAATCATGAATTTGTCGTCTACCCACACACTCCTAACATCAAAAACACTATCATGTTTGTATACTAACGCTCAAGGTGTTCTTAGTAAGTTGGCCGAACTTAGAGAACGCCAGGTGTCACACTGACGGGTGCAGGCGATCAGCAACGGAAGCAGTCGATGTCTTAAGGTTCTATTACTCACATACGCTCCAGAGAGAAACGAGGCCAACAGTTATCCTTGTTTCTATTGACCCACCGCCAGCTCTATCCAAGATCAGTTTTGCTGCAGAATGTTAAAGAAACTGTTGACTCTGCGTACCCACAGTCCTCTTGGTGTCCGTAACATTCGACTGAAAGCTTTACAGGCAGCAGCCAGCGATTTGGCAGAACCCCTGGCTTTAATCTATCAACACGATATAGAGGAATATGGTTCTCCATATTCCAACAATATGGAAGTGAGGAGTCATCACTCCTATTCATAAGGGAGGTAATCGCATGGACCGAGCAAATTAGCGCTCGGTAACGCTGCTCGCTGTGTTTTCCAAGGTCATGGAGTCTACCATGGCTGATGCACTCATGCATTATCTGAAAAATCACGTGACAGTGTGATGGTAGTATCAGATCAGAGTGAGCAGATGGACCAACCGAACGAGCCAGACGGTCAATGGGAGGCGGACGTGACGGATTCGATTGTTGGACTAGGATTGACCGATATTCGTGTGTGATTCAGCGTTTGTTTAACTGAACCAAAGGAGGAACCTCATCGACTCAGAAGAGTCGTTAGTTATGGACTTGAATCTGCAATTTATATCGAGGAGTTTGGTTTGCTAAACATGCTGTAATTTTCGCTGAGCTGTCTTTGCCGAATAAACGCTTGTCCCTGAAAGACTGAGTTCCGATACAGATAGCACCAGAGGAACGTGGCTTCCGAGAAAAACGCTCGCGCACTACGAAGCTGCTAATTGCACACAATAGCTTGACAGAAGCGGTTGGTGGTGGAGTAGCAGTCAATGTCATGTACCTGGGCTTCTCAAAAGTGTTTGATCGCTTAGACCACCGAATTCTCCTCCATAAACTCCAGTTCTATGGCATCGGTGACCCACTGCTGCGTTGGATAAGCAATTTCCTGCACGAACGTCGGTTGGAAATTAGAGTACGAGAATTCTTGTCCGACGCAATTGAGGTGGAGTGCGGCTTACCACACAGCTCGGGCCCCGGGGCTATTTTTGATTTTCATAAAGGATCTGACGAGGGAAATTACTTCCGATTTCCTATTCTTCGAGGATAATATCAAGTTATGGCGAGCGACTACTAAAAGCTCCAGCGTGACCTCAACACGATTTCGAACTGGTCAGTTCAGAATATACTATCGTTCAATGTGGAAAAGTGTCACGCGGTCAGTTGCGCCATAGGCACAACCACTTGTATAGGCTTGGGTCATATGTATTGCAAACAACTTTCCAGGAAAGCAACCTTGGTGTGCTCATTCATAGTAACCTTAACTGTTCAAAACAGTCAGAGGCAGCTGCGAAACGAGCCAACCAGCACGTCGGCTCGTTGTGGAGAGTATTTGGAAGTTTCGGCCCGTCCATCTTCCCGAGCATGCACAATTTTTACGTGCGCCCTCACATTGGATCCGCCATTCAAGCTTGACAACCTTGGTTGAAGCGCGACTTAGAAGTGCTAGAGAAACCACAAGACAGGGCCGCAAAGAACCTCAAGGGCCTACGAAATCTGTCCTATCATCAAAGGCTGATAACTGAGAGTTTTCAGGGGCCCCTACCAATTATTGAGTGATAATAATCACGTATGCCGTCCCTTGATGAAACTCAGAGGTAACCCTCTGAAATTCAGTGAACAGTATGCCGGCGGAATTATTTTTCTCTTCGGGTTTGCAAACCGTGGAACTCTCCCAAACTTAGTCGTTTCCTACCCCACCATGAAAATTTTCAAAAGATGATTGGATCTTGCGCTTAGTCCTCAACACTTCGTTGCCTAATATGTGCTATTTTGGAATATGTTAACTAGCCCTTCAAGCCGGATTAATATTTCACATAAACCAGAGGAAGCGGTACAGAAGTATTCGTGTTTTTACTTTTCTCACGGAGTACATCAACTATAACTGCCCCCATGTTGCCCCCTCGCTCGCATTCAATTTCCACTTATTATTCAGCGGCGTAGCTACTAGATAAACGCTCAAACCGATAACTGGCATATCTTTTAATATGGTAGTTTTACCCCCACCATTCTGCGGGACTTGGCAAGCAACTGTTTTTTTACCCGGTATAAATCATTGTTCAATGTTCGCCGCATCCAGTACCGAATATAAATGATTGTGACATATCCTTAACGGTATTGATGAGACAAGAAAAAGTGCATGCATCAGCAAACATCTCATTGTGCTTTTCAAGTGTAAGTAGGTCGTATGCAGAGTCTCTCCAGATCTGCATCGTCTAATCATGGTCTCTATGGGTGGATAAGCTGAAACAAGCAACTACGAAGATGAACTGATGAACATGCAAGCTCATTAGCATTTGAAGTACAGGTTTCAATTGTCCCTTGTTATATCGTGTCACATTCGCAGAGGTTCCATGTATAACATCACACGCAAAGTTCAGTCCAGTTAAACAACTATAAAACGAAGTGTGGTAGATCCAGTTGCCATGACTCACGTCATCAGATAAATAACAACGGTAATGAAATGAAGTTGAAAGCAAATATAATGCAAAGAAAATGACGTCAGGATAGAAAAGCGCAAATCTAATGGAAATGGAATGAAAATGGAATGAAAATTAACAGTTGGATGATAGGAAACGAGTGCGGGAACGCCACTGAGTACGCAACCGTGCCCTGTTTGATAGGGTCTCCAAATATTGGTGTGGACCATCTCGGGGTCCCCATCTATCAAGACGGCATGCACCAGCCTTAACCAAGTCTCTCGGTCAGCTTCATCATGCTTTTATACCACATCATCGACAGGCTACTTAGCGGCTTCGCTGTTGTCTCACTAACCGATGACTTTCTCGGACCTGTGTTCCGGATGAGCTGGAACGGCACCTGGATATTCCCAATAACACGGTCTTTCTTTATCTCACGGGCCTTTGAAAACCAACAAGGTTACAAGTCAAATCGATGGCTCCTCGTAAGTGGTCGTTTCAGTGCGTTACGGACAAGCTTAAAGTCAGTACCCATTGGGACCTGTTCTCGTGCTTCGATCAAACTTACCGATATGTGAGGGATTCATTCAAATTGCTAGCTGGGCGCGCTGCATGCGTCAAAAGCATTCATTATGGTGCAATCCAGACGATTCGCGTCAGACTTGAGCTCACCAACTTCATTCAATTTCATTCAAGTGGTGGACCAGTTTGTTATAATATGGTTTGACTGCACACTGTAAGTTCAAATAACAAGTAAGAAGGTTATAACCTCGACGCTTCCGTGAAGCGGGAGGAGGGAGTTCCAGGCGTGCGCGCAATAGTGCATGATCAGGAAACACACACATGCTCCAAATTGACATACAGTCTTGGACTGATGTGCGCCATTTGCAGCTGATGGTAATATGGTCAATCTAAGTTCACGTCATTGAGGAATTCGGTGGGCGGCGGGTGACGCGGTGTGAATGTTCGTGCTGGAAAGCAGTGTCGTCAAAATAAAGAATGTGGACGAGCTCATCTACAGGAATCGAACACCATTGTCTGTTCGGCGTAAATCGCCTTCGAAGCGGTCTCCTAGCTGTTGTCCAGAAGCCGAAAGACGGCTCACTTGGCCATTCAAATTGTCACAGCTGTCATGATATCAGTTTTTTCACCATACGGAGAAGATATGAAAGATACCCTCTGAACTTCAGTCAATAGGGGCATAAACGGAGACGATGAAAATCCACCTTGTCTTCATACAGTGCTTTTTAGCCCCGATAGAGATTCGAAGTCCAATCGCACACACGCAGCTGTTCGTCGGCATTCAGTCAATTAGGTTGCTTCCAGCATGTTTTCTGAGGGCGATAGGAACACCGTAAATAACTTGAGTCTTGATCCCGTGTTGCTAGAGATGCGAAGAGTGTAGTCATCGTCGTCAGATTCAGAACCAGAGAGTCGAAAATTCGTCACAACGCTGTTATCTTGTATGTGTATTTCGGAGACACAGCATACATCAACATCAGGAGAGTGAAAAGTGAGAATTAGTGCTACTTGCTGGTCGATCTGAAGGAGTGTGGACGTTAAAAGAACCAATGTGACATGAGACTTAGTTTGATGAACGAGTTACTTGTACCAATGGTAGAATCTGCGATGTCAGCGGCAGTCTCTTGCCCAATAGACGAAGAAAGTTTGGTAGAGAGAAAGACAACAACAAGAAGAAGAGGGAACATCGTCGAGGTGATCGAGTGGGCAGACGATACTCTAAGAGTGCCTATTAAGAGAGCGGATTTGTTCGACCCACAAGGTAGTGGGGGGATTTGCAGGTTCGCTTGAGGGACTCCACTCGGAACCATTAGCTCAATAGTCTGATCCATGAAACAGTGGGGAGCAAGTCCAGCAGAAAAATGTGCCGCAGAGAACCGCTAGAATCCGTTGGGGGCCTACCACACAGACCTAGAACAATGCACGTGTGTTTTACGACTGCAGTGTGTTACGCACCTGTGACCACGGCCAGCCGCAAGTTGGCGTATAGGTACCAATTTGACCAGGAGGTGCCTGGCTTGAGGAGGGCGTCAGCAAACCACTGAGCATCGGAAGGTGCCCTCCTACCATCAGAAACAATGGGTGGCGCTCGTGCTCTACGTCAATCGAGCTGTGAGCTTAGAACCCGTAGACCTGTTGTCTCCCAGGGTAGAGTCATCGACCTCTCTCTACGCTATGATGAGGATTTGGATATGAGCCTTAATTAGGCTGATTCATAGCCATTGACCTGTCTTGTATGAGTGCGTCTGAAGGTACCGACTAGCCACCCAGTGCAGTCCAATTGGTCACAGAGGTACGAAAACTATCGCACCATGTTTAACGCCCAGTCTCCTCGCGATGATACCGCTTCTAAGGTAATGCTTTACAAACTCGTGCCCGATCTTGAGAGTCGTATCATCCCTACAGCAAATAGTTCGGCGGCAGTATTACAAGATGTGGTGAATTTTCACATGATAAGCGTTTTCCCTTTTCTTATATTTCCATGATTTTTGATGGCTTCACGCTTATTTATAGACTGTTGCAAATAATTAGCACGCACACGATCGTTGAATCCAGGTTCCATTAATGCAAGTAAACGTATCCTCTGCCCTCAGTACTCACTACCCGGACTACCTGTTGAATTCCACGGCCCGGTTCATCATCATCAGCTGTAACAATGGCAATGGTTGTTTAACTGTCAAGAAAGCGCTTTGCGCAAATTTTTAGTGGTCAAGTAATGATAGATAGCTTTTATTGGTGTACACTGCCTCCAGGCTATCTAGCCGAGCGGTTCAAAGAAGGATGAAGGGTAATGCAAAGTACAGTGCCACGAGCGAGCAAAACCCTATATCCATGTACTTGACCTAGTGACGAAGATAAAGTAACTTGTGGCAGAAATTAAGGCCGTGTGTTACAGTCTATACACAGAGGGTAATCCAGAAACCCAACAAGTTGGTAGTGACTGATCCGGCGGTCGTGAAAGGTCCTGGTGTTTCGGCTTAATTCAGCAGAATCAAATAAGTAGGATGGGGTGGATTGAAACAAGTCAAGCTATCACCTATGGCTTTTCACCGTGTGTGGGCAAAAGTAGTGTAGGGACGTGATCCCTTAGTGGCAAACATACGGCTGACTCCGCAAGTACTTGCGGTGTCCATGCAAAGGGAAAGTGATTAAGATCATATTGAAAGCAAACTCAACACCCCGTTAGCCGAAATCGGACACATCAGAGTTAAACAACAGGCAACGAATTTTCGAGAATGCGTGACCCACGCAAAGGGGGGTCTTTCAACAAGTTATATCATCGAAAATCAAATCGTAAAATAGCTAATCGCAGACAAAGTGGTTGATCAGCTTGGGGAACCCGGAGGCTGGAAACCACAGAAGTCCTAGTACCCGGTTCACCCAGGTATATTTTTAAAGATAATAAGTGAAACCGTAAATGAAACGGGTATTTGTTTTCACAGCGACGACCTATTTTAGCAATTGAGATAAGAGGTACATTGCGTGGGGTGACGAGCAATGAAGCGAGCAGTTGTGGAAGTAGAAGACTTGGACTAGGGTAATCACCAAAAGCATGGTAGCAAATGATGGACGCAGTTATCACTCTGAAACCAAACGAGTAGATCGTAACCAATGGACAAAAGTTCCTCCTAAAGATTGCAAGCATTTGTATGGTGCTGTGGAGAAACGCAACATCAATTGTCCTATACGTCCAATGCACCAGCGAGGGAAGCAATAGAGGAACGGTGGAAGGCAGAACACGTAAAAAAACAAGATCAATAAGTGCACTCGGTTACATCGGCAAGCAAACATCGAATTTCATGCCATATGCACTTTGGGGTGGCAAAAGGATGTGTTGACTAAATTGAGATGGATGGGTGTGTCAGAGCAACAGAACCGAATAGAAACAAAAAGAAAGCTGGTGTCTTAGCTGAGAACAATTAAAGGGCCTGGAAAAAGTAGGAAACGGAAGACCTACTTACTCCAGTTATTCGACCTTGCTTGAAATCGGATTCACGCTTCAATTTAGCCGATCGGAACTGTTCAAGTTTCTCTGCGCGCTAAAGGTAAGAATGGGTGTTTGCCGACACTGCTGAACGTACCCTCCTTTTCTTCCAGTCCAGAAACGTTTTGTAAGTTACTTTGGTAAGATTGAGACCCAAGGCCTGGCGCTAAAAGGAAAAGACAAAAATCGACAATGACATGTGACAGAGGATGAGCAATATCATCCTGAAGGTTGGGGTGAAAGCAAACCAGCATGTAGTGAGATTCAGTTCAGCTGTCAGACAATTGTAATCCGTGCAAAGAGATGCAGTGCATTTAGCTGCCAGGAATTACGTCAATAGGCTAGTGGTAATCAATAAGACTAGAGGGAATGAGGTAAAAAGAAGAAAATGGGATGTGTCGGCAAGACGCGAGTCTGAAACGAGCCTAGAGGGAGAGTACCAACTAGCATGAGAATCAAAGCATGAATTAGGAAGATATAACTAGCTATCATATAGGTATACTAACTCAAAACGAACCAAAGAACCCGGAGCTAACTGAAAATAGAACGTGGGTATAGGTAACAGTATCAGAGCGTGTTCGAAGTTAACGACGATCAGAAATAGCTCTTGGATTCTCCAGTCGATATCCGCTTGGTTGGTTGGCTCTGAGCCGTATATGATTGGCGGCATTCGGTTCTGGATTTGCCTGTCACTCCGGCCTCTATAGGACAGCCACACGACGTCTGCGACTACAAACGTACCACAGGTGGCTTGCGCTGCCCCACCCACAGCTCCATCCACACACCCCATATCCAGTGTAAACCAGAAGGAACAAAACTAAGAGAGGTGAATGAGTATAATAGTAATGTGTCATATGTATGCCGTAACGGCGCATCGCTACCGTGCGACCACCACCAATCGCACGCGGACTGAGTGTACCGCGAGGGCGCCCACTCCTACGGGGATTCGAACTCGCGCCGCAAGGTTGCGAAACAAGCTCGTTAACTCAGGCTACGGGCCATGTTACATAAACGGAGCCGGTCCACACGTCTTTAACATGTGCAGCAGCACCATTTCTGTCTGTCTAAATTGGGAATCATGCGTACGAGACGTACACAAGGCGGTGGCTAAGCCGTAGTTCACGGCACACTGGATGGAACTCCTTTTTGAGCCTAGCACGGCTATCAAGACTATTGGATGGAAACTGGGTTACAACTTTCTTCTAACTAAGGACATGCACACGATTAAGCTTGAGTCGGCTCACCGACTCATGGCGCACAAGCCATTGCCTTTCGGAAGTAGAATTTATCGTAAGTTTTGGTGGAAGACCCAGGTCGATCGCCAGTCAGGTGCGGACGCCCTGCAGTCCAATCCCCAAACGGCGAATCACGCCAAAATTGGTAATCCCGTGCTGCATCAGCCGTCGCGCAGTGGTAGCAATATAAGAGTCGCCATACCTGACGCACACAGCGGAATGGATAAGCGAGAACATGTTAACGCTGACGCTTCGGTTCTTTCTTCTTCCCCTGCACATATTCGCTAAGTCGCTATTTCACCTAACCCATAATTCCTCCAATCCAAATGGCCGCGCGTACGAGTGCACGCCACCACAATCGCATGCCACCGCGCAAAGCGCACAATATCGGGTACTGGGGCGTGCGCACACAATTCGACGGGAACACGAAGGGCCGTCCCCGGTGATGCACGGTAATGATGGTGATGGAGATCGCGCTTTACGGGATCGAGATTGCAACACTCAGAGACACGGCTCGCTGACCAAGGCAAGCTGCATGATTCTGGTGTTGGTTACACGTTCTACTAGGTTGGAAACGCCACCACAGCACCACGTGAACACGGGGTTGGAATTCCACATTCCGACCTCCAAAATAGACAGCTGGCGGAAGAACCGACTGCCATCAGCCCATGACCAATGACTGCAACGTGGAAAAAGTAAATTTGCCACTTTTATTATTACGTTATCCTGATGAAACAAGAGATCGGTGCTACATGCTGTTACCCTCTGTGACACGGTCTGGGCCGAGGAGCAACCTGCTATCCCAAATGGGTGATTACAACGCGTATTTTGGGCATGATGCCGCGGTGTGAACAGATGTAATCAGTCCGAATCGTATTGGCACCGCCAAGGGTAACGGTGACAGAGTGCTCTCATGGTGCGCTAACCACCGCCTCATGATCACGAACACACAATTTGCATTGAGTGCGAATGTTATAGTCAGTTAGACGCATCCACGGAGTAGTCACGCTCACCTGATCTACTATGTCATCGTACACCAGCGTGACATGCGTGCAGTGCGCATGATACGTATAGCTCGTGGAGCGGAGTGTGAAACTGATCATAAGTTGGTGTGGAGAAAACTGTACATATAGTTAGTAAATCCATGTATTGCTCACTTGTCGTGAATCGGCGCAAATCTAAAGTTCTTTCCCTAGGTACTATGGAGAACAGGATGGAACGGGAGAGTGGGATGGGTAACCGCCTGGACGAAGGATCTATCGGCATAGTGAGCAACCTGTGGTACCACATCAGTCAACAGGTGACTGCTACTGCCGAGTAAACGCTCAGGCGAACAAACTAAAAGCGGCCCGATTGGTTTAAAGACAACAGTGCATCCATTGATGCAGTGGTGTCGAAGTAGAATGCAGTGCTCCCTGCACATGTAGATGACTGCCGATGCAGAGAAGGCGAGTCAACTTCGCAAATTTCAACAGTGATCGGCTCGAGAGCTCCGTCGCGTCAAAAATGCATGGTGAATGGAGAAGGCGAACATAAGAAATTATTTGACTACTTGTAGGCGGTGTATGGATCCATGTTACAGCAGCTGAGAACGCTACTCAATGCTAGTTCAGGTGCTGCCTGCACACAGACTGTAGACAAAATGCAGATCTGGCGAAAGCACTTTGATTGTCGCTTGAACAACCATTCAGCTATTAATTAGGGGATGTTTCCTGGCTCCAATAACAAGAGATGAAGGTTTGCCTTGCGAACACATCGACACTAGAAGACAGGTAGAGAGCACTTGCTCAGCTGCGAAACAGCAAGCACGCCGGAGTCGACGGGATACCGCCAGAAGTGTGGAAACACGGCAGACCCGCGTTGATATATACCATGCACCAATTGGTACAATGTGTATGGTCTGAAGGGGAAATGCTGGATGACTTGAAGGATGCTCCTGCGCTACAAGTGTAAAAGCGCAAAGGCAGCAAGAAATGTGACAAGAATTATCGTGCTATCAACTTGTTGAGCTATGTGGGGAGTTGAATGCACGAATACTACTCAATCGCCTGGTCACTCAGGTCGTTAAACAGCCCGTGGCGGAAGAGCAATGTGGAATCCCTTCGGGCCGCAGCACCAAAGGTAAGGTGTTAACGGCTCGTCAAGTGCAGGATAAATGCTGAGAGCGACACAAGCCATCGGAATCGCTGTTTGTTAAATTCACCAAGGCATTGGACACAATGAACTGCGATGTACTGTGGCTGGTGTTGGGTAAGTTTGCAAGTCTAATTGAATATCTGCACAGTGGTATGCGGGCGAGGGTACATCTGAAGGAACAAACCGCCGATAACTTGGCAGTTGTCGCTTGTGTGAAGCAAAACTGCGTCTTAGGTTGTGCGTTGTTTACTATCCACCTCAATGCAACAACGTTTTTTGCTTTTGATGATGCTTGTGGTTACAATGTTCGTGTGCAGCTCCGTATTGATGGTGGGTTGCTGAAGAACCATCGTTTCAGGGTGAGAACCCTGGTGTGTGAGACAACCATTCGTATGTTGCTGTTCGCTGACAACCATAAGTTGTTCGCACACAGCGCGGATAAGTTGAAGTATATGACAACAACTCTCGCTTCGAAGGCGGCCAAATTCGGGCTCACCATCAACACAAGCTAAATTGTTTGTCTTTTTCAGCCTACATCAGAAGTGGAATCCGTTGGCTTGCTGCAAATACGAATTAGAAACGACGTTTTGGAAGCCACCACAAAGTTTTGTCACCTAGGAAACGTTATGTCAACCGACTTTCAGATGACGAGCGAACTGCCTATCCGTGGACCGAAGGCAGCTAGCGCAATTGGAAATCTGGAAAAGCGTGTGTGAAACAATCACCAGCTTACCGTTGGGACGAAGCTGATGGTACACAAGTTCATGGTCTTGTCTGTACTTCTATGCGGCAGCGAAACCTGGACAATATACCGCAAAGATGCCAGCTATATGGGGCGGTTTCATTAACAGCGTCGGTGACGGATTCTGCGCATCGGCTGGGGTGACCGAATTGTTGACACAAAGGTGTTGGACCACAGTGGCATATACGCATTGTACGGCAAACTCCTGCTGCGGCATCTGAGGTGGATCAGACATATCAGCCGTATGGATTCGACGCGGATACTCAAGCAGCTATTATCTGAACCAATTAGTGCAGGGAAGTGGCACGTAGGAAAACCGAAATTACGTCACCAGGACGTGGTCAAAGTGAATAGATCACGAAGTAAAGTTGATTCAAGAGGTCGGGAATCAAAAGCAGTTGATCGACGCGAATGGTGTGAGCTGATCAAGAGGACGGTTGAGCAGGTGCAGGAGAAGGTGCTACTGCATGCGAAAAAGAGAGGCCGCGTATGGAAGCGACAGTCACCGATTGATTTTATCCAATCGAGGTCGAGCGCATGGCGCTGTATCACATTGCGGTCGCGAGTGCCTCAGCCAAGCGGGGCTGGTTAGTAACCAGCGTGGCCAAGTGGGGCTAACATTTAACAGAAGACAAATATGCCAAGCATGTGATCATCATCAACGCAGCGCTTGGTAAGTACGCTGGTTCCGATTCGGTTTACAAACCTACACCAATAATGCGGTTGACGTGGTAAGGGTGTTACATCGTCGCTGTGTTTGATCTGTGCCCGTGTGTGACAACGTGTGGATTAGCTGGCGTTCCAGGTGTTGGTAGTTGACTGATATCTTCGGTGTGGCTACGCTTGATCTGAATGTTTACAAGGCACCTACTTTTCAAAAAACCGCTACCACGATTGTATTGGCTCCAGGAGACAGGTGGTCGTTTCTTGGGGAGACGGAGTGCACGGTCATCGTGGTCGCGCTAGGCTCAAAGATTGGTTCGATGCACCCAGTGTAGAAGGGGCTAAGGCTCAGTCACCGCCTTGTGTATGTCTGGAAAACATGATTCCCCAATTTAGCTGGTGTGTATACTGCTGCTATGCATGGCGAAGGAGTGTGGGCGGGCTCGGTTGATGAAACACTATATAAAAGTTACGGTACACGTTCTCACGGTCAGCCTCTGGGCCCCATAGCTCAGTGGTATAAGCCGCTGGTTAATTGGCGCAAGCTGCTAGTGGTAATGCGCTTGATTCCTGCACGGGACCGAGGGAATGCCCACCACTGACGAACTCTAATAGGACGAAGAAATTCTCTGGTGAATTACCAGTTTGGCAGGAACTAAACTATCCGGCTTGTGAACAGCTGGGACGAAAGAGTACAACTTAAATTGGCCCGTGTCCACTAATGCGTGTGAGATCACGCTGTAGTAAAACGTAATGCTCTTAGTAATAAATAATAATAATCACGTGTCAGCTGTACGCCGTAACGGTGCTTCGCTACCGCGCAACCACCACCAGTCGCACGCGGGCTGAGTATACAGCGAGGACACCTACCGCTACGCGGATTCGAACCGATGACCTTATGGTTGCAAACCAAACGCGCACACCACTCGGCCACAGGCCGATAAAATAATAATAATGTGTCCGCTGTACGCCGTAACGGTGCTTCGCTGCCGCGCGACTACCACCAGTCGCACGCGAGCTGAGTATACCGCGAGGACGCCCAACTCTAGGCGGATTCGAACCGGTGACCTTATGGTTGCAAATCAAACGCGCAGACCACTCGGTCACCGGCCGAATATACCGTGTAGTGGCTTGAGGTCAGTAAACAGAAAGTCGACTGTAAAACAGTGTGGAACATCATAACAGTAAAAGCGAGGACCAGATGTTTCTCCTTAGCCAGTGAATACCTTTTCCCACAATGTTTAAGGAAGCGTACGGTGTGTACCAGAGCTATTTAAGCTCCATCAGGAAAAGTGTCAACATCATCAGTACACGTTAGCTGAGGGCGTGAAACACGTCAGTTAATGTGCCGCAATACAAAAAGGTAAGATACTAACAATTACACTAAAAAAAATTCAAAAAGGAAGTAATATGATGTTAACTATAGTAGTATTCATTTGCTATGAAATCATGATTGGAGGGGGAAGCTAAATGAGGGGGTGGACAAAGAAACTCGCAGCACAAACGCCAGTAGGACCGGCTTCTATCCACGTCAGCAAGTGTGTCCAGCCAAACGTGTGCATCAATATCTTGGAACATATTTGGAACCGATCGGGAAGTCGTCATTTCAGAAAACTTGGTAGACAACCGGTTAATGTATTTATGATGATGGGCAACGTTTCGCTTTTGACACAAAAGCTTCATCAGGCGAAGTGAATTATCTTAACAGTGGCATTTTATAGCGATTATGGCTAAATTACATACAGAGACGGATCAATGTGCAGTTCATCAATGAATGATTACAGCGGTCAAAGGTCAATATGTTCGTGGGTACACTGTATTTTGTTTCAGTCAGGGTCAAGTGGGGAAAAGAGATTGCCGGTCCGCGGATAGTTACATGGGTGGTTAGCAATCTTAACTGAACCGTTTCAAGGAACTTGGACATTGATAGAACGTGTGCATCGTCCATCGGACTCCAGCCCGGCAGTCGGGATGCATCAACTGACGCCTCAGGAAAAGCATGGGAGATAATAGCTCATTCGCCGTAGTTGGTAGCATCAAATGAGCCGGTGATGGGAGGAGTAGGGGCATAATGGATGTAAAAAGTTAGAAGTGAGAGCTGCATTCAGCTACACAAAAGCACGTTCGCAATCGGAGTAGTAATGCCAATCTGGATCCTTCATAAATAACTGATTGGGCGGCGCGCGAACGTTTAGCAGTGTCGTGAAAATACGCTGTAGTAGCTGATCATCTCTAAAAGAAAGCGAAGTGTTGCTACGTCATTAGGCCTCAACAAGTTCTAGATGCATGCCACTCTCGCCTGACGGGGACACCGAGTAAGCAATGAGTATATCTGGCGACGTGTACTGGGCCCAGGAAGAGTGATCGAACGGCTCAGAACAATTATAACACGCATCAAGATCCGACGGGCCACTTGTTACGTGGGCTGGCACAACACCTGCGACGTGCGTTCTTTGCGCAAACGTGGTCTGGATGGAAGAAGAGGGGAGACCAAGTAATGACTTTGTTAAGAGGAATGAAGAATCTCACTTCGAACATGGCTATTGCTCTTTTCCGACAGACAGGATGCGGTCCAAAAGACGATGAACAGGTCTGATTGGATACAATAGTTGACACAGCGAAGAGCCGCTCCAAATGGAGTTTGTGTTGTGAGGCACTTTGTCCCTCCGATCCCTATTGGCTTCCCTACCCCCCCAAACAACGAGCTCATACCCAATGTGTAGTATGATATTGCGCATTAGAGTACATGCTTTGCTAAGTTTAATTTTTGTAGTCTACCATATTTAACATCATATCCATATTGTATTGCAGCACATGAGCTGAGAAGTGTCGACCACCTTATGCTGACGTGTACAGAAGGCGATGATGAACGTGCCACCCGGCGTAGTTGATGGATCACTGGTGTAGACAAACCATAGCAATCCATCACTTCGCAAAAAATCCATTAAAATGGATCAAAGGATGCGAGGAAACATAGCAAGATTAGGTCTAGCGGATGAAACAAATGTATCATATACCGAAACAATCTGGACACACGATTTAAGGCCGTAAAACGTGCAACCTGATCAGAAACCTAAACAGCGAACATGTACGAAACTATGAACCTTTTCTTGAACAATTTCTTGATGATCTGGGCATCGCAGATGACAAACAACGGCGTTCTATCTGTTGCATCGAGCAGGGTAGATAGGGGTTTGGATGCTACTGCTCAGGCCCTCCCGTCTTCTTATTCACCCTCTTACGCTTTTTCACCCTTATCGTCCTGTTCAAACTTCACTTTTATCCACCCCCCTATTAATCCACCAAACTATTGGCCCGCCCCACCTTGCTTTGATAGGCGGTTAGCTTCCAGTTTCAACTCACATGTAAACGCGGAGCATCACACCTGTCCAGCCCATGCGCAACCAAGCGATCAAGTCCAGTACATCGGCTAGCATTTGGAGCCCCCGATCCTCCCTCAAAATGGCATGCCTCAATGTACGCACTCTGTTACAGATCGGGTAACAGGTAGCACTCGCCCGAACATTAGAGACCCTCACCATCGATGTCTGCTGCTTATCGGAAACCCGACTGCAAGACTCAAGTACTGTGCTCGCTCTACGATCCCCTTATGGTGACAACAGCAGTGCTTTCTCGTTGTGCCTATCCAGCGGTGTTGGTATTGCCCTGAGTCTCCCGGATTGGAACTGCTCTTGTTGTTTGGATTACAATCAGTAGCCAGATGTGTGTTGTCCGACTGGCTGGCTCGCGCAAAGCTTCGAAGTCGTGTGGGACTAATAGGTGTCTCTTCAGCATCACTGCCTACGCGCCCACAAACTGTAGCGATGGTTCGGTAAAAGGCGACTTCCATGGCCAAGCGAATAAGCTCCTTCGCCACAGAAGAAGCACGGACACTTGTGCTGGCTGAGGATCTAAAAGCTCAAGTTGGAAAATTGTCCACTGATGAACTGCATCTGGGCGGCCAACCCGGTGTAGGCTCCCAGATTGATAATAGTGAGAGGTTACTCTATTTGTGTGAAGAAGCTTGCTTATATCCTGTAGAGCACTAACTTCCGACACAGCACATACCGGAGGGTGACATGGCGCCCACAAGCCTCGAACCAGCCTTGGACGCAAATCGATCACAATGCGATTTGTTTCCGCTGGAGAAGCTGCGTCTACAACTGTCGCACTATTTGGAGCTTATGTATGGACACTGATCATGCACTTGTATGTGCTGACATGCGGTTACGTTTTGGCGGACGACCCTGTGAGCGCACTGACACCAGGCAACTGGCGAAGCCAGCTGTTCCGAATGTGTATCGAAGTATGTCAACGTACGGGTTAACCAAGCGCTTAATGAATACAGTTGAAGAGTACTGGTCGCATTTTCACCAGATCTTACTAGCAACAGACAAATCCTCATGTGGTAAGTCTACTAGCCTATATGGATACTGGGTCTCTTTGCGGTCACTGAAACTTATCGATGCTCGCCGGCATATTCCGACTGGAAGCGAACACAATGAAACTCGCAAAGAGCTCCGGGCAAAACTCCGTGATAGCCTGAAGAGACTGCGAATCTCAATGTGCGTCAGAGATGGAAGTGGCCGCTACCCTTGGTAACCATCAATGATTATTCCGTATGATTCGGGGAACGGGCAGCAGGAGACCTGGTGTTAGTGAATCTATACGTGAGGAGAGTGGACAGCCTATCTACAGCTTGTCAAAACGCTTGGAGCGCTGGGCTGAGCAATCGGAAAGGTAATTTAATCGGCTGGAATTGTCAGGATTTTAGGTGGTTACTAATCATCCTGCTCCCTGGGTTGTCCCTTTTGGATCCGGCCCCTAGCTAAGAAGACAAATAAGAAATCCGACGGTTGAGGTTGAACAAAGCCGCGTGACCAGATGATCTTCATCCAGCCCTTTTCAAATTAGGGGGAAATGCACTTGTTGACGATTTACACGAATTACGAGTAATTCTGTGAAAGCAGAAAGCTGTCCCAAAAGACTGGAGCCACTCTGGGATAGTCCCCATTTTCAACGGAGGCTCACGATCGGAATGTGACAACCAAAGAGGAATCAGTCTGACCCCCATCGCCTCCAAATTACTTGTCTCTGTAATCCATCACAGACTGAATGGTACTCGTGAAAGCCAGATTTGTGAAGAGCAAACCGGGTTTCGTCGAGGCTGTATCGAGCAAATCTTTACTTTGTGTCATTTGTTGGAGCACCGTCACACATATTGGCGGCTCACCGTTGACGTGTTCCTCGATATCAAAGGTGTTTTCGATTCGGGTGATCGACATGCCCTTCGGGACTGTCTACTCAGGAAAGGTATGCAAGAGAAATACGTAAATATTACCCGAGCATTATAAACGCGTAGCACGGGCAATGAGAGGGCTTACGGCAAACTGTCGCCGCCCTTCAATATCTCCAGCGGTGTGAGACAAGGATGCCCGTCGTCACATTTTCTCTTCAACTTCGATATTGAGTAAGTCACGGAGATTGCATGTATTGGACACGACTCAGGTGTGGAGCTATTGCTAGGCGAACGAATTCTTGACTCGGAATATACTGATGATTTTGCCTTCACCTGTGACAGTTCCCAAAAGTGCCAAGCGGCAATGGACAGAGTAGCACTGGCTGTTGTCCGTTTCCGGCTATGTTTTGCACGTTTGTCCGATGCTCAAATCGATTTAATCAGATGACGTCCTGACAGGGGTAACAGACAGCTAAACAACTTGTGTACACAGAAGAGGTAAAAATACTGACAAAATAAAAATACGTGATTACATAGATAAATAGCACCCGGTTATGCGTAACACTCCGGGGGCACGACTTCTCATCGCGGCTATGGCAAAGTCAAGGGTTGCACAAGCCCCCTATGCCTGCGTAGCTCTGGCTGTGTTAGCCTGATCGTGATGGCTTCAGCCGTCTGCAAAAAGGCGTTTCCTTAAACGTTTCGGGTATCGCCTCGATACAGAATAATAATAAACCTTGAAGACATCTTTGGGTTTATGGCAAACTGTCGCCACCCTTCAGTATCACCAGCGGTGTGAGACGAGGTTGCCCGCTGTCACCTATCCTATTTAAATTCGCAGTTAACGAAGTCATGGAAATTGCATTCACTGGACATGATCTGAAAGGTGTGCAGCAAATTCCTGGTGAGCGACTTCTTGACATGGAGTATGTGGACGATCTTGCCGTAATCTGTGACAGCTCCCAACACCAGGCAGC
Organism: Dicrocoelium dendriticum; assembly: GCA_944474145.2. NCBI lineage: Eukaryota > Metazoa > Platyhelminthes > Trematoda > Plagiorchiida > Dicrocoeliidae > Dicrocoelium > Dicrocoelium dendriticum. Next base: position 120,493,197 of record OX104063.1, on the reverse strand, counting down.
CCTGGACCGATTAGCACTGGTTGTCCATCGTTTTGGGCTATGCTTTGCTCCATCGAAATGCAAAGTACGTCTCCAAGATTGACAGGGACCCACCGTTGCGTTAATGCTTTGTGGTGATCTGCTAGAAGTCCTTCAGAAATAAAAGTACCTGGGCAGCTATATTAGCACCCGTGGGATTGAAGATGAGGTTACGAACTGTATAGCAAAAGCTCGAGGTGCTTTTGTTAATCTTCGACACCTGTGGCGACGACGCAATATTACTTTCGCACTGAAGGGCAAAGTTTATAACGCAGCCCTCCGTTCAACTATTCTATACGGTTGTGAAACCTGGCCCACCAGGTCGACAGACATAAAGAGGCTGGTCACATTCGATCATCGCGGCCTTCGCAGTTTAGCTCATGTCTGGTGGGAGCACCGCGTGAGCAATGAGCGTGTTCGAAGTCGCGTATTTGGTGCAGGAAGAGCGAGTGAACCGCTCAGCATCATTATATCACGCACCAGGCTCCGATGGCTGGGCCACGTGTTGCGCATGCCAGCACACTGACTCCCGCGAAGTGCTTTGTTTGCGCGCCAAGAGGAGCCGTTGGAAGAGGAGGAGGGTAGGCCAAGCGATGAGTTGATCGAGAGGAATGAAAACCCTCACTTCGCAGTTGGCTTCGGTTGGTGCATCCCGATTGCCTTGCTGGGTCCTAAGGACGATGAACATGTTTGGTTGGACACACTTGCTGATATGGCAAAGTGCCGGCCACAGTGACTTTTGTGTTGTGAGTTTCTTTGTACATTCCCCTCACTTAAGGTTCCCCCTCCAATCCCGATCTCATATAAAAGGCATAATATAATATTTAAAATCGCATTTTGTAGTGTAATTTTTAGTCTCTTATCTTTATGTATTGCGGCACATTAGCTGAGGTGTGTTTCTCACTCGCAGCTAATGTGTAGTGATGATGATGATTGCACCCTCAAAGTGCAAAGCTTTACTAAAAATTGGCAGGGAGCAGCTCCTGCGCCGAACCTGGGTGAGGATCAACTGGAAGCCGTCCAAAAATTCAGCTATCTGGGAGGGTGTATCAGCGTCCTTGGGATGGAAGATGAGATCACGAACCGAATAGCAAAAGCTCGAGGTGCTTTTGCTAGTCTTCGCCACGTATGGCGGCGGCGCGACATCACTCTCGCTCTGAAGGGTAGAGTGTACAATGCAGCGGTACGGTTGCGAAACCTGGCCCCTTAGATCAGCGGACATACAGAGGCTGGTTACGTTCGAACCCCAGTGCCTTCGCAGTTTGTCTCATATATGGTGAGAACACCGCGTGGGCAACGAGCGTGTCCGACGCCTCGGTTATGACACAGGAAATGACCCGCTCAGCACCGTCATTTCATGCGCCAGGTTCCGATGGCTCGGCCGCGTGTTGCACATGCTAACCCACCGACTACCGCGACGTGCGTTGTTTGAACGCCGGAGTGTGGATGAAAGAAGAGGCGGCCAAGCTATGAGTCGGTTAAGAGGAATGAAGGCAATTAGTACGAAATTGACCTTGGTTGGAACTCGAAAGACGATGAACACGTTTGGCTGGATACATTTGTTGATATGGCTAGAAGACCTCAGTGGCATTCGTGTTGTGAGTTTCTTTGTCCCTCCAACCGCAATTTCACTTCCTAGAACAATACAAATTTTGTACAACAAAATTTTTTGCTGCATAGTAGTCGGCTGATAGCCTTCCGGAACGATGCTCATCCGTTACTGGTAGCTCAGCTGGCGTGCACCTGTAGCATGTTTTTTCTTTGTTTATGTATTGCGGCATAGCAGCTGTTTTTCACCTCAAGCTAAGGTGTATAATGATGAATGAATGAAAGACAGCAGCCACAGTGAAATCGAAAGCATAGATAACATAAGCGCTAGGATTAGGGTAAACTTAATTCCGAAGGGTGCAGAAAAGCGCGAAGTAGGTTCTGCGGCACATGGGTCTCTAATGGATGCATGTGTGTGAAACATGGATAAGCAGTCCGGAAAATTAAAAGCATGATTCAATGGGGTGAAAACCGCGGTTATTTATCCAGATTTCAACGAAAGCAAAGTTAAACCTGGCCGGAGCCCGTGCTGCGCAACAAGTAGAACTCTGAGGAATAGCGATGAGAAGACGATGTGAGTGAGATGGATGCTACGCCACGTGATTTCACTACATAAAACAGTGATCAGGCATGATCCAAACACACCGGTGCAAGGAAAGACAGGTTCATACGCTGCCTTCGTGATTTCATAAAAGCCGAAAATTGCATGAGGGTTTCAAGAGAAAGTACGTAAGTGAATAATTGTAGAGCAAACTGCCGTATCACAGATCTCATCATTATCATTATACACGTTAGCTAGAGGTGGGAAACACCTCAGCTACTGTGCCGCAATACCTAAAAGAAAAAAGGGAATAAAATGCACCAGGTGCAAGCCAGCTGAGCTAACAGCAACGGATAGGCATCGTTCCGATGAGCTACCTGCTGGCTACAATGCAGCAAAAAAATACCATGCAAAATAGTGAGATCTTGGTTGGAGGGGGAGGCTAAGAGGGATGGGGTGGGACAAAGAAACTCACAGCACGAACGCCATTGAAGTCGGTTCCTAGCCATATCAGCAAGTGTATCCAGCCAAACGTGTTCATCGTCTTTCGGACCCCAATCAGGGAGCCGAGACACTCCAACCGAGGTTAGCTTCGAAGTGAGGGCCTTCATTCCTCTCGACCAAGTCATCGCTTGGCCAACTGCCCTATTCTTCCATCCACACTTCGGCGCGCAAACGCACGTCGCGGGAGCCGGTGGAATGCATGTGTAACACGGATCTTGTCTAATTCAATTCAAAGCATTGATAACTCACATTGGCTACTCAGGCGCTCACCTAACACGCAAAGTGTGGATGCAGACGTTTCATTAGAAATCGGAACGACATGAATTTGTAGCCGCAGTGCTTAGTGGTAATGCTGCTGACGAGTGCAAACCAAGTAGACCAAAAATAATGGTCGGTGTGGAACAAAGGGAAAATAGAGGAAAACTCAAATTGTTGATATTTCGGATTAATTGGTCAGTGTGGAATGGTTCGTTAGGCTGGATAATTTAACTGCAGGGTTGAATCATTTCTGGATTCGCGTGCTACCTGCATCTGCATCCATTAAAATCAACCTCTTGAAACTGACGTCGCATCGACTAGGGAGGAAACATCTGCAAGCAAACTGTTCTGCTGGGAGAAAAAGTACAAAATTGAAGAATCGAACGTGTGAGTCTGGGTACTGACCTCCCTCTCGATCAGATCATCCAAGGAGATTGTTTCCTTTTGTTCCTCCATCTTTTTCCGGTCCTTCTTGAGAACAAATCCTCGAGAAAATAAGAAATGTCTGAAGAACTTACCGACAGGGAGTGCGTGACGGTAATGGCAGAGAGCACCATTTGGACATTCCCAAAACCAACCGTACTTGGAATTCTCAACCGCATCTAGAAAATATTTGCAAACCTAAACACGAGCGATCAAAAAAGAATAGTAACGAACTATTGTTGAAGGAGGAAGACCTTTGTTGGTAGCTTCATGTTTTTTCGAAACAACCTGTTCTAACTTTTCAATATCCCAGTCATCCATTAAATCATCCTGCTTTTCTTCTATGTACATCCCACGTTTCTCGCCCTTTCTCTCAATAGCCAGATCATGCGAAAATTTACATTTCTCTCCCTTGGTACACAGACCCTGCTTATGATAAACGCAAAGGACGGACTTCGGATCGACACCTAAAGATAAAAAAGCAAGCTAGGTACCTTTGGCACACTTCTGAAGCTCAGCCACAGGTTTAAAGAGCTCGATAAGCTCAGCCTTTTCACGCTTTTTCTCTTCCTTGCGTTCCTCTTTCTCTCGTTGCAGTCGTTCGAGCTAACTGGATGAGTACTAATGAGGCGCCTACTTCCTTGGCCGACTTGTTCCCCTGAACAACCTGCTTTTGTACTTGCTGAATAAACTTCTGCTGTTTGGCCCCTTTTTTATTTTTCAAACCGAACGTCTTATCCTGACCAAAAATTAAGGGGACAGGTTCAAATTACTTCAACAATTTTCTGCTTTTGTTTTTCTGCCGCTTTTTTCGATTGATCCTGACCTTTCGGAGGCATATAGAGCAAGTTGTGTAAACTGAAAGAAACTCGGTCGACAGAGAAATTGCTAGGTGTTGAAAAAAGAAAGATCAAATATTCTGCAGTACGAGTTTAAACAGTATCATTAATGTAAAGTAATTTAGGAAATTCATGTTGTACAATTGAATAGGCTTATTAGTTACGATACAAAAATATAGTCCTCCCATGGTGTATTCATGAAATTAGTTGGGGCAAAAAGCTCGATCAGTGAACCGAATGTGACTAGGACGCAGAACAAAGAAGGATAAAACTGTCGTAATTCGAGTGTACAGCGGTAAAGCGGTATGGTAAAAATGAAGTGAAAGCAACACTGGTTCGGTTACAAGAAACCCGAGTAACGATTGAACAGCTAGGTGTGAGGAGTCAGGGTTAGATGCAGGAGACCAGATGCAGGATCCCATCATACTCACTTTTATCGCACAGATTAGTTGGGAGTGAGGCAACTCACGAATGTGCCGCACTGACTCCGGGACAGCGTGATATTGGACAAACGCCCTGATACACTAACTAAGGATAACTGAAGGAAAGTTGTTCTCATGATATTCTTCTGTAAATGAAGGCAATACGGTCAGTCTGGGTCCAAGTCACGGAGGAATTCGGTGGGTGTCAGGTGCCACAGTGTAAAACAGGCAAAAGCATGATTTCTTCATTTATATTACGCATCGACCATGGTTGGAAAGAATGTTGTTGCCGGCCGAGGCCGATGCGATATCCTCACTGTTCATAGGCAAGTTGATGTACGCTTACTGTCTTCCCATTGATTGTCTTAAGTGCCGGAGTCTTCGATCGGTAAAAACTGTGTTACGGGTTGTAATTTCCTGCTATGGTACCGATATGTACCGCACGTTCAACTGCTGCTTTGTTGGTACAATATTTGGCCTCGCGAGCCCAAGGTAAACTTCCATTCAACCCCCATCTCCCTTCTGGAATGATTGCGTTAACAGACCATCATCGGACGCCTGGTTATGTTGGAAAACGTCCTACTAAAACTTGGACAAGTGGAGGGGCCTTTAAATCGGTCCAGGCTAATTAACCGGAACAGCGCTCTTACTTTATCTGTCGCGAACGTATCAGTTTTCACTGAGGCTTTTGACATCTCTTTCCGTTAGACTAGTTACAAGTCCTTCGCTGATTTTGGAAAATGAACCTTGAAATACTGCGCGTATCGCGCGAAGTTATCAGAACGCATCTTGTAATGTAATACCTCGTTCGGATCTATAAACGTATTCGAGATTGTACTGACAACGGGATCGTTTGTTTGAATGGCACTTGAACTCCTAATGCCACCATACCAGTTGTACTATCATGCATTTTTATTGATGTTGTTTTAAAACATCCGCAGAAGATATGGTAAAATGCTGAAAACGTATCCACCCGGGTACATAAAGCTCATACTGGCTTGACGCAACTAATTGGACTTTGCTCTTAGTGAGGAAAACATCGAAGCTGCTTCGACACTTACTTATGGATGAAGGGGAGCAGCAGTTCGATGATTTGGCCTTCAATGATGTAAATCTGTTGAAGACGCGTTCAGTGCTCTCGATCGTAGATAGGGTTATTAAACAAAAGTGTTTGCTGCAAGTTACGTTTTCGCCCGAATACATCAGGAAACGTGATTTCATTGCCCGGTTGAGTCGTGCAGTACGATTGTGTGGTTATTCGTCTATTCCCCAGGAAAAGATGTTCACTCAGCAACGGAGCACTGGAATTGCTGACAATCGTATACTTGAGGCGTTGTTGCAGGAAGAGGCTTGCATATTGACGTGGGATGGATCCTGTGAGTTGGCCATAAGGAATACAGAAATTTCGATGCAATCAAAACAATCCTTTTCGACCAAAACAACTGAGGTGGCAAAAATACACTTTCAGGTAATCACCAGCAGATAAGCCATCTTGCTATCGTTATGGAAATACTTTTCAGAAATCTGACTTGCCACTTGTCCCGCACGCAGCCTCAAGTTCGAAAACTGAGGAAAAATTGGGCACTAGGCCCGGTGTTGTCGGTCACAGGTCAGCGAATCTAGAAGAAACGATACTACACCCGAATGCCATATTGCCAATAAATCACAAGAAAACACTTTCAATCACCGCTGATACCAGCACTTTAAGAGGTCTAGCAATATCGACTGTTGAACTGTAGCTCCGCTCTACAGATAATCGCACTGTACCATTCCTTAACATTAAAGGTGCTGTTCGACTTGAAATGGAGCTAGATTCTGCTGCTCAAGTTACTATTGTGCCTTTCCAATTGTACGAACGCTATCTATGCCTGCATACTTTAAAGATCAAATCGCAATCATTTTTGAGTTATAGTGGAAGTACTTTGACTATATTGGGATGCATTAGCGTGCCTTTACAGCTGCATTCAGTAGCTGCGGATGTTGCAGTGTACATTTCTTCAGACAACAGATAACCGTTGCTTGGAAAAATGTCATGGTGGTTTTGTACTTAGTGTCAGTTTTCGATCGTGTGTTTTCCGTCAACGTAGTATACTGGCGTGGACGTTAGCTTAAGTTCTCTCAGCAGTCCATCGGACGTACTTCATGTGGCGTGTACCGAACGTGCCAGCTGTACGCCGTAATGCCGCGTGACCACCAACGGTCGCGCGCGAACTGAGTAAACCTCGTGGACGCCCACCCCTAGGCGAATTCGAACCGTGGACCTTATGGTTGCAAACCAGGTGCGCAGACCACCGGCCACCGGCGTGTACCAGCTGAATCAGGATGCAAAACCCGCTGTCATTGGTCAACCTCGGCCTTTCCTGTTAGCAAAACGTTAAGCCGTCTCAGCGGCCATGCAAAAGACGCTAGCAAGTGATTTGATTAAACTCATGAGCTGCTCTGGGTGGGTGCATTCAATGGTCACGGATCAATGTTCTGTGACTCTCATGTACAACAGCATGAATCAGAAGAAAACAGAACGTGTGCCCTTTTACCACGATGTTACATACCGACCCGGTAAGTTCACTGAGCCGACAAATTCTCACGTACTTGTTGCAACAGCTCGTCTGGCAGTCCGAATCTAAAACAACATGACTTTCTGTCTCACCGAAGTACAACTCCCATGACTCATTTCGTCCGCATCAAAAACCTGCAGTATTTTGTGGCTGAAATCAAATCCATGATTTTGAGTTGTGCCGTTTGTTGTGAGTTGACAGCTGGCAAAAGTAACTCAGCCGTTTAAACACCTCGCTGTTGATGGTAAAAGCTTTCTCGTTCTCCATTCGCTTTTGCAGGCTCTGATTTGATCGCTTCTACTGGGATAAGCTTCTGTTAGCTCTTTAGGAAGTTTGGCATACTAGCCTTTATTCATTCGGACAGAGTTTGCTCTTTTATGTCGCGTGAAGTGGGTGACTTTCTTCATAACAAAAAATGGAAACAAGCCAAACAGCCGCATATTGTCCACAACCTGATGGGCAAGTCGAACACCTGAACATTGTGGTGCTCACGACAGCTGTCGACCAGTATGTGAGTTGAAGTCTCCTTATGTCTGTTTTAGACGCCATCAGGAGCAGCTCATGAAGGTATCGATAGAACTGGTCCTTGACTGTATCTGAGCTGCAGTCAGTTGGCTCGTAAGCGAAGAGCACACTTGTCTGCTCGGTGTCAGCTTATCGTGCAGGAGCCACAGAGTCCCATAGCGCATAGACGACTATTGACCGGAATCCAAGCAAGGAGGACGGCCTCGGCTCGAGTACTGAAGGTGATTCCAACAACAGCTTGTTCAGATGCAGCAGGCCCAGCTTCACCAGAAAGGCGAAGACAAAAACTGGTGTGTGGTTGGACTGGTGATGACAGCAGGTAGACTGGGTTGAAATCCTGGAGTAGAGTTTCACTCAGGTAGCAGACATCAATTGCAAGGGTCTCCGGCGTGCGTGCAAGTCCAGCCTGCTGTCCGATCTGCAATAATATGCGGACGTCGACGGTATATTATATATATATATATATATATATATATATATATATATATATATATATATATATGCAACGGTCTACGAATAGGCATAAAACCATCAGAAACCATGGGGTACAGAAATAGTAAAAGAAAACACAAGACAAAATATCAAAGTCCATGGTTTCGTCAGAGGGCGAGATACTACCCGGTTGCCTAAGCCGAAGTCGAGGGTTGCTAGTTTGAACTGAGTTCCAGGTTGCAGTAGCGAAGATAGCAAGTCCAATTGTTGGAGTCGGAGGGGATAGGGTACGTCATGCAACTCAGAAACAGAGCTAGATCTGCGCCGTTGGACGTTCTCAATCATGTCATATTCAAACTTGATGAGATGATAGCAGGCAGTAAAACCGTATTCAAGAATCGGGTATCCATGCGAGGTGAACAGGAGATGGAGCAGCACCGCGGTCAGGCAGCACAAGGCTCGTCGGATGGCATGGAACATCCTATAGGCAGCGACGACCCTTTTCAAACTGTTCTGAGTTGATCTTAGATCAGGAGACAGGATTATGCCGATGTCTTTCTCATGAGTGGCATTTCTAAGTAAAGAACCACTAATGTAGTGAGTTCCGAATGGTTCAGGCGCGCCACACACACAACGCGCGGCACATTTAACGCGGTTAAAAGGCAATTGCCACTGCATAAGATGGAGGGTCTCTTGCAATGGATCTGCATTCTTTGTGCACATATTAGGTAATCCGACTGCAGCACGGACGGAAAGTCATTAATAAAGAGGTTGAAGAGCTCAAGACCAAGGACAAAGCCCTGGGGGACACCGCTGGTCATGCATACAGGGTCATAAAACAGTACATTCACTTTTACGTCCATGTAGAAATCGACCAGGAAAGAATATTCCTAGCGACGTTGATGCCTCAGAGTTTAAAAAGGAGCTGTTCATGCTGGAGCTTGTTAAAAGCTTTGATAAAGTCAACGAGCACGAGCTCCAAGCGCTTTCCGAGATTTAATGATTGTACCCACTTCTCCTTTATCATCAACACCATCATCAATACACGTTGGCTGTGGGTGAGAAACACACCTCAGCTAATGTGCCGCAATACAAAAAATAAGACACCAATAATTACACTACAAAAAATGCAAAAACATTTTTAGGTATCATAGTATTCACTTTTATGAGATGGTAATTGGGGGTAATCTAGAAAAGAGGCGGATGAACAAAGAAACTTACAAATCAAACGCCATTTGGGCCGGCTCATAGCCACGTCAGCAGGTGGGTACAACCAAATGTGTTCGTGGTCCTTCGGACCCTAGTCGAGCAGTCGAGATTTACCAACCGACGTCAACTACGAAGTGAGGGTTTTCGTTCCTCTTAACCATGTCATCGCTCGACGTCCCATCCTCCTCTTCCAACCGCACTTCCGGCGCGCAAACAAGGCACGTCGCGGGAGTCGGTGTGATGGCATGCGCAACACGTGGCACAGCCATCGGAGCGTGGTGCGTGATATAATGGTGCTGAGCGGTTCACTCGCTCTTCCTGCACCTAATACATTCATACATGGTGCTCTGAGCAGACATGAGGTGGGCTGTGAAGGCAGCTATGGTTGAACATCTGTCGACCTGATGGGCACAACCATACAGGAGAGTTGAACGGACGGCTGCGTTATAAACGTTGCCCTTCAGTAAGAGAGTAATGTCGCGTCGGCGCCACAGGTGGCGGAGATTAGCAAAAGCATCTCGAGCTTTTACTATACGATTCGTTACCACATCTTCAATCCCACGGGTGCTAATATAGCTGCCTAGGTACTTGAATTCCTGAACGAGTCCCAGATCCACTTCTCCTTGGCTACGAGCAAGTTCGTGGCAGATGAGCGAGCTCTTCGGAAACCATGCTGAGCACAAGAGAAGAAATACAACTCCTCGAAGTGAAGGTGAAGGGTCCGTTTCAGACAGTTTATTCCCAGTCCACCTTCATGGAATAGAAAATAGAGATCATCTGTTCAAGTGATAATCCAGCACTTTTTCCGCAGAAGTACCTTTGGCGGATTTTAGTGCACTTATAATGAGAAAACACCGGTCACGAGAGGATGGTAGGGTGCGCCAAGAGATCTGTGGCTAACATGGAGAGGCAATGTCCTTGATCAACCTTCACAATGGGTTAATTCTGTCGGGAACCGTTTTTATTTGGGACTGGGAGGACGCTAACTTGGGTTTAGACAGACTTTGCATATTACACCTGATTGCGCTCCGTCCACCTGGGACGATAGCAGTTTCCACATCACGATTGTGTATGCCTCAATCATGCGCTTACTGGATAGGATGTGTCAAAGGCACTGACTGAGATGTAGCTGTAGCTCAACATCGCTTACCCGCGGGGTGAGACCGACAGCCTCAGGATATGTCAATGAAAGAAAAATTGCTTGGGTTGCTGGGTACACTTGCAGCTAACCGGCCTAGCAGGGCTGTAAACATAATGAGGGAGTGTATGTGTGTATTCATAAACATTTTAATGAGTTCCATTAAGTAGAAATGTTATAACGGTAAGATGTTGAATAATGGTTACAAATTTAAGAGCTGGCATGGGTTATTTGACATCCGATTCATATTTTCTTTTCCATTTCTTCACTTCATGTGGGACTGGAACGATAGGAGTATCCCGTGACTGTTCCCTCTTCAACGGGTCGTTGAACCAGAAGTTGCCGAAAAACCTTGAAATGCAAATGGCCAATAACCGCATCACACCATGCTCGACCAATTACTTCCCACAAATCCTGCATTAGCTGTCCCTGTTGGACCGATTGGGTGAAGTAAAAAAGAGGAAACAATATGATCAGAAAGCAAGAACAGGAACACAACTAACTATTTGTAATATTAAGGTACGTGAGTGATTAAAAAAGAAAGCAGAAAACTGAAGAAAGAAAGAAAGAAGAAAGAGCATCAAGCTGACGCGCAAAAGCTTTAATCGTAGGTTCCCTAGCCACGTGATCCGGAAGCGTTCTAGCGCTTTACAACTAGGCACGACAGACGAGTTCCCGCCCTAACCCGATCAGATCAAGGTTGGTGTATCTCCAACATGTGACCGCACAGACCAGGTAACTTGGTGAGACGAACTAGCCAAAACAAGCCCGGATCGATCTTTCGCACCAAAATACGTTAGGTGAGGATCAAGTCCCCTTCTAATTTTCTGGTAGCGCAATAAGTACATCTCTAAACTAAGTAAGCGTTCAGGATACGTCTGTCCCCGAGAACCCTGCACTAACCTAGTACCCAATCGCAACCCCCCTCCAAGTACATTTTGTCTCGGATAAGTGATGATGGACAAGCCTGTATACAATATTCCAAGTGGGGTCGCAAGAACGTCGGGAATAGCTTCACAAACATATTAGCCGTTAAAACTCTGAGGAAGCGGGGAATAAACCACATCATACAAAACCCCCTATAGGCAGCCTTCTTCTAATTGTCGCAAGAGTATAGCTTAATCCACCTGCTGAGTGACAACAGGGATTCCAGCACCGCCGACAACAATCGTGTGGGAGTACTAGCAGCTCCTATTCGGAGAACAGAACACAGTCCGAATTATGGGTATCAACCATAAGGTAGACCATTCTCAGAATCTATACAAGGCACACTGAATTGCCCCAGAACCCCTATGGATATACACAATTTTCCGGAGCTCAAGGTGATCAGCAAACAATAGACGATACTCCTAGCACCCCAGCAAGTCATTTACGCAAATCGCGAAAAGCAATGGCCCTAATACCGAGCCCTCGGAACGCCACTAGGTAGGCTTGACTGGGCGAATGGTTACGCCTCACGCGTACGTACTGTTCCATCTCCTACAAGAAAGCAAACGCGCAATCAAGGGCGCAAGCACATACCCCTTAAAAATTTAGCAGAAGCCCAAGATGAGTAACTCAAAAGCTTTCGAAGTCTGCGAATAGCACGTCTAAAGTGTGGCCACCGGCTACCGCTTCGGTCCAGCTTTCAGGAGTCACAAGCATAAGTCTGACATGAAAACCCGTGCTGCGCGGCGCTGGGAAGGTAAAATTGTTATGATGCTTCTCCACTGAATCCCTTACCAGCATTTCAAAAAACTTGACCACCACACTTTTCAAACTAACAGGCCGGTAGTTCGCGGGCAGATTGTCACCGCTCTAAAAAATCAGCCTGATGACTGCCTCTTTCCATTCTGAAGGTGAGACGCAGCTGTAATGCGATTTTGAAAACGCGTATGTGAGAGGACCAATTAGTTCAACGGCAATTCATGCGACAGCTTCGGATGCATTGAATCAGGGCCGGAACCAAAGGCACTTGGAGAGTCAGTTCAAAAAAGTCTGTACTGTATGTTTCTGATGCCGAATTGCAAGAAAGATCAGCCCAACAAACTTACGAGAGGTTAAAATCCCCTAGAATTAAACATCTACTCGCAGACTGAGTGGGAATAGTCAATTTCCTTAGAGGAACTTGAAGGACCTCTACATAACAACACAACTGGGTAGAGGAAGTGCACATAGCAGCCGATAGGGCTTCAAGAGTCTGATCCAACGACTGGAATGTGCTGGTTCTCAACACATGTGATTTACAGCTAACAAATTACAACGCTTCCGCATTGACGACAAACAGAGCTGTTACACTCAACCGAAATCAGAACAACAGTATTGCAAATGGAAGTTTAGTAGAAGCAATGGCAATAGTACATCGGCAGTACACACTGGGTACAGTTTAACTGTTTAGTTTCACACAGTTCACATGTTTTAGCTAAGCACTCGCTTTTGAACCAATCAATAAGCATCGCTGGTTAGTCGGGAGATGGACATTCACGCACTAGCGCGCACAATGCAGCTCCACAGGCTAGGTAGGGTAGCATGATCTTGACGCGCTCAACGTCTGTATCACTTTCCCTCCCTTTAGTTGGAGCTATCCAGCTTGGAAACGATCGACCGGTCGGCGTCGGCGCTCAGAGCGCCGCAATTGTGACTCAGCTACCGGTTCGGCGTCACGCACGTACATGTCGTTCGATGCTTGAGCTGGCTGCTCTGTCTCGGCAACTGTTTCTGTGTCGGACAAACTTGGTCGCACATGATCTAAATGGCGTCGAACGATCTTGCCATCCACAGTCTCTGCTTCTATTATCTGTCCGTTAGTTGTTTTAACGACGGCTGGCTCCCACCCCGAGCCTGTAGGTAAGCGGATGTAGATGGGACCTGAATCTGTCACATGCTTGTCTTTGCTACAAGTATCAAAACGCCCTTTCACTCGTTGTTGTTCTTCCGAAACTTGTGGCTCAATAGATCCATGCAATAAATCCAATCGTGTACGCAGTCGACGACCAAACATTAACTCTGCGGGAGTTCTGCCTGTGGTCTCGTTTGGCATGTTTCGATATGCGAACGATCCAGACGCACACGCAGCGGAGCATTTGGTTGTTTTATTAGCAGCTTCTTCACTGTTTGTACGGCTCTCCGCCAACCCATTAGAAGAAGGATGATAGGGTGCAGTTGTTATGTGTTTAATGCCGTTCGAGTTGAGGAAGGTAGAAAACTCAACACTGGCGAATGCTGGTCCATTGTCAGATACTAATGTCTCGAGAAGGCCAAATGTTGCGAACGTTGTGCGTACTTTCTCTATAGTACCAGCTGAATTTGCTGAAACAAGAATATGGGCATCAATCCATTTAGAATGGGCATCGATGATTAGCAAAATCATTCGACCTTCGTAGGGACCGAAATAGTCTACGTGGACTCGTTTCCAGGGTGTTTCTGGCCACTTCCGAGGCCGCATTAGCGCATGAGGAGCGGCGTTTCGGGTCTCCTGACAAGGTCTGCAACTTCCAACCTTCGCCACAATATCACGGTCTAATTCAGGCCACCACACATAAAATCGAGCTAACGACTTCGTCTTTGCGACACCTGGATGCGCATCATGTAGTTCGTCAAGGATACGTGACCGAAATTTCTTGGGGACAATAACTCGTGCGCCTCACAGCAAGCATCCATTCTGGAGGCTGAGTTCAGACATCCTGTTACGGAAGGGCATGAGTTTGTTGGGGGTATTGTCCGGCCATCCAACCTGGACATAGCATTTGACCAACGATAGAACAGAGTCTGTCAGTTTCCTGACATATGTCTGTACATGTGACTGGGGAATCATTAAAATGCTGGACCAGGTTTACGAGCTCTTGTGGGATAAATTCTTTCGATGGTGTCTCTGGTAAGGGAAGTCGGCTAAGAACATCAGCGGTGGTATTCTATTTGCCTGAAACGTACTGAATTTCGTATGTATACGCAGAAAGAATAAGCGACCAACGTACCATTCTAGGTGAAGCCATTTGTTGATCACCTTTCTCGTGGCCGAGGAGGAAAACGAGAGGTTTGTGATCCGTATGGATCACGAAAGGTCGCCCGAGTAAATAATGGTGAAATCGACTGGTGCCGAAGATGACATCGGCTGCCTCTCGATCAAGTTGAGAGTAGTTCCGTTCTGCTGGTGTCAGGGTTCTTGAAGCATGAGCAATGGGACGTTGAGCGTCATTCGGTAATTTGTGCATTAAAATAGCTCCGAGACCGTAAGGTGAGGCGTCACAAGAAAGAACAACAGTCTTCTGCGGATCATGATGCACAAGAACATCTGTAGATGCTAAGAACTTCT
>OX104063.1:120462925-120478247 GCA_944474145.2 Dicrocoelium dendriticum | reverse complement strand
TGCCGCGCGACCACCACCAGTCCAGCGCGGGCTGAGTATACCGCGAGGACGCCCACCCCTACGCGGATTCGAACCGGTGACCTTATGGTTGCCAAGCAAACGTGCAGACCACTCGGCCACCGGCCGGACCAAGTGCTGAAGCTGCGCCTGAGCGCCCAAAGCGTACGAAGGCTGTTTTGGTAAAGCCTATTCGTGCTGTCAATGGACTTTAGGTCGTAGCGTGAGAGTACACCGAGGTCGCGCACGAAAGGCGCGGGGTGCAACGGTTGACCAGCCACCGTGTAGGTTCGACAGTGCTCATACTTACCCAGCCTCATGAACTGCGACTTGACCGGGTTGATAGGAAGGTTGACCTCTGCAGACCGCGTGGAGAGGCGGTCGAGGTCATGCTGAAGCATGTCACAACCATTAAATGTGTGAATTACTCTCCATACCATCAAGGCATCTGCAAACAACGCACAAGTTGATTGGAGTAGCTGAGACACATCGTTTACATGGATGAGAAACAAAATCGGCCCCAGTACAGTGCCTTGGGGCACGCCGCTGCTCGATGGATATCAGTCGGTTAAATAGTTGTCAACCTGGACCCTCCACTTTCGATCAGCAAGGAAATTCTTGATCTATTGGTACAGCGAACCACCAACACCGCACATCCTCAGCCTGTCGAGGAGCACTGCATGATTTACCTTGTCAAAAGCCTTACTGAAGTCAATATAAATGACGTCGACCAACTTGCCTTAGTTCAGCGCTTGTAACCGTTTGTGCCTCGTCAACAATAGGTTGGTGATGCACGAGCGACCTTTCACGAAACCATGCTGTGTGAGGGTCAAGAGGCTTTTCGACTCGAGAAGCTGCAGGAGACACTTATTCACGATCTTCTCGAGTGTTTTTGCCAGAATAGCGGTCAGGTAGATCGGCCGGTAGTTATCCACTTTGTTTGGGTTACCACCTTTCGGTATTGGCTATACGACTGAGCATTTCCAGTCGCCCGGTACTATTCCAGTGGATAGTGACCTGTTGAACAGCTCAGTTACAGAAGACGAGATAATGGTCGATAGGGACTTGAGAATCAGTGGGTGGATTCCATCTGGCCCAGCAGACTTCGTCCCGTCAAGACTTGCTAGAAGCTTGCGTACATCTTCAATGCTACAGTCTAGGCTGTGTAGTTCAGTGGGAGCGGTACTCGTCGAACTGGTTACAGACACCTGGTCACTTGCAAATACGGAGGCGAAGTGTGCCGCCAATGCGGACGCACGATCTGTGCTCGAGGTTAGGGGCTGTCCATCTGAGCCTTCTAACACTGGAACATTGCCTGCAGGCCTCAGGCGCCGCTTCACGTAGGCGAAGATCCACTTGGGAGCAGTTTTTGCGGCGGTTGCAAGCTACTCTTCGAAGCTTCTACGTTTTTTTGTTTTCACGTTGTTGCAGAGATTTCGCTGTACCTTGTATGCCTTGTAGTCCTCGTCAGAACCAGATAACACAAATTTGTTCCATAGTCTGCATCGTCGTAGGGCCAGTTTGCTGTACTCCTTGTCGAACCAATGTGGCTGGCCCAACTTTCCGATACTTGAGGGGTACAAATCGGGCGCACAACGATTTCTCTCCATCTTTAATGATAGTCCAACAGGTTTCAATAGACGAAACGTCTGGTAAAGATCAGTCTATTTGGCTCGCTGCTCGAGTGAGGCCATTAAAGTCCGCCTTCCAATAGTTGAAGGCTGGCTCCAGCGGGTGTCAGTTGCAATTTGTCGGCATCTTCGAGCTTGGATTCCTCCGACCACAGTTTAAGATCATCCGCGTACATCAAGTAGTCGAGCTGAAGCACCTCCGGGAGATCGTTGATTAAGATTTTGAATAGTTCGGGACCAAGAAAGGTCTTGTGGAACCCCACTGGTCACGAGAACATAAGCAGAGACGACTTCGTTAAGCTACATCCTCATACTACGGTTATCTAGGAAAACAGCGATCCAGGTGAGAATATTGCCAGCGATGCCAATCTGCCTGATTTTGATGAGTCGCTTGTGTGGAACCCTATCAAATGTCTTGCCAAAATCGACAAAAACAACATCAAGGCGATGTCCAGCATCCCCTGACTTCGCCCACTTCTTTCGAGCAACAAGCAGAATGGTAATGCAGAAGCGTGCCTGCCGAAATCCGTACTGAGTAGCAGAGATGACGTCCAACTTCCCAAGGTGAAGATGCAAGGCCTACATCAAAATCCTCTCCATGGTTTCACAGAGGATCGATAGTAATCGGTCGATAGCTTACTGGATCTTGACGATTACCACCTTTGTACATTGGTTTCACAGCATTTACTATCCATTTAGTCGAGAGACGACGTACTTCAAGCGAGCTCCGAAATATTTGACAAATGGGTGCAGCAACGTACTCCGCCACCTTGAGGAACAAGGGAGGTAAGCCATAAGGACCCGACGAAGAATTCAAGCTCAAGTCGAGAAGTACATCCAGTACTTTGTCAGTGATAATTTGGACGTGCTCCAAAGAAGCAGAGTGACCGGGGAATCGTCACCAACCAATGGCGCCTCTGTTGTAAGCACAGTGGAGTACTGCGAAGCTAGAAGACAAGCTTTCGCTGTCATCCTGAGGCACGGTGTCATCTTTGCTTGAATGCAGTGCATCATCGTCATCAACAGCAGTACATCAGCCATTTGAACTGATGCTTCGCTGCCATACAACCATGAGGACCTATGAAATAAAGAATAAGAAGAGGGAGAGAAGGAGGACTTACCTTAAAACCTTAATGCCCTAAGCAAACATTCAGGGTCAAGGCGCCTACACCTTGTGTAGTCAACATGCCGTCACAAACAGCTGGCTATCGTGCAAAGATAACGCGGCATCGGCGAGACAGCTTCCTTGCGGCTTTCACCGCCACGCGTCATAATCAGCCATTACCACACAGATAACTCAGCACCAAACACACTTTAAACAGGCAACCCGATTAGGAGACGGCAGCAGACGCGCCACTGGTGTCTACTGCGAGCCATGTCCTGTAAAGTCTCGAGCCAAGCACAAGGTGAGTCAAATGGACTCCAACCCGGAAGGCGAGAAGGACCAACGGCACCCAGTTTGGTCGTCAGTGACTTCATTTCCCGCTGCCAAGTCAACTTCTGTCCACCTCGAGTATTGCGCCACCCTACACCTGGCAGATTAAACAAGGCCCTCCTAGGTAAGCGGTGACCAGGCATACGTAGCACGTGCCCGAGCCAACGCAACTTATTCAGTGCTAACTGTTGTTCTAGGGAGCTAGCATGATTATCACTATCTAGTACTCGCCTACGCACATCATCGTTGCGGACAAGCTGGTGCCATCCGACACCAGCAATGCTTCGCAAACAACGATGATCAAAGACTTGAAGGCGCCTCAGATCTTCAGACCGAAGGGGCCAAGTCTCACTACCATAGAGCAGAACGGCCCTCACTGTGGCCTTGTATACACGGCCTTGCAGACGAACGGAAACACCCTTTTGTCGCTAAAGATGCCGCAGGTTCAATAAGGTAGCTCTGGCTTTTGCAATGCGTGAACTGACGTCTTTTTCTATGCGACCATCAATGCTGACGCAGCTGCCAAGATAAATGAATCGGTCAACCACCTCGAGTTCCTCGTTAGCAAGCGTCAAGGGGTCATCAAGTGGCTGGTGGTCCTGCAGCAACACTATGCACTTTGAAGGTGCAAAGCACATACCAAATAATGCGACCACACTAGACAGGCTATTCAGGGTTGATTGTACCGCCCCAACATCGTCGAAAAGCAAGCGGATCTCGCCCGCATAGTCCAGCTCAACTAACCTTTCACCAGAGAGCACTTCAACGCCTACATCGTGAGATTCCGAAAGGGAACACTCCATGATAAAATCCAGGACGAAATTGAAAAAAATGGGGAAATCGGACAACCCTGACGAACGCCTCTCGTAGTCGAAAAGCTATCCGATAGGACACCATAGACCATGACGCGGCCTCTAGTGTTCGAGTATAGAGCACGAAGGATGTTCACATATTTCGTGGGAACACCTTTCCGCGCAAGTATTTCGAACAGAATCGATCGATCGACTGAATCGAACGCACTCTTGAAAACGAGGAACACAGCAGTATGCGTGGCGCTGCTCTAGCACCTGCCGCAAAGTGAATATATGGTCTACACACCAACGTCCTGGGCGGAAACCGGCCTGCTCTTCCCTAATCCGAGATTCCCGTTCCAAAATGAGGCGACGAACGAGAATCGAGGCCAATAATTTTGTCACAACTGGCGTTAGGCTAATACCCCTGTGGTTAGAACAGTCTGTGCGACTGCCCTTCTTGTATATTGCCACTATAATCGATTCGCTCCAATTAGCCGGGACACTTCCTTCCAGATACATTCGAATAAGGTCAGTGCTTTGCAGATGACCTCACCTCCATCCTTAAATTGTGCAGGTGGGAGAAAATCCGGGCCAGCGGCACGAAAACGATTAAGGGCTGTGATCGCGTTTCGGACCTAGGCCTCCGATGGAGGCTCTAAACTAACCGTCCATGGCGTCCTGCATCACCTGAGTAGGAAGAGGTCCGGGAGCAGGGGGCCTGCTGAACTGATCTTGAAAGTGTTCCGCCCAACGAGCCATACGGCGTTCCTTATTGTGTATCAGCGCACCCGCGCTGTCTCTGATTGTCTCACTGACACCTGGTTTTCTGGGACCAGTGGTGCGGATCAACTGGAAGAGCTTGCGGTAATTGCCTACTGCTCCTGACTCCTCCATTTCTTGAACCCTACTGGTCCACCAGGCTTCCTTGTCAGCACGTAGGCTCTGCTTTAGTCCACGCCTAATAGCCCGTCTGGTCACATTGTGTTCAGAGCCAGCCGGGAGGTATCTTCTAGATTCCAACAGGTTCACCGACCTCTCGGATATCCAGTGAGTGGTGCGGTGACGATGGATAGTGCCACAAGCAGATGCTTCTGCGTCGTAAATGGCGGTCGAGATCCTATTCCACTGAAGCTCAGTGTCATTAGGACGAGACAGCGGAAGTTCGGTATGCAGTGCTTCTTGATAGGCTTGCCTGACCGAGGACTGAGACAATTTCACCGTTGCCAATCGTAGGGGACGCTTGGTGCGCCTCCCGGTAAAGTTCATGGAGAAACAACAGCGTACCAAGGCATGATCAGAGTCAACACAGGTACTCCAGTACGAGCGGCAATCCAGGATGGAACCACGCCATCTGTAACTTATGGCTTTGTGGTCAATTTGGGTCCATCGCTGGCCAGCTACAGCAGGACGCCAAGTGGCACTTCGGCGCTTACTGTGTCTAAAAGCAGTGCTACTAAGAAACAACTGGTGCTCCGCACACAGCTGCAGCAGACGCTCACCGTTGTTAGTCCGTTCGGGGTTAAGCCCACAATTACCACCCAGCTGAGTTTCGGAAGAGCTCAGACGCCCTACTTGTGCGTTCTATCCCCTGCAAGTACTATAATATCTGGACTATTAGCACTGTATAGTAGAGCGTTCAGTTCGTCATAGAACGTGTCCTTCACAGCATTAGAACTGCAGTCGGTGGGGGCATAAGCGGAAATCACAAACAGCCTTATGTACTACTTCGTGAATCAACCTTAGCTGACCTCGTCAAACGGGCTGCACATAAACGGCTGTTCACCGGAATCCAATCAACCAACGATGGCACAGCCTTAAAGCTTAGAATGATACCTACACCAAAACGGGACAGTGTGGCCTTATAAGGGACTTTTGCCGATAAGCGTCCGATAGGTGCGGTGGGATGGTGGCTGCAGATGATTCTACTCCAGTGGCACTTCGGTTGTTGTCAAGTAAGCTGGGAATTATAGAGGGATGGTTAGTAATGGGGGTCGGGATGGGAGTGAAACAAGTGGAAAAGAAAGAAGGGAGGCGCCAGCAGTAGCAGGTTTTCGCTTATCCGCCCTGCTGTAGGCAGCAGATAAGGCGACCCTTGATAATCTGAGCGACGGCCGATGCAGAATGAAGTTTATGTTTGAAGAAAATGTCATGGTTGTACGTGGGCTAAGATACTGCCAGGGCGCCCAGACCTAGACAGGAGGACGATTAGGGTCATCATCCAAAACCGTTGGCTCAAAAGCCTGTTCGCAAGGCAGCGGGGAGGTGGCAATGACTTAGTTTTACAGAAATGGACGCCATCCCATTTCAACCCCCCAACCTGGAGGACCAGGAGACTGAGTTTGTCTGACCTCTCATCATTGAGCAACCTGGTAGGAGTAGCTCTCAACGTGCCCGGAGGCATCACCCAGTATAGCTCAATGGGTCAATGAGGTACGAAAACCGTCGCACCACGTTAGGGTCCAGTCTCGTTGCGACGGGAATGCAGTGCAGGTATACCGTTGACAGCTTTAGTGCTTCTTTTTGGGTATGCGAAAAGCTTTTTCGAAGTAACGCGGATTGCTCGGTCGGATGCTGCTCGTATGGTTCTCGCTTCTCGCGCTTTCTCAGGGTACATAAATTTCGAACGTCGATGTAATGAAAGCTTGAGCAGTCTGACTGAACTAGAACCGGTCCCAAAGTTTTCGCCTTCTCAGCATGAGCGTTCTGATTTCCTGATCTATCCATGGGGACCCTTTGGAAAGGTCGTTTTGCGACCCTTTAAACAACCTGAGCAACGACAAACATCACCTTGGTGTACAAAAGGTCCCAAACAGCACCGAGATCCAAATGATGAGGAATGTTCCATACCATAATGCTTGCAGCCAATTTTACGCGGGAGCGATTTGAAACCGAAGAGAGCCAAATCAATACGCACGCATCACGGTCAAT
Organism: Dicrocoelium dendriticum; assembly: GCA_944474145.2. Lineage (NCBI taxonomy): Eukaryota > Metazoa > Platyhelminthes > Trematoda > Plagiorchiida > Dicrocoeliidae > Dicrocoelium > Dicrocoelium dendriticum. The sequence continues at coordinate 120,471,462 of OX104063.1, read as the reverse complement.
CAAGCAATGCCCACGCGGCCTGCACTAGCAGTCCCCCTGTACCGGCCACGTGGATAAAAGAAAGGCTAAGAGGAGTCAAAAAACAAGTTATAATTGCAGTACAAGAATGTGTAAATAAGGCCATAATAGTGATAACGGGTGAGAAGTCGAGAAAATGCATGTAGAAGTTAAGAACCAAACGGAAAGGTCTGATACTGCAACCCAAGGGCGTCGAGTCGATGTTCAAACTCCTTTACTGTTGGTGCTAATACGACTTCGTTGGGTAGTGCGTTCCATGTGTCAACGATCCTGTACGATAAACGAAAGTGAAGTCTAACGCGATCGGATTTGGGTTTATGTAGCTTCAGAGGGTAGCATCTAAACCGGATGGAACAGTCTAGTTAGATCAGGCCCAATCTTGCCAGTCAATATATGCCATCGCAATGAGGCTGGACCCTACCGTAGTGCGACGGTTTGTGTGTCTCAGAGATCCATTGAGCTATGCTATGTGGTGCTTTTTTGCACCTTCAGAGCCACTCATACAAGATGGGTCAATGGATAGAGACCAGACAAACTTATCCTCCTGGTCCTACAGGTTGGGGGTTGAAATGAGAGTGGCTCCTTATTCTTTAAAACGGACTCATTGTAGCCCACCGCCAAACCCGCTGCCATACGGCCACGTTTTTGAACCAAAGACCTTGGTTGGGAACCCTAATGGTTCTCCTGTCTAGGCTTGGGCAACTTGACAGTGTCCTGCCCATGCAATATGATGAATTTTTATTCAAACAGTTTCCTTATGTTCTGGCCGTCGCAGAGGATAGTAAACGGCGCCCTATCTGCTGCATCGAGCAGGATGGATAGGGGTTTCGATGCTACTGCTCAAGCCTTTCCATCTTCTTATTCACCCACTTACGCTTTTTCACCCTTATGGTCCCGTAACAACTTCACTTTTATCCCCCCAGTTTTCAACCCCCGATTCTTGGCCCTCCCCCAGTATGCGTTGCTAAGCGTTTATCTTCTAGTTTCAACTCATATGTAAACGCGGAGCGCCACTTCTGTGCTGTCGACAAACCCATGTCCAACCAAGCGGTCCACTCCAGTTCATCGGCTTCCATTTGGATCCATCGATTCTCCTTCTGATTGGCATACCTCAAGGTACGCATATTGCTACAGATCGGGCGACATGCGGCACTTGACCGAAGTTTAGAGACCCTCTCCATCGATATCTGCTGCTTATCAGAGACCCGCATGAAGGATTCGAGCCCTGTGCTCACTCTGTGATCCCCTTCAGGTGACACCAGCAGTATTTTCTCATTGTGTCTATCCAGTGACGATGCAGCTTTGAGCACCGACCAAGCAGGTGTTGGCATTGCCCTGAGTCCCCGGGCTGAAGCTGCTCTGGTTGACTGGATCTCAATCAGTAGCCAGATGTCTGCGGTCCGATTGGCTGGCTTATTCAAAACTTCGAAGTCGCGCGGGACTAATAGGTGGCTATTCGGCATCGCTGCCTAATGCGCCCACAAGGGCTAGCGATGATTCGGTAAAGAACGACTTCTACCGCCAACTGACTGAGCTCCGCCACAGAAAAAGCACGGATACTGTTGTGTTGGCGGGAGATCTGAACGCCTAAGTTGGAAAGTTGTCCACTGATGAACTGCATCTGGGCAGTCAACACGGTGTAGGCTCCCGTAATGATAACGGTGAGCGGTTACTTCATTTGTGTGAAGACGCTCGCTTATTTTTTGCGAGCGCTAACTTCCGACACAGCGCCCGCCGGAGGGTGACATGGCACCCACCAGCCTCGAATCAGCTATGGACGCAAATCGATCACATTGCGATAAGTTACCGATGGAGAGGCTGCGTCCAGAACTGTCGCTCGATTTGGAGCATATGTGTGGACACTGATCATGCACTTATATGTGCTGACATACAGATGCGTTTTGGCGGACACCAACGACGACGCTGTGAGCACATAGACACCAGGCAACTGGCAAAGCCAGCTGTTCTGAATGCGTATCGAAGTACACTGACATGCTGGTTGAGTAAGCGCCCACTGGAGACAATTGAAGGTCACTGGTCGCATGTTCACCAGACCTTACTAGCAGCAGGCAAATTCTTATATGGTAAGTCCAATATTCCACATGGACACTGGATCTCTTCGCGGTCTCTGGAACTTATCGATGCTCGCCGGCATATTCAGGCTGGAAGCGAACACAATGAAACTCGCAAAGAGCTCCGGGCAAAACTCCGTGATAGCCTGAAGAGAGATCGCGAATCCTAGTGGTCTCTTTGTGAGTCAGAGATGGAAGTGGCCACTAACCATGGTAACCATTCCGTCTGATACGGAGAACGCACAGCAGGAGATCTGGTGTTAGTGAAACAATTTACGAGAGTGGACAGTCTACCCACAATTTGTCAAAACATTTGGAGTGTTGGGCTGAGGACTTTGAGAAGCAATTTAATCGGCTGGAATTGTTCGATTCCTCACCGGCCAGTGCTCGCCTTGCTTCCTGGGCTGTCCCTTTGGATCCGCTCTCTCGCCCAGAAGTCAAACTTGAGACGGACTGTTGAAATTGAACAAAGCCGCAAGACCAGATGATCTTCATCCAGCCCTCTTCAAATTCGAGAGCCCGGCTCTTGTTGATTTACATGAGTTACTAGTGAAACTGTGGGAGCAGGAAACTGTCCCAACCGACTGGAACCGCTCCGCTATTGTTCCCAACCATAAAAGAATCAGTCTGATCCCCATCGCCTCCAAATTACTTGTCCCCGTAATCCTTCACAAACGGACTGGCACTCGTGAAAGTCAGATTCGTGAGGAGCAAGCAGTGTTTGGTCGGGGTCGCGGCTGCATCGATCACAACTTCATTTTACGTCAATTGTTGGAGCACCGTTTTCGTGTTCCTCGACATCAAAGGTGCCTTCGATTCGGTTGATCGATGTGCACTTTGGGACTGTCTACTCAGGAAAGGTGCCCGAGAAATATGTAATACCCGAGCATTATATGCGCGTAGCACGGGCAGAGGAACGGCATAGGGCAAATTGTCGCCGCCCTTCAATATCTCCAGCGGTGTGAGACAAGGATGCCCGTCGTCACATTTTCGCTCCAACTTCGCTATTGACGAAGTCATGGAGATAGCATGTACAGGACACGATCTAGGTGTGGAGATACTCCCAGGACGACTTCTTGACTTGGAGTATGAAAACGATATTGCCCTCATCTGTGACAGCTCTCAGAAGTGCCAAGCTGCATTGGACAAATTAGCACCGGCTGTCAGCCGCTGCGAGCTTTGCTTTACACCATCGAAGTGCAAAGCTTTACTCCAAGATTGGCAGGGACCACCTCCTGCGCTGACCCTTGGTGGGTATCAGCTAGAAGTCGTTCGGAAATTCAACTACCTGAAAAGGTGTATCAGGGTCCTTGGGATAGAAGATGAGATCACGAACCGAAAAGCAAAAGCTCGAAGTGCTTTTGCTAGTCTTCGCCACGTATGGCGGCGGCGCGATATCACTCTCGCTCTGAAGGGTAGAGTGTACAATGCAGCGGTACTTTCGACCTTACTGTACCGTTACGAAACCTAACCCCTTAGAGGAACGGACATAAAAAGTTTAGTTACGTTCCACCACCGGTGCCTTCGCGGTTTACCTCATATCCGGTGAGAACACCGCATGGGCAAGGAGCGTGTCCGACGCCTCGTCTATGGCACAAGAAAAAGTAATGAACCGCTCAGCACCGTCATTTCACACACCAGGCTCCGATGGCTCGGCCACGTGTTGCACATGTTAACCCACCGACTATGGCGACGTGCGTTTGCACGCCGGGGTGTGGATGGAAGAAGAGGAGAGGCGGCCAAGCTATGACTAGGTTAGGAGGAATAAAGGCAATTAGTTCGAAGTTGACCTCGGTTGGAGCTCGAAAGACGATGAACACGTTTGGCTGGATACACTTGTTGACATGGCCAGAAGACCTCAGTGGGGTTCCTGTTGAGTTTCTTTGTCCCTCCACATGCCTTTATCCTTTTTCACCAACCACGATCTCAGTTTGTAGCATAACATAATTTTACATAAATTTTTGTTGCCTATTAGCCGGCTGGTATCTTTCCGGAACGAGGCCCATCCGTTGCTGGCAGCTCAGCTGTCATGCAACTTGCAACAGTTTTTTGCTTTTATGTATTGCGACACAGTAGCTGTTTTAAATCGTTAGCTAACGTGTATAATGATGATGGTCAATATACGGTACGTAGGAATCAGTTTTGCCCGAAGGCGCCCGTAGTGTAGCAAAAACATCTGCAACCTGAGCATCATATCAGGATACGAAAGATGCCTCAATTCTCGTATCATTTTCGTGCCAACTATCAGAACTTGTTCGACTATCACCTAGTCGCGGACGCAGCATGGAGGAAAGGCCTGCACACAGTACTCCAATTATAGCCTGACAAAATCTGAGAGCAATGTAACACATTGCATTTGTTCTGATGCCAAAAGACCTGCGGATCATCCACAGCATTCAGAAATCCTTTCGGATAGCAGTCGTCCAGTTCTCGCTGGATTCGAAGTCAGAGGGTAGCAAGATACCCAAGTCGATTTGTTCAGTCTCTTGAGGCACTGCATTTCCGCCAAGTACGCAAGGAGTTGTGGGAGTGCTTGATCTTATGCGCAAGACCGAACATTTGGTAAGATTTATTGGTAGCTGCCACAAATCTGACCACTACCAAAGTTTGCCAAGAGCTGTCTGCAAAGCCGCGGGACCATAATAATCGTTCAATGTAGTCAAGAATTTCAATTCATCCGCAAACACAAGGGATGGTCGTTGACATACAATGCAGAGGTCCGTGAACCGACCTCTGAGGAACACCACTCAGGACGGTTTGTCTGAAAGACAGCCTGGCACACACTCGAACGCTCAACTGCCTATCTTTCACGATAGCCGAAATCCATTTCAATACTTAGCCTGAAACGCAGAAGGATTCCAGTTTAAACAAAAGACGACAATGCGATACGAGGTCAAGGGCTTTAGAAAAGTCAATGAACAAGTTTAAGTGGAACTGGAATGATAGGATTATCCCGTGAGTGTTCCTTCTTCAGCGGGTATTGAACCAGTTGGCGGACTATGAAATACCGATGGACCTAAAACAAAGACCGCATCACAACCTGTCCAACCAATTAATGCCCACGTATCCTGCCCTAGCAGTCTGCTGGGCCGGTTACGTGAAGTAAGAAATAGAAAAATGTAACCACAGAAAGCAAAAAGAGAAAGTGGAGAGAGCTAAGCAAATAGAATACCAAGATATTCGAGTCATTAAATAAGAACTGGAAAGTGAAGGTAAGTCAGTTAGGGAAAGGGAAGGTTTGGTGTTGCCACCCAGGAGCCTCGTGCTGGCGTGTAGAACACTTAACCGTAAGTTCTCTAACCACATGATCTGGAAGCGAATTCCAGCGATCTATAACTCGGCGCGAGAGACGAGTTTCCGTCATAATCCTATCAGACCGCGGTTTATGCAGTTGCAGTGGGTGGCAGCGGAGATTAGATGTCCGGTAGAAAGTAAGAATTGTCTAGAAAACCCACTATTTAGCGAGCAATCGGGTATTAACGATTATCGCATCGATTTCGAACGTCCTGGAATGTTCTAAGTTCTGCACGTGACTATAAATCACCTGACACCTCGGCCAAAGCTATGGGGACCCACTAAGATTGACAGTTGATCTTCCAATTCCAGAAATCAAAGGTCATTAGTTCATTGGTGTCTAGAGAGCAAGAGAGGAGACCCTTGTCAGCTCAACCGGTTCCGATTCAGTGCATGTTTGACGCAACTGACTGCGAAGCGGCATTCCTCTGGGGATCGTCGCCGTTGCAGTAGGAGCAGCAGAGCCTTGCAGTACTCATCAGATAGCAGTCAAGCAGCCGTTTGAAAGTTTCCTCTGTCGATGTATCAGCAATAATCTCCAGCAGGATGTTACAATCATTGACTACATGAATTGATAGGGCAGCCTTCGGAAGGATGTGAAATATTCGGCTCTTGTACAACTTCCACTTGTGACCTCGTGTCGAGCTGTCCACGTTGAGCCGAAAGTGCTTCTGTATCTCACTCCTAAGTTCTTTTAGGATCCGTCTGGTGGAGATAAGATCTCCACGGCGCTGACGATAATCCATTGAGAACATGTTCAGCTTTCTGAGTCGAAGAGGGTAAGCAAGACCACAAAGCTCCATGACGGACTTCGAGCCACGCCTTTGAACTTTCTAGCAAGTCGCATTCAGATTTTAAGAGAGGATGTGATGTGAACAGAGTTCTGAAAATTTCCGGTAGAGCACCCAGCATCCTGTTAGCGGCTGCGACTTTTCTCAGGGTGTCTTGGGAAGTTCAAGCGGGACTGGAACAGTAGGATAAATCCCCGTGAATGTTCCTTCCGTGGCGCGTCGTTGATCCAGGGTATTATTCGTCCGCGATAACTGCAATCCGGAAGAGTCAGATCAGCGTGCACGAATCACACCACAGTCAACCAATTAATACCCACGCGACCTGCATTGGCAGTCCCCGTCGCAACGGTCACGTGAAATAAGAAACAGAAGTACGAAGGTAGTAAGAGCGTCAAGAAGCAAAAAGTAATAGATGTAATAATTCAATAAGGTGAATAAGCTAGGATATGAGGGGGAATGTTAAGAATTGAAGGCCAAGAGCATCAAGTCGGTGTTCGAACTCTCGCCGTTGGTGCCAATACCACGTTCTCGGGCAGTGCATTCCAAGAATCCACCACTCGGCGTGAGTCCGCCCGGACTCCATCCGATCGGTTTGTGTAGCTTCATCGAGTGACCTCGGAACGATGGAAGCCGAGCCGGTTGGAAAAGCTCAGATAAATCGGGTCTGATTTTCCGGTAAGTATGCGATAGGTCAAGACCAGGTCGCCTCGATGGCGACGATAATGCATTGAGAACATTTCCAGCTCAGTTAGTCTTTCTGGGTAAGAAAGGTTCCGTAGTCCATGAACCATTTCGGTTCCAACTCTCAACACTCCACTGACATCCTGTCCCTGACTAAGCAAAGTGGACAAGCCTGGATGCAGCATTCCAAGTATGGTCTGACAAAGACTGAGAATAACCTAACAAACATAGCGGCCGTGATGATCCCGAATGCCCAGCGGATCATCCACAACATTCTGAAACCCTTGCACGTAGCTTTCCTCTAGTTCTCACTGAATTTAAGTTCAGAAGACGTGATCACTAGATCTACCAGTGGGGAAATATGGTGTAGTTCATTACCACCAAGCAGATAACGCGTTTGGGGGTCATTTGGCCCTAATCGTAAGATGGAACACTTTGCATAATATACGGGTAACTGCCACAGAGCAGCCCAGTCCCAAACTTTATCGAAGGCCCGTTGCAGAGTCTGAGGGCCATCGAGGTCGGACAGTGTGTCAAAACTTTTGGTCATCAGCAAACATGAGAGATGGTACTCCCAACAGTTCGGGCAGCTGATTGACATACAGAGAAAATAACAATGGGCCAAGCACCGAACCCTGAGGGACCCCACTGAGAACTGACTGACGGAAAGACAGACTAGACCCCACACGAACACACATCTCTCTCCTTTCCAGAAACGTGGTGATCCATTGTAGTGCACGCCCTGATATTCCATAGGACCGAAGCTTCAGTGAGAGGCGAGAATGTGAGACAGTGTCGAATGCCTTAGAGAAGTCAATAAACATTGCATCTACTGTATGACCCCGATCCAAAGCATCCGCCCAACATTCGCGCTTAACTAAAAAATTAGTCATGCGGGAGTGACCCTTGCGAAAGCCGTGTTGAAGTGGACTGAGCAGGCCAAACTCCCGCAGGTGGTTTGCAAGCAAATCCCTAACCAACTTCTCCAATACCTATACCAATACACTTGTCCAACGTACCGGTCTCTAAATGGCAGGGAGATGCTTGTCGCCCTTTTTAAAAATCGGGCAGACGATAGCATCCTTCCAGTTCTTGGGCAAGAAGCAGTTGCGAAGCGATAACTGAAACAAACGCGTCACTGGGCCACATAGCTCGCTTGTGAGTTCGTACAAAAGCTTAGGGTGAATATCATCCATCCCAGCGGATTTGGCCCCTGAAGAATATGGAGAGTTTGTGTCTCCGAAATTGAGACGTCCGTTAAACAGGAGTCCTGTGGGACTCTCATCGCTAAGTCAACATGTGTCAACTGCTCATCCCGAACAAAAGTCCCAGCATACTGCGCACCGAGTAGACATGTTTTTGTGATCAATGTTGGCAGTGGCGCCATCGCTGCCTAATAACACTGGGATGGGTGAGCCAACGTTACTACGCCTTTTGACGTAGGCGAAGAATCGTTTGGGATTTGCGAAGGCTGTTAGTTAACTACACCTTATAGCTAAATCTGGTAGCTCGTAAATGACTCTTGCAAGCATTCCGCGCTTCACGATAGCGCCGAAAAGTACATTCCGTAAGAACTGTCAGGTGGATCCGCCAGAATCTTGCCCGTCTATTCATTAGCTGGTGTGCGACTGAGCCCAACCATGGTGGCTTCGCTGTGGTAATCTTCACCGAAAAAGGGATG